>JAEBDU010000033.1:286028-454208 GCA_016802625.1 Heliconius numata
TTTTAAACTTCTACTCTGAGTACAGAAGCATTTCTCAAAGGAAACTCAAATCTAATTTAAAGTGTGAATTAAGTTGCGCAAAGGTCTTACTATAATACCTACGGTGATCGCTCGAATGCCTCGAATAAACAACTTTTAATAGCCAATCAAAGACGTTACAGCTGTTAAGGAACTCCGATACCGTAGTTATGTTTCTATAAGTTATTATAAATCTATGGGGATTTTAGATGATATGAGACCGTCCTAGCGCAGCGTAGGTGTCTGACTGTAAGCGACGCGACGGTTACGAGTTCGTTGCCACGAAAGCAACGAATTATTACTGTAGTGGGTTCGATTGTGATTTGACGTTGGGTTGTGCTATTTGACACACAAATGTCTCGAAAATTGGTGGGAGAGTGAGGAGCAGCGTGTCTTAACACTAGGTTCCCTCGGCCCACCCTGCTATGGGGGAAAAAGCGTGAAGCTCCTCTTTAACTTGTTGTCCACTCGCTCTCCCCATTGAGTTTTTTTTACAAATACTTAAAAGAAACGCGTGTATAAAAAATAAAAAAAGTTCCAAAGCAAATAGTATCGCGGCGGGCGGTGGCGCGCGCACCTAAGAGCCCTAAGGTCAAAGTTTTCTTGTTCACTCAATTTTCCGCTTCGCAAATCAAACTTGCTCGTCGTAATTCAGGGCGGCCTGATGAGATGATTTGCTTGCTGTTGGATGAAAATGTATCTTGTACTAGTATTGATATTATATAAGTATGTAATAGATAAAAAGGAAAATTAATACAAAAAAATTAGAAAATCTGTAGTGGTGCCGCGGTACAGCGTCTAACTGTAAGCGCGACGGTTGCGGGTTCAATTCAACCTCGAGGAAATGAATTGTTTCCATTTCCAGATGTCATGAAAGAATACAGAAAGTCTTAACACTATGTATGTGTACGTCTATATGTAATATGCAGGATACTGTAAAACAAAAAAAAAACGAAAATGTCGTGCAGCTTCGCCACGATGCCTCAACCTTCAGTCGATCTTTCCTTACTTTTCCTAATTACAAGAGCTATAAAATCTTAACTTTAATAGTTTTCCGCTTTATTTTAATAAAATAACACTCCTTGCAAAATCGAAGCAATAATTCAGAATTTTATAGACGTTACCTTGAATAGAAATAAAAGGACTCGGAAAGCCATAAAATAAAAATACTCAGAACGATTATAAAACATTACGTAGGAAAAAAATCGCATTTAAAATTCAATGGGATCATAAAAATTGTAATTTTGCAATATTTTGCTAAAATGGTGACATAAAACACTAAGCAGTTAATTTTATTAGTATCCTTGTAAACCGTTACTTTCTATATAAAGGTGATTAAAACTAAAGTTGTCGGTAAACGGTCGAAAATTTATTAGTCCTATTGTTTTATTTATTGCTGTTCAAAGTTTCAAATACAGGTAGATCGTACGACAGGTGTTTGAGCACAAAAACGGTAGTCGGGATAAAAAGACTGTTTTTGTCTCTAAGCTGTAAAAAGCGGGATAGACAGAGAGAACCTAGTGTCAGTACTTCATTTTCCACTTTTCGCACAATTTTCATATTAGGAAGTGGCGGAACTTAATCCACAACTATCGCTTCAATATAAAATAGCCACCACCGAGTTCACTTAAACATTAATTGTTCATTGCACTTTAAAAATGTAAGCGGTCAGTAAACCCAGCTAAGTTCGTTAGCTAGAAATGTCAAGCTTTTGTTTTATTTCCCAAATTCCTTTTTCCCCTTCATTCTCAGGTAGCGGGGATGATTTATAGCCACGTTGTTTGTTCAAATAATCGATTTGTAACCGTAACAATTACATAGAAATAACACACTTAGGGTTCAGGAGATTAGGGTGATAATACAACGAATCTCGTTCAATACAAAAATATCACATGTGTTGCTAACAGAGGTTCGTCCGTGAATTCGGCAAATCGTATGGGATCAGGTTTTATGGCTCATTTCGTAATCAATTTGTTAGTTCAGTTAAGAATTATTTGGATATTTCTAATGTCAGGTGCATGTTAGCGTTAAATTGTATCTAAATGATAACTGCTTAAAAATATAATACAAATTAAATGTTATATACAAAATAAATATTAAGTATACCGATTTTGATTAGAACTAGCAACCGATGTTACTGACAGTATCATATAAATCAAATATATGTACTCGTATATATATTTCCATAAAAAAATATAATAAATAAAACGTCAAATTATTAAAATTTAAACACATAAAAAGATAATATCTGAGACGAGCCATCTCGTAACTTAAATATAATAGTTTATTAACATTCCTTATTCGCAGAATACCTCATATAAAGAACCAGTTTGCAATCGTTTATTATCTTATTGTTTGCATATTTTAGTTTCCAGACCTAAGCAGTCGCTTTGAAGGTCGCGGGTACGATTCTAATCCAAAATATTTTTTTAAGTGAAGTTATCAGAGCAAGGAAACGATTTTAATTAATTGTCCCCAAGTGGGAATCGAACCCGCAAAAGAATGAAATCGAGACATTGCGTATCAAGTGACAGAACTCAACGCCGCGCTGGGACTACCAAAAATTATTTTCTCAGAAAATAATTTGGTCCTCGGATCGACTATTTCACTGTGCCACGATGACCTCATTTCATAGTTATTATTTTCTTTGTTTCTTGTTTTCTTTCTTATAATTTCTAGAAAACTTTCTTTAGCGTTATATTATGATAAGTATTATGTGCATCTATATGTATGTATACAATATATATGTGTAGTCCTCTCGTGGAGTCGGTAGTCGCCAAAAATATGATGTCAATGACATTTTAAAAGCTACCGAAACGCGTAAACGTATCGTGTAATATGGAGGCACCTGTTTTTTATTGATATTTATGTTTTTTATCTAAATATAAGTGTATATTTAGGGCGGTATGTCCATTCTTTTACAAATGAGAAAATATCTTTAAAGATCCTTTGAATAAGTAACATATCTTTGAATTTAAGTGGTCTTTAGAAAATCTCATATTTCACTATTATTACGAAAGAGTTACGTTTTTTTCCCAGAGAAATTTTTGAGTTATTCCGATACTCAAAGATGATATCTCGAAATTCTACTAAGAACGCAATAAACGAGACATCCACTTTACGTTTTTATTTTACGACGACTACTATATTATAAAATGGCAATACTCGTAAAATAAATAAAAGAAAGTTAGTTTAAAAAAAAACACAAATAAATCTCCTCTATTACATGCCATCTAAAAAATCCATACACATCCGACGTACATCTTCCCCGTAGGTAAGAGGGTCAGTTCAGAATAATATTAATACGTGTTAGGGTAACTGTGGGGAGGTACACGGTAGCGGTAGGGTGAGGGGTGTGGGGTGTGGGGTGCGATCCCCTTAGAGGGAAGATGGGCAAATTCACGGGAAATGATTACGGTTTAATGTATTTTCAATGCAGTAGATTGCTTTTATTTTTTAAACTTGAGGTATCTTGCGCTATTGTGGCGGAGTTGCTATACGTGACGCGATAAATAATGAATATAAAAAAATACAAATTCAAATAGTTATAAAAAGGTGTTGTCATTTTTTAAATAGTTTACTTTCATATATAGTTTCAACAGAAATAATATAGATAATACACTTAAAGAACCCCAATAACAACTTTACGAGGAGTCATCAAATGTTAAGCACTAGGTACTTCAGATATGCTAACTTGACTTGACTACAAAGTAGGTACCTATTACATATATTTAAATATATAAATAAAACATTATCTCATATTTTATCTAGGGCATTTTTCAGTTTATTTTATCAATTTTTCAGCTTAGGGGTTAAGGTAGGCAGAGGAAACCTGGACACTATGTAGCCTTTGCTTGATGTACGAGTATACGGGGTTGAGCGCATATTTAAGAAAAGAGAGTTCTAGAGAATCTAGAGTTTAGAGATTCACACTTTAAATCCTATATTAAATGCTTAAATAAAATTTTCATGTTCATAAACTCTTGATATATGAAGAAGAACCCTTTCAAAAATATTCTATACAAAAGTACAAAATAGGTGATTGAAATGAAGCTCATTAAAAATGTTCTACATAATTCCATTTAGAAAGTATTTAAAACACGATATATGGGAAAATCCCTTAGAAAATATGTCGTCCATTCCGTTACGAACGTTGAGTAACAAGAAAGCGACGCCTTCTATAGATTGTATGAAAATCTATGACATTTCTAATATTGTGGACTTTTTCTTAAAAATTATGAAAATTACAAAAAAAAAAATGTCTACAAAATTTATACGTTTATACTAATAATTATAAAGCTGGAGAATTTGCCTGGTTGAATGCGCTTATTTCAAAAATTGTGTTATTATACTTTCTTTCAAGAAAAAATATGATAAAAAAACATTTAAAATATACTAAATTAAATATTTAAGATATACTACATTTAAAATATAGTCAAGTAGCAATTCGTGTTATAATCTTGTTAACAGTAGATTGTAGCTTGTGAACGGTAGTAAGTAAGTACTGGCTACTGGCAGTAAAACTAGTTATCTATAAACTGTTAACATTTTTATAACGTTAAACTTACAAAAAAATGTTATCACTAAAAGATATTATCTATAACTAACTATAAATCATTTCGTTAGAATTTTTTTAAAATTTTTAATTTAATAGAAAATTTAATTTATCTATACATTGTCGCAATTTAAGTACAATCACACTACGGGAATCGAACCCACATGCCCCTCTGTCTTTACTAATATTATAAAGCTCAGTAACCTCAGTAACTACTGATTTGATAATTTGTTTTTATGTTTTATACTTTATTTATCGAGGCTGTAACCGTGGGCCAAACCACTGGTAGTTACTACAGATATTTACCAAGGGATCCTAGATTTTTTAGGGTATATTTTTTTATCAGTAAAATTATTCTGGAACACCCCTCTATTCCTTCACCCATGTACACCACTCTTAGTTATTCTAAGTAAAAAAGCAACTCAATAATAAAAAACTAATCCCCACCAATAAATGAAAGGCAAGGATTGAATAAATTTATAAATAAGTCATAAAGCAGTAGTGCGGTTGTAATATATCGTCGTTACAAGGTATACAGGCTTGTACCGGCCAGATTGCAAGATAACCGATAAGATAATATATCGCGTACGAAAATATTTTTTATCGAACACTCCACTGGACGCTATTATAAATATATGTATACTAGCGTTGACCTCTGGCTTCGCTCGAGGAATTTAAATATTATTATTTCTGTGGAATTATTAGTGAAGTGCGGAACTAGTATATTAAGTGCGGCGTTGAGTAACGCCCTTAAATACCCAGTGTTTCGAAAACTGGGCGGAAGTGGGAAGGGAAGTGTCTTAAGACTTGGTTCCCTTTGCATATACTGCTATAAAAGGAATGCGCGAAGGTGGCTTTTTTAAATTGTAAAGGTAAAGTTAATAAATATATCCAATAATAAATTAAAATCAGACATGGAAAATACAGAAATACAAATCTGTCACATTTTTTTCTGCCTATCGTGATAAATGCGAGATATGGAAAAAAGAAACGAAAAAAAAAAAAGGATTTGACACGGCATTTGTAAGTCAGCGTCGGACACCTCACTATGGCAATGATGAATGGACGTGAAAGTTAGGCATCTACGTTGACAACACTTTTTATATTTAGAAATTGGGTTGTAAATCACTTTCAGGGAATAATTATAACTAAAGCTTTTGCTTACTATCCAATCTAGGCTCTGTAGCTTCGGGTCCGTGCACTAGATATAGATATCTATTTTATAAATTCTATCAGTACACTTCAATGAAGGGAAATTAAAGAAAGGAAAGAGGTTTACTAACTTATCTTTATATAAAAAAGTAAAATAATGGAAGTATCACTTCTAAATTTTACATTTCCACGCCCCCCATAATTTGGCATACTAGTATCGTAAAAATCGTTCTAATCGATTCAGTTTTTACCTTTGCCTTTGAGCATCAATCAATCGATTCGAATCATTCATTTATAACGAAGTGTCAAAGCCTAACATTCGTTTGTCTAAATTCAAAACAAAGTTTAAAAAGTTGAACAAAAAATCGATTTCTATTATTATTTGTGTATTCGAGTTTTATGTTGCTTTATTTTCGATGACAGTTGTTCGCAGCAGTTGGCTGTATTTATGTGCGACTTTTTTTTTGACAATAACTGACTGTTACATTTTTAAAACTAAAGACATCACGATATACAATTTTAAACTTAGTTTCGTATAAACACTACAAATCCATTAGTTTTTTACAGAAATAGGTATTAGTGAATGTTTTTTTATTCCATGTTCTATCTATAGTGGGATAAACGCTATGGTTTAAAACGTTATTGTTCATAGGAAATTACCAATTAAAAAAAAGAAGCAATTCTCAACAAGTGTTTAGCATTTATCGTAACACATGTAACGCTGGCTGATAGCCTATCAGTGATGGATGCTTGCGTTTAATTACACGCGCTATCTGCACGATGATTTATTGATATTGCAACCTGTAATGTTACATTTTCCATTGATATATTTTGGCTACCAGTTACTTTTGTTGAGAATATTCTAAAATAGTTTCTAATTTCATCGTAACTTGAGCCAAATTTGTTTGACGTATGAATAATACTTACAGCATTTATTTTAAAAATAAATAAATAATATGATAATATGTTAATGTACGTTTTATATTTTGCTTATAAATAGAGTATTTCCTTTTTCAATTTTTTGTCTAATATGGAAACCAGAGGAATTTGAAATATCGATGTTTCACTGAGAGTGGAAATCACAACCATCGAATATATATATCGCAATCGAAGCATAAAGTACTTATAAATTATTATAATTATCAACTAAATCCAGATTTGAAATCGGCAAGAACAATAGCTCAATCAGAGCATAGTAGAAGCACAACATTGATTGGCCTAGTTTATTGTCGAACGTTATAATTGCTTGTTACAATCTGTTTGACTGCTGCTTGCTGTCAACGTGGCAGCTGGATTGATCCCACAGAAAAGAAAATACCTATATACCAGCTGCAATAAGGAACGTGTGTAGTTCAGTTCCGCGACTCAACGCAAAGTCCCTAATTCGGGCGGAAAGCGGAGTGTCTCAAAGCCAGGTTTCTCTGCTACTGCTGTAAGCAGATAAAGCGTTATGCTGGAATAAACGTAATATGACAGATTTGACAGGTTCACCAATTTAATATTTATTTTTTCAGCAGGTGCGGTTCGATTTTATAATTATAAAATGTTATATAATTAACAACAAATCAAAAAATACTTAGAAATATAATAAAATGCTAATTATTAAATATTTTATGATTCATAAATTTGAAAAATGTGTTGTTCAAAGGCATCCGCCGAATTGAAATTCTTAATACTACTTAAGCACGTCTTAATATAGATAAAGCTAATGAGTGATTAGTATTTCCAGCGCAGTTTCTTTTCATATATTTAATTAATTAGGTACATTTTTTTATCAAATTGGAACAAAATTGTCAAGGTCTTCAAAATTATGTTCATGATGAATCTCTTGAGATCTAAAGATTGTTTTTTTCGATATTGCGTAAAGGTATGACATGTTACTTTTTTCTACCTGCGAGCTGTATTCGCACAGTTTAGCAGGGTAGGAGCGACAGGACCGAGTGTTAAGACACTTCGTTGCATAATTTCGGCCCAATTATTGAGGCATTGCGTGTTGAGTGGTGAAACTCAACGCTGCGCATTATATAGTCCTCAGAAAGGTAAAGGAAATAATTAATTCCCTCGAGTGAATCAAAACTTTGAAGTTAAAATAAAATATTAAACAAAAAATCATATTTATTATTAAAAACTATATTTTCTTGTTTTCGCCATGACTGAGCTTTAATAAACAAAACTTTATATCACAATCACAAATTAACCCGACACATAAAGACAAACACAAACAAAAAGCTATTTTAAAAAAAAGCTCGCCAAAACCAATTTCCAGAGTAAAATGTGAAATTCCGCTATAAGTATTTTGGTTTAAAAAGTAAAAAGCTGTACTGTTTTTAAAACTGGCATTTCCCAAAACGAGGCTTAGCACGTGCACAAAACCTTTACAACGTATTGCGTCTCTTCATCCCCCTTTTAGGAATACCCATTTCGCTTTCCATTCCTATATTCAAAGTATTTTCGAGGCAATCGGTGCCCATGAAGCTATTCAAAATATAACACCAAATCACCGGCGGAAAACGTTTCTAAGGACTGTTAACTAGATTTTACTCTTTCTGGTGGTTCTATATGAGTTTTTCGGTCGGAATAACCTGACAAGTCTGTATTTTAGAATTTGAATATGATCATCATGAACGGCGAGACGGTGCGGGTGATTTTGCTTCAGTACCCAACTATGTGTTAAAAAAAAGATTCTTTTCAATTTAAATTCAGTACTTAGTTATCGTTTGTGATTCGCTTTTATCCATGTTCTCTTTGCTAACCTCTTAAATGGAAAATGCTTGGAGCTTTCAACTTCTATAATCATGCCATTACACTAGATGGCGTGCTAAAAATTAAGTGTCAGAGTTGAAGACAGTAAAATTATTTTTTTTACTTTTTCTCACAAGTGTTCTATATTCGGGATAACTAGCAGTAGGTTGACGATGCCTCCAGAATTCGGCAGCAAGTGGGGAATAGAAGTGGCCCAATGGGAACAACGCGTCTTAACTCTAGGTTCATCCTGCCTTGCCTATCCTGCTATGTGCAGGATACACTTAGGTACAAGTATATAGCTATATATAGATAGCTAAAAATAATTAATAAATACGTATTCGAATCAAACTGTTGAGCGTTCACTCAGGCTCATGTTTATTGCGTCACGATGGCATCTGGTGATATACGGTTTGGAAAGTTCTATCCCCATTCAGCTTTTGCTCTCGAATTGAAAAATAACAGCATTATAACAGGCGTGAACTATCGAGTAAACATTTTGTTTTTCGTTTTAACTAAAAACAACTAAAGTCCTCAATGGGAAAGTTGATAACTAAAAATATTTTAATTTTTAGTGACATAAATAATAAAAATAAATTAGATTACAAAGAAACATGCATATAAAAATTGATACAAAAATAACTACACTGAGAAAATGTTAGTGATAAGTGACGTCATAAATTAGTAGTTTCACATTTATTGCACAAATTATTTTTCACTTAAAAACATTTCAAAATGTCATTTAATATTGACATTGCAATGTTTAAAAGTATGCTCAAAAACCATCAACCAGCTCGCATATTCATTAGGAAGCTTTACGGGCTGATTACCAAGCTACAACGATTCGAATATTTAATAACCGTCCATTGTGTACCACGTGTTTGGACTTGATGAGCTCGGCCCGTACGAACGGTACTGTCCCAGTAAATACAGTACGTTAGCTGTAGATGGCTGCGCAGATTTCACTTTAGGATTTTACTTATTTTTTATTATTTTGAACTATGCGCAAAAGTTCACAGAGCCTATCTTCACAGCGGCCGTATACAATACGGCGGACAAACGACTCTGTTCCAGCAAGTATCTAAATATGCACTCTAGACCTTTGTTATGAGAGTGATATGATAATAATGAGGTGGTTGTCGCCGCTTGGTGTAAACGGTAATTGTTATTATAAACTTTAATTATTGAGTTTATAAATTTTATTGTATATTTGATAATTTAAAGTTATTTATAAAACGATGGTTGTTTTGCACGTACAGCCATTTGTCACGTATCCCTCTCACTTCGTTAGCGCACCTAGTGACTCATTTTGTTCCCCTCCCTCCCCCGATGGAGTCATTGCATCTGAAGTCTTAAGATGGTTTGTCAAAAATTAATTTGAGATTTAATATAATACACGAGCCGAGGCCATCGTGGCGAAGTAACACAGCGTATAACTGTACTGTAGGGTGGTTCTGGGTTAGAGCCTCATTTGGGGGATCGATTATATATAAATTATTTTAATTTAACCTCTGGGAGGAAAAGGCGCAGTGCTTTGTTAGAAAACCAGAAAGTAAGTAGGATGGGCATAAAGACTGAACAGTGGTGTAAAAATGCCGTATAGACATCACTGAACCTTTGTACACATGCACAGTGGAACAACTTCTGACTGTAAGCCCAATGATTATGGGTTCGATTTCTAAGCTCAAGTACACAAAATGTTCAGAAACAGGACCGAAAGTACGAAATGGAGTGTCTTTACACTGGGATCTGCGAACCCTGCTATGCCGGAAAAATATTTATAAAATTTTTGATATGCGCTTAAGCCTACTTTAACAAAGATGAATGTATTACACAGAAAAAAATCTGTATTTTTAATGAACACGGCTCATTGTGGGAAATGAAGGAAGCATGCAATCAAATTTATCTCGATCGTACTCGCGAGGAATGTGAATACAAAAACACGAGCGACGGCCTTACACAATTAGTGTTTTATTATACTAGGTAATTTGCAGAGAAATGTTCTTCATTTGTTTGTGTGTTGACTTTGCAAATACTTTTGTACCCGCCTCGTCATAAAAAAAGAATTGTTTAAGTCACAAACTATATAGTTTTATTACTTTTGTTAAATCTTTCCTCTTTACTTCCTTTTTTATATAGAGATAGATAAATACATTTATCTCTATATAGATAAATAGATTTAAAGATTTAGTAATAAGTTTATAATTCTTTTTGCCTTTGATTTTTGTGAAAATCGACTGGACGTGTAAAGGAGTGTATCCTTTCTATGAGATAATAAATGAATACTTTAGTACGAGTACGCGTAATAATATTTAATAAAAGGTGGTTTCCTTCTGTTCTCTTTTAAATATTTTAAAACTATATAAAAAATTCTAATGATTACTCACATTATATATCTAAATCACTTTAAAATATATATTGTAAAGTGGGTGGTGTATAGGTACATACAAACAGTTTAACATTCAAATCAAAATAGAACCAAAAGTTTATATTTCAACCCGTTATTTTTATTTAGAATCGTAAAACGTGAAATCAGTGTTGGTATGAAAAAAAAACCGGTAAAATTCAATGTGCGTACGTAGTCTAAGCGATGGGTGGCCGGCCGGTGCATGTATAAATAATTTGATGAATGTCCCGAGACACTGTACTGTGTAGTACGCTCGGCGAGTCGTGGCCGTCCTGAAGCCGAAGTTACTTGTTATTTAGGCTTCTTCTGACTTTTGTTTAATTTCTTTCGGCGTGAACAGTGTGGCCACGACTCATCGACTACACTGTACTGTACTGTAGTATGTAGGTACACGGCTACGGTAGTCCAACGTATATCAGGATTTCTATTTTTGTCTTGAATCCCTCCGTCTGCATGTGAGCGCCTAAATACTATCTGATTAGAATTTACCTCAGGCAATTGTAAGCCTGCTTGCTTTATTACTATTTGCATTTGCTACATTATAGTTTTTTATTTATTTTTCAGTTGTATATAGCAGGGTAAGTCGCTACCGTTTCCCACTTTCCACCCAAATCTGAAGGGCATTGAGGAACTCAACGCCGCGATTTGCCTCGTTCCAGAGCAATGAAATAAAAATATTGCATGTTTTCTTCTCTTGAGTGGAAATCAAACCCACAACCTGCCGCGTTTACATTCCCACGCTTGTGTCCCTACGTGAAGACTGGCCGAAAATCATGCAGAAAGTACGGAACGGAGTGCCTAAACACTAAGTTCTTTCCTACCTAACCTACTGAATGCAGAATTTAGCGTGGAGTTAAAAAATAAATAAGTAAACCCATTGTACTTTAATATTAATTTTATCATACATACATAGATTAAGTAAGTAAGCACCATTAATTATGTAGATACAAGATTACATAATGTATGAGGGTCTGGCTCCTCCGTCCTCAAGGAACACCTGTACATGGCGACTTGTTTTTTCCACCCTCCAAGTAAGTATTCTACCCTAAGACAGTTCCAGCTATTGTGAGGAATGTTTTAATTTGCCTTCCTGAATAGGCATTGTTTATACTTAATTTTACATTTTAACCGTTTTTTATAGCAATACTATATATAGAATTGTATGACATATGCTGGGGGAACTTGTTATTTTAGTTGTATTAGCAAAACATAATGCATTTACATATGTCATTTTACTAGTTGTTTGTCATACATTAACTTTTTATTTTCAAATTAATGATATAAATGAAGCGTTTCAGTTTAGTTAATATTAAAGTCTTCTTGACATTTAAAGACTTCTTTTATATTTATATGGGTATGTTTGTTTTTCTGTTTATTACAATAACATAATAGGGCAGGGCATAATATATTTGCATATAAAGAATCATTTTTAATTGCTTGTTTTACCAAGTATGGTAAAATTTGAAATTCACATGTCAAGGTGGTATGGTAAATTAATTATATAATAAGCCCATATTTATTAAAAATTAACTTAAATTAAAAACAAGCTTCCTGCCCCCGTGTTTACATGGTAATAACTAACAGTCACTGTATGACACATCACACGATACTCTAACTCTCTCTCTCTCCCGCAATTACTGTGGATTACATCGAAACGATTAATATTATGTAATATAATTTTGTAGCTAATTGGTTCTTAACTAAAATGTCATATAAAATTCACAAAAAAACCTAAAAACAAAATAACAACAAAATTAATATCAAATGATATCTAAAAGAGCAACACAAAGGGAAGCTCAATACAAGTTCATAGACCTCTCTATATCCGAATGTACCAAAACGCTTAACGCTACTAATTAGAAGGTGTTAGGTAATACGTAGCAGTGTTTAACCGTTACTGAGCCTGAGATGTTTGAACAGAGCTGCTCGCGCCCACGTTGAGGTGACGAGAGGTAGCCTGTTCAAATTCAAATTGGGTTGAAAATATTCAATTGAAGTGAATTTGATGTGTAAAAGGATGAATATAAAGTGTAAAATTCTTGATTTCACCGCTTTGGTAAAAAAACAGCGTTGAATTTCGCTACTCAACACGCAATATTTCGAAAATTACTCATACCTTCTGCAACTGCTAAAAATCTAGAAGTTGTTCTGTTTGTAAAATAAGAGTGCTAAAATTGCTTAAAATATAAGCAAATAAGATAACGTTTTGATCGCGGCCTCAATACTCAAGCCTCGCACTCGCACTGACGTTAGCTGTAGACGGCTGTGCAGACTTGATATTTTCTTCTCAAATGAACAATGCACATTGGTTCATAAAAGCTAAGTTCAGGGCGGCCACGACTGGTCGACCGTACTGTATCTACGAAGACGTAGTGGATCTATCAGTTTATTTACTTTCGCGTGTATAGTAATGTTGGCAGAATTTGCGTATTTAAAACGCGGTTGCTGTCAATATTTATAGCTAATACGCTCTCATATGTTTACCATAAATTGAATGTATTTTTCTATGAGAAATCCTCGTTGAAATTTCACGATTATGTGGCGGAACACGTCTATATAGTGGCGGAACTTAATGCAGCGCTTTATCTTGTTACCAGAACGAAGAAATTAAGATATTATATATTTCGTTCTTCCGAGTCGGAAGAACACGACCCTCGCGTTTACAGTCACACGTTGCACCAGCAACTGCGCCGCCTATAAGTACTTTATGCCCTAAATTTTCTTTTAAAATAATAAATATAAACAGACTTAGTTACTAACATTCAAGAGCTTACACCTGTTTCTTAACACGAATATAAAAATTTTGAACACAATATCGCGGTATTTCAGAGGCCATTATACCATTCATTACGTTGAAAATATTTTTTCCAGCTGGAAACGCTGAAAAACGCTGGAAGTAATTGTCGAAGTGGTCTTGGTAAGTGTGAAATTTTATTTCACTACTGGGTACTGTACTTTCGCATATTTTGGTAGCGGGTTTGATAGTTAATATGGTGACGGAACTCTCTCTGCTATTTTATTTTAGGATAATATTATGATTATATGCTTGAGGCCGTCGTCGGCGGCACGGGTTGAATGTAGACGTGACGTGGTTGTGGGTTTGATTCCCACTCAGGGGAATTAATTATTTCCTTTTTCTTGCTTTTATTTTTATCTTCTGATATCGAGTCAAAGCGTTCAGAGTTCTGCATCAGAACGCTTTGTCTTGATACTCAACGTGTTGAAAATTAGGACGAAAAGTAGGAAATAAAGTGTTTCAACTCTAGGTTCTCTTTGGTTGGTTTAGTACCCTACTATAGGTAGGTTACAGCGTGAAGCTAATAAATTAATAATAATAAAATATGCCTATATCCTCAAAAATAACCAACTTGAAACAAGGTTCGATTACTTTACAAATGGTTAGCCTTGCTCGGGGCTTTGTCCGCATTAATTTCGACTTACAAAGTAAATAACGATCTCTAAAAACCAACGACATTTAATAATATTATTAACTAGGAATTATAATTTCAAACTTAAAACTTTTTGATCTTTAAAAATGTCCCTATTTCGTATAAAACTACGTACAACAAACAACTAGTTTAGGAGCAGATTTTTCATAATTACTTCCTTAGAGCTCACTTACTCTCTATAATAAACCTATCTGCAAAATTTCAATAGCAGAATGGATAACATGGGTACAATAAAAAAATAAGCACTTTGCCTGTATCATAAATCTCCTCCACAGACAGACCTCATTTATATTACTAGCACAATGCTACAAGTAATAAATTGATGTTGAAATCGTGATTTTGTTATAAATTATATATTTACAATACATACAGCTATTTACGTATGTACGAGTATATGAATGATCACTGTTTGTTCAAATAGTATCTTAGATAAAACGCGGCGTTGAGTTCTGTCTTTCAACACGTAATGTCTCAAAAAAAAATTAGGCGGCTTGCGGGGAACGGAATATTAACTTAACACTAGGTTCCGTCTCCCTATTCTGCTATACGGGAATAAGCGTTAAGCTGTTTGGGAACTACTGTATCAATTTTCATAATGATGAAGAATAATAAAGAAGTTCAAATTATATTTTATATTAATTATATAGATAGCCCAATAAGCTATTTATGTAGCTATATAATAAATAATTTAGATTCAATACAGGTCACAAATAGGTTCTGCCTTCAGTTACGGATATCCCGGACTTTAAGCAACAATTATGCATATTAAGCTCGTAATCGACAGGAAGCCATTGTAGTAATCTATCGTTACAATAGAATAGTAATTTTGGCATGCACATTTTTATAGCTTAATATTTTACATACTGACTGTCAGTTTTGATAATAAAGAATAAACTAAAACTACTCAAACTTCTATTGTTATAAAATATATGGTTGTTTCCTTTCTTACACATAAAAAAACTGTAGGAATTATTTTATTTAAATTACTTATTTAAGTTATTACAAGCTCAAATATAAAGTTTAATTTTGAATTTAATGACATTAATTTTGTTTCGGTAATACTGTTATAATATTAGGTATTTATTTATACGCCATTATAAACGTTTTATTGAATTAAATTTGATATTATTCAAATCTTGAATCTTATTTGGCACACAGACAATGTGTCTAACTTAGCGGAGGACGGAGAGATTCGCTGGATTTTCTGCGCCTACCATAGAAATATTTAAAACTACAAAAACTAAACCTATACAACTAATTGACTTAGTTAAACGCAGATTTACGATCGTCAGTAATAAATAACAGTGAGTCAATAGTTATTCTCGCCTTGCAAATGTAACCAAATGTAGTTATAGCTTTTCTGGTGCAATGTACTGCACGCCTTAGGTTCTTGCCGTTTGGCCATAAATTATTTTATTTTATTTTCTATTTTTAATGCAAGAAGTACGACCTCGTTGCATATTTTTTTGAATAAATATTGTTATTCTAATTTAACTATATATTCACGTATACCAATAATAAACAACTGTGTTGAAGAAGTACTATTTTACGTTGATTTTAGTTCTTTTGTATCTAATTTGAATTACTAATTTATTTTAATATGTTAATTTTATATTAAAATAAACATAAATTATTACTTGACAATTTTTATTGTCATATTTGTGTAAATGTTATACAATAATATTTTTTAAATAAAAATATTTAGTTGTATCGTGAATCGACGATTAATTTTTTAATTTGGGCTAATCACAAAACAGCCGAAGGGCA
Organism: Heliconius numata; assembly: GCA_016802625.1. Lineage (NCBI taxonomy): Eukaryota > Metazoa > Arthropoda > Insecta > Lepidoptera > Nymphalidae > Heliconius > Heliconius numata. Next base: position 302,119 of record JAEBDU010000033.1, read on the forward strand.
CAACATCGACCTTCCGATATACGATCGATAGTAATCGATTTCTGAACGCATCGCACCGATATCTCGACTTATCGTCCAAAACAAATCCCGGCGCTATCTAGCACTAGGCAGCAGGCACTAGGCACCGATAACTTACCTCAGTAAACTTTACTTCCACAGCACAACACAAACACTATTCACCGTCTTAAATCTAATTGAATCCATGTTATCATTTAAAAGTATCGATCTCACGCGTTGGAACCGTTCTCTGCGACGCGTATATTTTTACATTCGTTCACAAATATGTTTATTGTCCAGTCAATAGTTAAAAGAAACACTTTGAATACGTTTTTATTTGAATAACACTTTTATATATGTAAGTCACAGTCAGCTGAGCGATTGTTTGTAACAATATATCGGTAATAGTTATTTGTTTTAATGGACGCACCTTCACTGCGACGTGTGGAGAGAGACTGACGGGCTGGATTGAATGAACGGGGGACCGCGGGGCGTCGCGGCGGGAGCGCGAGGGGACGGCGCGGGGAGCGGGGAGGTGGTAATATTCACCAATAGATGGCGCTAGTCGTTAGTGAAAGCTTATTTATTTTAAGCACGATGTGTAGTTTGTGGGGTAGTCTCGTTTGCTTCTAACATCCTAATGTTTATATTTTAGGAGATAATTATAACAATTTCTGTTGTACTTATAATATTAATAATAATGTATATCAATCAAATAAGAAATTGTTCTAGTATAAATTTAAGAAAATTCTTGGAAGATTAAATTTCGGTATAAATGTTCATTAAAGTTTTAATAGCAATCTTTACAAAATCACTTTAATATCTTTTTTTTAATATAAGTAAGTTTTTAACATAAGTAATCTTTTAAATTATGTTTAGGCATTATTAAGATACAGATAAAAATATAATATTACTAGCAACTACCCAGCTAATAAGTTATCGCAGATTATAAGTATTGCAGTAACTGCATATAGCAGGGTAGGCGGAGAATTTTCTATTAAGACTCTTTGAGTCTTTGATTCCCACGCCAATTTTGAATATTATGCGTTGAGTAGCAGAGCTCAACGCTGCGTTGCGTATTGTTAGCAGGGTGAGGAAATGAAAACTATGAAATTCCCAGAAGGGGAATCGAACCCACAACCGTCTTGTTTACAGCCGGATGAATAAGAATAAGATTGGAATGTATTTATTTATTCTACGTCCGTTCTCTACCATTGGGTTGTGTTGAGGAGCTGAATCTGCTGTTTTTAACTAAATCGGGGAAGCATTTTAAAGGGATAGCTTTATTGGCGACGTGCGCTGTGACTGTTTTCCAAGGGGAGTGGGTTCGAGTCCGATCACGACATTAAATTTTTTATTTCTATATACATTTCTACACAATTGATGTTAATTGTTGTTGTAACTATAAATCGCTTCACAAATCATTATAGTATCATTATACATTGGAGCGTGCAATACAGATACCTAAAAAGTGTTTAGTGTCGTGGCGCAGTGGGAAAGTGTATAATTGTTACGACGAGATAGTTGCGGATTTAAAGTCCACTCGAGGGAATTATTATGTTTAATTTCTCGCTCTGGTATATAAAAGGACGGAGTTGAGTTCATCACTGACGTCCACGTTTGAATTCAGGCAGGAAGTAGAGAAAAGAGTATCCTGACACTAGATTTCAAATCAACTCTATACCAACAGCCTGAAGCTATTTAAATTCGTCAAAACGTCAAAACAAACACAATTTTCTTGTAACAATATTAAGCAAAGATTAAAAATAAACGTTCATTTCCAATTTTCGTTTCCACATCCTCGAGGAAGGAAGCCGTCAGGGTAAGCAGTTTGTTCGTGTATTTTCCGTCTGTGATGGAATTAGGAAAGTGTTTTTGAATAATCATCAGGCGTCCGCGTCGAGTGCGCTTTGCCGAATACTCCGATGTCCGGAATCGATTTGCACGGATTTTAAATTTGTCTGAGGGAAATGAGTGTGTACATTACATTACTGCGGCGCACAGGACCGGATTTTTGGGTCGTATTGACAGTAAGAAAATGTTAAAACTTGAAGGTATTTTTTTTAATAGCGTTTTTTAAAATTACTATATATTGAGGCCAGGCGTGATGCAGTGACGCATGCTGGTTTTGGGTTCGATCCTCACTCTAGGAACTCTTTCTTTCTTTGCTCTGGTGTTGAGGAAAAGCGCGGCCTTGAATTCCGCCACTCAACGCGCAATGCATCCAGATTTCGGCGGAAAGTGTGAAACGGAGTTTCTTAACACTATGTTCCCTCTGCCTACATTGCTGTGCGGGATACAACATGAAGCTGATAGTATAGATAGGAAAAAATAGTTATATGTATGTCTACTAAAAATATTTATCATGTTTATAATATAGTATTAAGCTCAGTAATATAAGATATAATGAATTATATAATTGTGTAATGTATCAACTATCAACTGTGAGACGTACGACGCCGCAGTGACAGGCGTGACCACGGACCCGGGCACTGTCAACTGTCTGGAACGTCGGCCACAGAGTGTACTTATATTTACACCAATAAAACCAAACCCACAATAAAAAATACACATCTCTACTCCTTTCTTCTCTTTTGTTTATTTACAGATATTGAGTATACATAGTACAAGCTAATATAACATTTTATATGAACAGACCAGGACAATTTAATAATCCCGGACTGGAAAAAATGAAAAAGGCTTTTCTCAACTAAGATACGAAGGCGTCATGTCTCTTGAATTAAAATACAATTTCTTCAATTTATGTGTACATTGTAGATACATAAAACACATATAAAACTGTTGCGATACTTAGTTATTGAAAGAGCAGGCACAGCCGATACTACTCAGCTTAGAAATCTGAAGTTTGACATGTAGGTTCCTTGGGGAGTGTGGGGGAGCACTAAGAGAGGGGTGCCCGAAATTCCTACGGGAACAAAAAAAATTAGATTTCACATTTTGTAGTCCACGAAAATGAAATTGCGGGCCACAACATGTAATGTATTTATATATTTCAGAAGAAAGCATTTTTTTTCTCGTATACTTCTTACGGACCGAATACGGTCCCTGTTGGGGGAAATAATTATAGGAAGTCGCGAATGTTGTATTTCAATTAAACCTTATAAATGTTCCTTTTGACGACGCGACAGTTGGCTCAAAGTATGTAGTCAGTTCGAATTTTCAATGAGGCTTGAATTAATGATTTATATGCATTTATATACAGAACAAGAATCTACTTTTGCGTTATGTTATTTTAATCATGGTACTGAAGTATTTAAAAGATGTTCTAGCTCTTTTTATATTTGTTAGTACCTAGCTTGAGAGTGAGAAAATTTTTATCTAAATATAATAATACGATTACGTGTATCCTCGTACATATAAATGACGGTTTTAAACAGACACATCGGGCACAAATGATGGTTGTCAGTTCGAAACCAACTTGAAGAAATTTGCACATATTCATAGTCATTTAATTCATTATTTTAAAAAATGAGTTTCAAGCTTTTTCCATATAACGGAGTAAGACACTTCGATCCCCAATTTGGTGGAACTAACTCCCACTGCGTTACGACTACTTAAATTACGTTTTCTTTTATTTCTCTCTGTATTCCACATGTAGCAAGCCTACCCTGCTACAGAGAGAGTTTTATTATGAAAACACTTCGCTCCTCCCTTCACGCCGAATTCTGAAGGCATTGCGTGTTGAGTGGCGAGTGTTATGGCTCACCTTCACCAGGGCGAAAAAATGACAATATTACATATTTCATTTCCTCTGGTGGGAATCGAGCCCACGACCCATCACACTTACTGGCGCCACGAATGGCATAGTTTACATTTTATATTATTAATATATTTAAATCTATACATATATTATTAATAAGACAATAATATATAAAGAAGCTCCTAGGGACATATATCATCGACGCGCGTCATTGTAATTGATTTAGTCTGTGCGTCCACAATAAATCATTTGTTATCTGCCCCTATCGCCAGGCTATTGTTTATGTTCTTTATCATCTGTCATGTCATAGACATGCCTCGTTACTTATACGAGTAGATCTACTAACGCCTCCTATTTATTATTATATTTTTTAGCTTTACGTATACTATAGCAGGGTAGGCGGAGGGAACCTACTTTTAAGAGTAAGACACTCCGTTCCTTATTTTCTGTCCAAATCTCGAGGCGGAACTCAACGCCGCGCTTTGTTACCAGAGCGAGAAAAAATCCCCCGACGGATGTAGGAATCGAACCCACAAGCGTCGTGCTTACAGTCTAACGCTAGTGCCACTGCGCCACGACCGCCTCATGAATATTTTCCTGGCCTATTTTGAGTTCGCTGATTAATCTAGTCACTTTGGAATTGTTGAATATTTATAGGATTTTAGCGTTAGGTTTGACAAGTTTGCTACTAACACTTTATTTAAAAAGTTGTTGATAAATTTATATGAAATTTATCGGTTTGTAATATTTTTTAAAATTTTTGGTCGAATCTTTTATAATAAGGGCCGTTTTATACCAAACAAAGGTTTTAGTGATTCATTACTATTCTTTATTCCGCATTTGATAGATGGAAAAACTCGGATATTAGAGGCGAGCGTTAATGTGCAGTTTAAGAGTCACAAGTACCAGGCACTGCCTCTAGGAGCTTCCCGCAAGATGAGCATCCATATGAAAAATCCATGAAATGGTAGAAAGTTGTTCCTCTACTGATTTTTTTTACTTAATATCATTTTATTCTCTGCCCATCTAATGTGGGAATTGAAGACAAAAATAAAGTCTTATATATACTGATCTAAAAGTCATTATTTTGTTTATATTTTATATGTACCAGATAACCCGCTCGGGTTTGTACTGACACTGCTATCGGAATTAGCAGTATTTTATATTTGTTTACAAAATAAGATACAATTTTAACAATAATTGACACCTAAAGTTGTAAAAAATTTTAATTGGCTATTTATATATTTTTTAATATTTAAATGTAATTAGTATAGCAATATGAGATTTTAATATTGTACACTGGATACTGACTGTATAGGCTTTACTTGAACTTGAAATATTTGAATGTAGCGGGACTCGAACCAGCACTTCTTGAATCGTTTCAAAGAACCCACGCTACGTTTACGTTTCCTAACTAAATTTTAATTTATTATATTTATCGACTAGCTTAGTGTTTAAAAAAAACATACTCGAACATCTGCTTCTGAACTTAAAGAAATAAAAAATAACAGATAAAAAGGGTATGACGTTCGTACTACGAAACGAATGTCTGTAGAGTCATAGACAGCTCTACTGTAGAGAAATTCTGTTTATAAATGTTTTTAAAAACGGTCTTAAAAGTGCTGGTTCGAGTCCCGCTATATTAAAATTTTTACATATTTTCCAATAAAAACTTTTTTTGTGTTGACAATATTTTAAAAATACTAGAAATACTTCTATTTTCTTATTTTATTTGTCCTTAGAAATAAAAAGTCTTACACATTTCAAGTCCAAGTACAAACATTGTAAAACCTACAATACCGCACGTACGTACCTGCCGGCGCACAATGGCGGCGCGCGCGGACCGCGGTGGGTACTATGAAATGGAAAAACACAAGTCTTTTTACTTTACCACTGTGAAATGTGGCTTTATAAAATGCTATACGTTTAAACATTTTGTTATTTTAAGGTTTTTTGTTCTACAATTTATTTCTTATCTAATAGATCTATGCCCTGGTAGACAAAACGTATCGTTGAGTTGAGATGTCTTGAAAGTTAGGCAGAAAGTGAAGGACGGAGTGTTTTAACACTGGATTTCCTCTGAATATCGAGCTCTGCAGGAAAAACGCGTAAAGCTGCTTGTTTTATTTGAAAACAAAACAATAAGTATTTCATACTCTGGTGCATGGTGTTTTGACTTGGTAATTTCGTACACAATATTGATTTGTTTCGATCGAGGCTGATGTCGTGACTACAGAGAAGCTGCAAATTAGTGTTTATATTAATTCACATTATTTTCGTTTTATGTCTTGTCGGAATGTTTGCGGGTGGGACTTTGTTTAAACTAGAAATAACTAGAATCTATAGTATTTACAATAATGTATGAATTTATTTGTGGTTTATGTATGACTTTCCTTTACACACATATTTCAAACAATTGTAAAATACTATTCGCGGCGACGGTAACAATTTATAAAAAAAATCTTAAAAATAACGGTAAAACGTAAAATCAAATCGAAATAATCCTTTTTAAAGTTAAAAATAATAAATAATTGGGGACTTTAAGCTCCAACAAAGCGACCAAAGGGTTATAAATCCTAATCGTATATTGTGACAACTTTTTTCCCTTCAACGAATTTTAACAAAAGGACATTGTAATGTTCAAAATATTGACAATACTTATAATACTTACTATGAGTTGATTTTAGAAGACGCTAGTTAAGCCCTTGCCATGTAATCCCTTAGACGTGATCCGATCAAGATGGAAGTTCGATAAACAGATTTATATATTCTGCATAATATTATACATACACTAGTGTAGCCCGCCCTGCTTTGCCTGAGTTTATTTTGTAAGGTTACGAAATAATGTAAATAGTTTTTCCTTATTTGGTTTTGTGCTCAGCTATCAAGAAATATTCATAAATATTTTACGTCATGTCTGAAGATATGACTCTGGGATGGTTGTGGATTCGATGACCGGTGAAGGGGAAAATCTAAACAAATTCAAGTTATTTGCATTTTAATACATTAAGTGGAAAGAGAAAAAAGATTAAACCAAGGCTTAACAGTTTCCTCTGCCAGAAGTGCTACAAGCGTTGCATAAAAGGAAAAAGAGATTATCGAATTCGTATCAACATAACACAACGTACACACACTTCTCCGGGCGACTGTACATTGAGAGTTATAATGAAACGAGGGCCACAATGGAGAAACAAAATAAACACATAAATATTATATAATGTTCAGAAACCTGCGCCGAGTGTCGCTCCAGCTTAATGTAGTAGCGGTTACAGCTCTACATAGAGAATTAAACTCTATTAAGCTTTTATCATTAAATGAAACGTAAACATGGATTTAATAAAAATAATAGCGTACTTGTCATTAAAATGTTTATCTTCACGCATGTAACGTGGAGGCTAGTTGTGGGTACGATTTAATTAATAAATAAAATAAATTAATTATATTTTATATTATAAAAAAATATGTATATTATTATAAGTAACCATTGAAATAGTAAATAATTTTTTTTTTAAATATTAGAAGTAACTTTACGTCTTTCCCAACTTTCCAGTTAATTTATGAGACATTGCGGGTGGCGGAACTCAACGCTGCGTTTTGTGAACCAGATCGAAAAGATAAACATAATTTATTAATAATAATTGAGTTTTTTAAATAGATTCTAAATATTATATTATATTACTTTTATTATTAGCACAGATCTAAGTAACGGTATAAGCCCTCGATGATTAGGAACGAGTAATTTACGTGTTCAAAACAAACAATGCCCGCGTTACATTTTATTACGCACAAATCAAGTTAAGCCTTTCCAACTAATATTGGAAGCGATAAATAGTATTTAACAATATTCAAACATTGGTTTAATCTATTATAAGAAATGATGTAGGTTTTTATTTTTGTTTGAGATTCTAAAACAGAGTCTTCCCTATTTTTCCCGGACAGCAAGTTTGGCAGAGGAACTAGTGTTAAGATACTCCGCTCCCATGTTTCTGCTTATTTATTCGAGATATTGTGTGTACAGTGGCGGAAATCAACACCGCGTTTTGTTTTCCTTATATTTTGGCTTTCTTTTCTGTGGAAATCGAACTCATAAACGTCGAGTTTTCATTAACTTTAACTAAAATAAGAAATAACCAAAAGTTGCGGTCGAATACCCACGAGGAGGTGTCGCGGGCGGCGGCGGTGGCGCACGGGTATAGGGTTACCTACATTTGATATTGTGTTGTTTTATTGTCTTTCGTTTTTTTGATATCCGATGAGATGTCATTTTTGGATATCGATAAGGGATTTTTTATTTCGTTTTTGGTTGTTTTTTTGTTTGGAAATAGAGAGAATCATTTAAGATTTTACTCCGTTGCCAAGCCTCCGACTGTGAATTACGGTTGTAGGTTCGATTTCCACTTAGGGAAATGAGGTATTTTCATTTCTCCGCTCTGGTAGAGATACCATCACGTCGATTTTCACCCTTATAAGGTTCAAAAACTGGGCGAAAAGTGGAATTAAAGAAAAACTAAATACTTTTCCAATATTGAGATTATTATTACAACAAAAAACAATATATTTTTTAATAGCTTTAAGGGTGTGCCACACCGAAATTATAAATAGTTTTTTAACATTTATAGCATTCTGTAGACAGATTTTTACAAATTTATCCAAAGATCATAGTTAACATATAAACATATTAGTGCAAATGTGATTAAATAGAATCGTCATTCAAAAAGCTACTATTAAGAAACCTTTTCTCCACAACACATTAAGTTACTGTATAAAGGTGCTTTCACTAGAATCAATTTTATTATTTATTCCTTTCATGAACATCGTGACTGAGCACTTTCTTTTTTCAACTTAGAAATAACATTAAGATTTTTTAGCTTAATGCTGTATCCTGCATATTTTGCATGGTATCGGAAACATAGTGCTATGATTTACAAATCCCTACTTCCGGTCCAGTGGCTCAGATATGGCAGATTGAGTGGTGGAACTTAACGCTGGATTTAGTCTAGCCAAAAAAATAAAAGTAATAATTTGGATAGAACTGTTTATAGCTTAAGGTTATTTGCAACGGCACGTTTCTAGCGATCAAGATAAAGGCGGTGAAGGCTGGAGATTTACTTCCCGCATGTCTACATAAATCTTTTTTTTGTATTGTGCTCTCCTTTTATTGGAGACGACATCTTTTTGTTATTTCCAATGGTTTTTAGAGGAAGACCATTCAGATAATGAACCGGTGTATAAGTAGCTGTTAGTATCTGTAGTTGTATCCGTATAGTGAAAGTGATCTAAATATTTCTTTAAGAACTCTTCATTATGTCTCTATGAACATTGCGAGTTATAAATTTTTGAGTGTAGCTGTCTTAGTCCTTCCATTTTGTAACCGTCTAATTTTTGCCTAATTTTTGTGACAGCTACTCTGTGTTGAGTGGCGTAACTAAAGTCCGGGCGTAGTCTACCAGAGCGGCGAAGTGAAAATAATTTAAAAATAAATATTTTCCTGAATTTTTAAAATAATATTAATAAATATTAATTAGTAAGATAATTATTACATAGTTAAAGCGGAGAAGAAATAAACATTTTAAATATTTCATTTCCTCCAGCGGAATCGAACCCATAGCTATCCCGCTTATTGAGCCAGTATGTACGGCATCTGCATATATGTATTTACATATAAAAATATTTACATTTTGTGATCGTTTAGAAGATAATTATTTAAAGATTACTCAGGGCAGTCGTGGCGCAGGAGCGCAAGCTTGTAACATTGAACGTTACAGTTTGTAGGTTCGATTCCCACTCAAGGAAATGAAATATTAAAAGTAATACAGATTAGTAAAATAATTATTACTTTAGCTATATAATAATTATTTTATAAATTTGTATTACTTTCGATTTTTAATAATAACAATATTTGAAAAACAGTATCTATACCAATATTGAAAAGTAAAGTTTCTGCCAATTCATTAAATAGATATTTACAGCAATATTGTAGAACAGCATTCTTTAAAATGGTATGTTTTTTGTGGTTCAATAGCAGCAATTAAGTTGACAACATTGTGGTTATTAATGATGTTTCTCTGAATAAATTTGTAATTAGTTATCAAGTTAACAATATCTAAGAGGCTTTCAACTACAAGTCCTGCTTATATAGCTTCTAATAAATATAATTATTTAAAACCAACAATTCGACATACGTACATTGTACATACATAGGTACTTGCGTGTCAAACTACAATGTTAACTAATTTAGCAATATATAATCTAAACTAAATTGCACTTTAAAACGATTACTATAAAGTACAATTTTAAACAGAAATACAAACAGATGCAGTTCCTAAGTCTTATATGGAAAAACGCTTAAACTAATTCTTAAACCAGCTGTCAACCGTGAACAATGATGACTTTTAATTTAATTTAAATTATATAAAATGGATTATTTATTTATGTAAAAAATACAAGTCTTGGCCCACTACTTTGTTTGCTTTGGACTTTAAGATGTAACCTTTAATTATTAATGTACCTATTACCCTTATTGTCTACATTCTCTATTAGTAAATGTCAAGTCTTTTTTAAGTTCAGTAGTTACGAGCGTGCGTTGTCTGTCAGTCACTCGGTAACGGAAGAGTTTTATATAGTATCTACAATCTATATAGATTATATATATATATATATCTAATTGTTGATCTCTTTGTTAGTGATACTTATTTATAAAGGTATTTTATACTATCTATGTATCTATATTAATGTATTTGTCCGAACATAGTTATTACTTTTTGTACGCTTAAAAAATGTTTTTTTTTAATTGAAATGAGTTCTACGTATTAATAGTGACATCAATGTTGAACAATGTGTAAATACCTAAAAACATTCTGGATCCATATTATAATAATTATATACATACAATGAATATTTATAAGATAACATAACAAAAAGTAGCAAGATATTTTAAAAGGCATCTAGCATTTAAACTCGTTTTACATATTCTTGAAAACAATAAAATTTGTATAAAAACAGTCTAATACTTTTTACTTGCGTGCAAAACGATCCATTATTCATTGGCATACCAAGTTTTATAAAATGACAGAATTACAAGATGTATGCAGTACAGTATAAAAATAATTATGTTAAATATTTTGTGTAAACTTTAGATCAAAAAGAAAACATTATTTTAACCCTCTTCCTTTCTCTTTGTATCCCGCATTGCGGGGTAGGCAGAGTGAATCTCGCGTTGTTAAGATACTTCGTTCCCCGCTTTTCGGCCAATTTTTGAGATAGGTATTACGTTTTGCATGGCAGAACTCAATGCCGCCCTACGTCTCGTTACCAGAACGTAACGAAAAAAAAAAATATTTCCTTCGATTAGGAATGGAACCTACGACCGTCACGTTTACAGCGACACGCTCTTCAGTTACGCCACGATATCCTCAAGTGTCAATATTCTGTGTTTTTTTATTTATTCCTACTGAGATTTGCGTAAAGACGGCGTCTTTTATTTAGTAGTTTCATATTCAACACCAAGTTTAATTTGTGGTTCTGTACACATTCCAAACGTAAGTTTTTGACTTAAACATTGTACGTGTTGTATAATAATTTGACTAAGAACTATTAGGCAATACTATATTCTGACATAGCTGAGATGTTTTGTCATGAACGTATAGCGAACGTATACGTAATATGTACAGTATATTGTATAAATTCTATTGGCTATTAAAAACGTCGTCGCGATGCCGTCGTGGCAGTGGGACAGTCGGGCGATTGTAAACGTAGAGCTTTTGAGTTCAATCCTAACACAGCTTAATGAATTATATTTTAATTATTTTCGATTGCCTGCATTAGTAGGCACCTACACCTGAACATACTGTGAAGACACTCCATGTCTCCCAGAGTGGGAAGCTTGTGTCCCTGCGCCACGGCAGTCTCGGTCTTCATAAGTTCTGCTTAAAATCTCTCTAGTAGGTATAACGAGGACTAAAGTTACGCTAACTATGTTTGAGTGGCGTTGTGTAATCGACCAATTACTAAGTTCGACTGCGATTTGGGTACGAATCCATCGACAAATTGGGGTACGCGGACTCTGAAACTTTGCTCTGGGGGTGACCAACCTTTTAGTTACCATAGTTGTTAGAACTTTTAAATCTATATACTTATGTGTTGATTTAGGTCTAGTATTATTACCTGACTGAGTAACATAAAAGGGTAATGTGTCCCTGTATTTTGCGTAGGGCTTACCAATAGTTCAGTGCCGCGTTGAGTTCCGCTAGTCAACACATAATATCTCGAAAATTGCGTAGAAATTGGCAAACGAAGCATCTAAACTCAAGGTTCCTTCCGCCTACGTATGTTCTTTGGTATACAGCGTGAAGCTATTGTAAGCCTATGTTGATTTCGTAATCATTTTGTTTCAGGAGGGATTCACACTATATCGATATTATTGACAGACTGGCGTTATAGTGTGAACATTGCCTTAATCAAATCACTGGCCACCTTGCCTCAAGCCACCTTACATAAATGTTTCTATCGTGTCTATTTTAGACTGCACCTAGCTCCTAGCATACATGTTTACTTTAGTATCACGTAACGCGTCGTGTTACAGCGATTGCGGGATGCATCTTGAGATGACTGTGTCCGGGTTCCGAGAACTTCTCGGTGGTACTGAGTTGTATTACTTGCTATTGTTTATCTATTTTAAAGTGTCAGCTATTTCTTACTTCCTTCGAATGAAGATAAGGAAAAGATGCGATGAATAGAAATGTGTGATTGTGAACATTTATGTGGCATAATATTTTTAAACTTAAAAAATATAGATTTTTTTTAAACTGCTATCAACTCTGAGATCGATCTTGAGATACAGTTTTCATTCATAAATTAAAATATATGAATATTCAGTTGTTGGTCAAATGTACATAACAACAAGTTGTGTAAATACACATTCTAGAGCAGGTTCAGTGCTTGAGATAACTCTAAGGAGCTTAGATCAAGACAATTAATTTATTAATTAAGATAAGACAATTAATTATTGATAGAATATACAAATTTTTAAACCCTTTTTCAGTAGGTGGACTATCCATTACAAGAATATTTCTCCATCTGGACCATTAATTACTTCCTGAGATTAAAAGCTAAACAAAATCTGTCACTTCATAATATTAGTATATTAGTACACACAGATTTTTCCCCTGTCGAAACAGATTCTTCATAAAAATAAGCATCTAATTGAAAACTTAAATAAATTTACGATTAAAAATTTCTCTGCTTACAAGTAATTTTATATGAAAATAAAAATTACCAGATAAATATTATAAGCACCATAAAATAATGAGCATCACTTAAATTTTTCCTTTATAGCTCTAAGATAGTCGTATTGTGTATCCAAATTGAATTATTTAACGACCGAACGACGGTCGGTCGCTGCGTGTATGAAATAATTTAATTTATTTAAGAAATTTATCTCATAAATAATTAGGGTTGCTTAGAAGTTGCGACCGTTTGTATCTCATTTCCTAAATTTGTCCATAAAAGTTAGATTATATTATAATATACAAAACATTGTAATGTAGCAGGACTCTAACTCGCTCCTCTTGGAAACCATTCTAGCGTTAATACTTTAAAACTGTAAAAAATATAGAGTTTGATTTGACATACATGCAAATAATAGTACTCTACATATTCAGAAAACTTATATATCTTTCATGACAAATTGTCACAATTGTTTCTTTTATTATTAAATACAAACACACATATTATAATAAAATTCTGTGTATTTTAAAATTTTTAAAAGTCCAAGATAAAAAAATCGTATCATGAACAGTCGCGTCGTCGTTATAAAGGCGCCTATAGACGCACGTCCCAGCGGGAGGGCGAGGAGGCGATAGTAATCGATACCTGCACTTGATATTTACGAGTTACGAGTTAGCTCATCGATTTTTTTATTCATTTCCATACACTTATACGCTGTGGCTTGTGTCATTATATTATTGTACGAATTAATAAAAATCTTGAGTTGAATATCTAATTTTCTCGATACCAGTCTGTGTATTTTTTTTAAATTTTATTCGAGTTGTGTAAATATTTCGGTAATATTTGTTATGAAACGCCGTTGTTGCTCTCGATCGAGACTACATTAACGCATTACATGTTGATATAAACTTTATTAACATTATTTACTAATTAATATTAAATTTGAGAACGTCGTAGCATCTGACTGTAATCTCGAAGGAATGAACTATTTTCATTTCCTCGTTCTGATAGCAAGACAAAGCGAGGCGTTAAGGTGCGCCATTCAACTGATGTGATCGATGAGGTGTAGCGTGAAACCAAAAAAAAAACTAAAAGTCTTGTAAATATATAAATGATTAAAATTACTAAATTATCGTTATTTCTAACCAAATGTATGTAATCTAATGGAAAGGTAAGAGATTTAATTTTTAACAAAAAAATAAAACCTGGATCTTTTTCTGAATACTCGTGAAATATAATTGTGTTTGACTTTTACGTAACATATTATAATATAAAATCTCAACATAATGTATTATTTAAATCACTTAAGTTTTAAATAATGGCCATGGAATGTACGATTTCTAGAAGTGTGTTGAATTTATGGGAGCCATTAAGAGAATGACTTTCCAATTTAAAGCGAATATATGAAAATGACGCACTAACTTTGATGGCCTTTGACCTGGTTAGATAATATATAGCGTAAATATATTTACATTCCGGAATATATATATTCTTGTTATATTTAATGTCTGGTCACGCCACGTAAGTATAGGTATATATTTAAATTTTTATTTGGCTGTTCGGGTAAGACAAACCATGGCATCCAAGTGACCGTAGGACTGAATATAGGATCACTTTATATCCTATAAGGTTCCACTTTTTCCTTTTGATGTACGAAACCCTAAAAGCAAAAATGCAAAAACATGTTTTACACAATATAAAAAATATATTGACTTCTCTTCAAGAAAACGACTTTTGTAAGTAATATCAATATACAAAAACTTACATATATAGAAAAGAAAACAACAAACCCACGCATTTATAAGAGGTGAACGAACACTCTTGTAAAATTTATATGCAAATGAGACAAGGTTCACACCTCCGCGGACAAACGATCGGTTTCAAATATCAAATTATATTATGCATTCGAGATACGCCACTTAGGTACGTTGTAACTTATGTTTCCACATTTGCCTACATTTATTGAATTATTATTAATATCCCGATGCGTATTATTAATTTGAGGCCATTGAGGCAAGGAGACAGCGTAGGTGCTCACGACGCGACGGTTGCAGATTCGATTAAATTTAAAACAATCTGTCTTAACACCAGAACTCTTCTGCTTAGTCTGTAATGTGCGTATATAGCGAGAAGCTAAAAAAAGAATTATACGTAAAACAACAACCACCACCTACCTACATACTATAAAAATGTGTAACACATCGTATGGAGCATACATAATTTTTAGTAAAATCAAATTCATGAATTTAAGAAAAGGAGGTAATCAATTCGACTATATTTTTTTTCACAGAAATTAGTTTTTTTAAAGAGAAACATTGAATGGCGTTTTTTTTTATAAAATTATTGTACCTTTACGTTAACAGTAGAAATGTGAAAAAAAAATAAACAAACGCTACAGTGTATAATATATATGACGGTATTTTTTTTTATTTTTAAAGTAGGTACGTTAATCTATTTTCACGAAAATTTATAAGTAGTGTGTTTCCAACAGCTTTGAAACAAATTACAAGTAACAATTCCATCAACATTTGCATCGACATCAATAATAATTGTCATTCATTCAAAAAGCTCATACAAAATGCCAGTGCTTTATTGCAGCCGCGATCGTAAACTCATAACTATGGATTAGTAGCCAATGCATCAAAGTAAACCCGTGGTGGTGTAGTGGGTGTCTAACAGTTCATATATAATAATCGTGAGTTCAATTCTAATTGAAAAAATTGTATCGAACAACTTAAAGATAGGTTCCTTCTACCTCCTTCGGTATATGCGAGACACAACGTGAACTACAAAAAAAGAAAGCAAATAAAAAATAAAATACTAGTTTTTTTTATCTAAAGTGGTAAAAAATATGTATTTATTTAATGAATTATTCATTCAAAACACACGCCACGTTCGCATCAAACGTTGTTTGTCCGGACTACGGCCGAATGATTGCATATTTGCATTATCGTATGTTTGTTTCATGGAGATTTATTAGAGTTATATTTTATGGAAGCCATTACCGATTTTTGTGGATTTTTGTGGAAAATATCGATTAAAATTTTTATACGTTATGTTTATTTTAGTTTCCCTTGAAAAGAAGTTACATATTTTGCTAAAGTCGACAACCGAATCGGCTATATTTGTGTATATATTAAAAAACTGAAGCAATTGTAGATTTTACTACTAATATGTATGCATTTTTTACTATTAATAATAGCAAGTTGTTTAGAGTTTAGACAAGTGCTCAGTTCGAATTCATTTTCGTCGCCTTTGTGACGTCTGTGGAAGAGTCAATAGTTCTATGTAATCATTTTGTTAAAGCTTTTATATGAAAAACTTGTTTCATTATTTTAATTTTAAAAATAACTCCTGTTATGAATTATGAATTAATTTTGAATTTAATTAAATACTTAAATTACTACCAGTATATTGATCTTTAGAGGAAGAGAGAAATTAGTGGGGTCTTTCAAGCTTACCGCTATATTCCGCAGGCAATGCAGGGTATTTAGGGTACTTTTTGGTCATTGGGTTTTGAGTGGCCGGCGCGAACAACGCTGCGCTTTGTTTTGGTACCACAACGCTGTTTTTGGGACGCGCCTATACAGACCAGTGTACCTGTACCCACAACCATTGCACCGTGATGGCGTCTAACGAATATTTCTCGCTTATCTATAAAGACTGTCGCAACCCACAACCCGCTGCTGCGGGCCAGTGTCGCTATCGGTGATAATTCATTAAGTAATTAAGCCGGTTGCCGAGCACGGTTGCTGCCCGAGTAGGTGGGTACCACCGCCTCGTAAATATAAATATTAAGATATTAAATGCCGTGATATCGAGATTGCTTGCGATGCCAAATGTTAATAACTTTATTACTTTATTACTTACGCGCCGTCGCGGCGTGGCGCGTGGCGCAATTCGCACGGCTGCAGGGAAAAGAGGTTAGTGTTTTTAAAAGCATTTTTAAAAATATTAACCTCTTTTAATTTTAATTTAATTTGTCGGGTTAGTTTGTTAGTGTACGGGAAATCTTGCAAGCTCAGTTTACTATTCCATTGAGGAATTAAGAATTAGGATATGACTTCATTTCCGCCCAGAAATTTCATCTCTACGTTGTACATTATTTCTGATGGGTATTGTATAATTGTTCGTGTTATTACAAATCTCCAACTAGAGTTTACCCTGGTGTTCGGAAAGAAATAATTAAGAACTGTATATTACATAAGCGCTTTCACGGTTCAAGCAAATAAACTATTTAACTTAATATATACTTGCAGTATAAATTACAATATTAGTAGGTATAAATATACAAGTAGATTGTAATGTAAAATTACAGTTGCCGGTGCTCAGCGTAGGGATATTAGGTTCTCACTATCCTGTCTATGCAGGAGGCGTGGAGATGGAAAGAAAGGAACAAAACCATATTTGGACATTTTCAATTCTCTCCGCTCACTATGTATTTTATTCGGATATAGGTATCTTAATTGCACCACAGGATTCTATCTTGTAATAGAATCTGGAGTTTCTAAAGAACGGTAAAGCCGTTTGAAGTTTTTAAAAATGGCCGTTATCCATTCAACTTTGAGAGCCGCCTTGCTTTGGGGGTTGATTCGCCGCCTCCGCCCGCTTCTGTGTAACGGGGTGTTCGTCTATTGTTTATATTTAAACTGCCAAAATATATGACACCATGGTAGCTGAGTTGGGAAGTACTGGTATTGCAGCCTTAATTGTATTTACTGTGATCGTGGGTTCGATTATCATTTGGAGGAATTAAGGAAATTACTTTTGTTACAAAACGTATAAAAAATGAATAGGTAGGTAGGTATGGACGTTGTTTTAAACAAAATAATAATCATAATTACTAAAGGTTTCAGAAAGAGCTCAAATTGCTACTTCGTGTGAAAATCAAACCCACACCATCCGCTTAAATCAACCCACAAGCAACTATAATTTTGTCGTCCGCATATAATTTTCGATTTACACACGCAGCCACCGATAGTGGCCATTAGTCAAAATAACGAGTTAATTGTTCGGTTAAATTACCGAGGGTGGGGTGTGAGAAATTGATTAGAGCTTAATTTGAACTACCGTAAGCTTTGTTGGTTTTCGACGAATTAAGTTTCTGTGAGAGCTTTCTGTATAATTAAGCTTATTGTTTTATAGTGATTTGGTGTGATAGTTGGTAAGGTTGATTGTGAGGGAAAGGAGGTGGTGGGTTCGAATTCATTTTTAGGGTTACGTACCTTTTTAGGAAAAAGGAGCCCTTTTCAGATCACGTTGTTGTCCGTTTGTCTGCCTGTCAAGAGTCTTTAACTCAGGAATGCTTGGAGATAATAATAATAAATAAAATTGTAATTATACACTTAGATCTATAGCCCTATGATTTCCTGAAAAAAAAAATCTATTTCTACATTTACTTAAAAAAAGATTTTAAAAAGAAAAAGAGAAAGAGCCGTTTATATCGCAAAAAACGCGCATTTCCACATTACATAGGGAATCAAAATTAATAGAGTGCCCTAGTATTATGAAATGTTTCATGACCCTTAGTTATTTCTATTTGACTATGTAAAGATAATACAAGAGTTTGTATGCACAAATGTGTTTGAGGCGTGCCGTACTCGTATTTAATAAGGTGTATCGGAGTTAACGAACTAATACCACTTGTTTATATAAAGAAACTGGTGTTAGTTTGTTTAATATTTTTTATAATTCTCTTATACGCTATATCTGAATTGAAATGTGTCCGACTGACTTTCCGCCGAATTCCTGATGCATTGTGTGCTGAGTGGCGGAGCAACGCCGCGCTTTGGCTCGATACCAGAGTGAAGAAATGAAAAGCTTAAATATTTAATTTCCTCGAATGGGGATCCTACAAGCAGTCTCGTTTACCGCACACTTGTGCCTCTGCGCCACGAGTCGTAGTATGAACTAAGCACGTTCTTCTTCATTCTTAGTTTGATAACCCTACTTAATAATTGTTAGCTTGCCTCTATTATATAATAGTTATCCACTAAGTACTATTTCAATATACAAGTCACAGGTGACGCTACATTTATAATTGCCAATAGCAATAACTCATGAATTATTAACGTTGCGAGGTAGCGCGGCAAATATTTTAACCAGGATAGCTGGTTGTTGAGGTATTTGGAACGAGCTAACGGTCTCATGGAGATTGGATAAGTTGTCTGTCCGTTGAGGTGTATTTTGGAAGTGGGACTGGTGGTGGCTTTACATAATTTCAAGGTGTAGGTTCTTAGGGTAAAATCGTATCTCACAAAAAGTCGTTTTTGTTGTTTAGATATTAAAAAACCGATATTGAAAGCTATGCTCAAATTGATGTGTTAAAAATTTGCCAGCCTAGGCCTGATAAATCTCAATTCTAAATTTTACCTTTTGTTCGGGTGAATCCAGATGAAAGCTCTATACAATATCGTTTACTAGGTTATGCATACCACTTTCACGTTTACTTCGCCTACAATGGTTTACGCGACCAATGGAACTAGACTTCACATCTCATAGACAACTAGGAATTTACAGAACACTACAGCTTCACGTATCTTTCGTATAGCAGATTAGCGGAGAGAATCTAGAGTTAGAAGATAAGACACTCTGCTTTTCACCTTCAATCCTGTTTGACATAAAGCGTATTATTTAGCGGAACTTTACACATTTTGTTAGTAGAACTCGAGAAATAAAAATAATCTGTTTAAAACTAGTACCCCAAGTGGGAATCCAACCTATGATACCCATCACATAACAGTATAGACTTATATCAGAGATCATCTTACCCTGGTCGTAATATTTTTGAATAATTCAAATCGTATTGTCATTCTAAGCGCTGCGCTGCCCGGGTGCGTGACGGGAGCTGACGTGTTGTCTTTAGTTTATTCCTTTTTATTACCATGATTGATCAATTGACTTGATAATAATTTGTTGGAAAAATAATCGTTATTTGTTGTTAATTTTAAACACAAATTGTATATTATGCACGGATTATGAGAGGTGCGAATTCAAATAAATGTTAATTACAACAAGAATTCAATACCCATTAGGGTCAATGATTCTATTTATCATTTTCCCGCTCTGATAGACGAAGCGCGGCGTTGAGTACTGCCACTCAACAAATAATATCTCGAAAATTGGACGCGTAGTGGGGATTGCAGAAAGTGTCTCAACCTTATGTTCTTTGCTATAATCATTGATCCAAGTGGGAATCAAACCCACAGCTGCCGCGTTTAGAGTCAGTCGCTGTTCCACTGCGCACGACAGCATCTTTAAGATGAGGTTCACATATACAGAATCTTTTAAATTGGCGTATAGGGCTATAAAGTTTGTGCTTTTTTACGATACAGTATATATTAGAAACTATAAAAATAAATGTCTTCAACTATAAATCTTAAAACTAATGCATTTTAAGAAGACGTTTTGAATATATAGTAATACAAAATTGAGGCCGTCGTGGCGCAGTGAAACAGCGCGCAGCGTTGATTTACTTATTTATGCTACGGTTGTGAGTTCGATTATTCGATTTGATTAGGGGAATGAATTATTTTCATTTTCTCGCTCTGGTAAGGAGACAAACCGCGGCGTTGAATCCCGGCATTCAACTTGCAATGTTTCGGAAAATTGAGCGGTGCGTGGGTAACACAATGTCTTAACACAGGTTCCCTCTGTTTACCTTGCTATATGCGTGATATAGCGTGAGCTTCAAATGTATGATAAGAAAATTAGAATATGATTTAAACAAAATCTTTATGTATCATAAAATATTGCAATAAAATAAATAGTATCGTGTAGGTTTATGTATTTCTTTGTAATATAAAATTTAAATGGCACGTATAATTACGTTGCTCTGGTAAGATAAAAGTGTGGCTCGCCATGTCTTTATTAATCTTAATACTAGATGCTGTTTGTCAAGCCTGATCTGTGGGATACAGCTTGAAAAACCTCATCTGTTCCTTTCTTATTTTGAGATACGGAACCCAAGAAATCTCTAAATTAAAATATAAAATATACATCTCAACTGTAACACCAATGCGCCTATAAATTTACACGTCAAAACCCATATATGAAAGATTTAACTTAACTTCTTTCCATGCAAAAAATATATTAAAAAGAAAGTGTCCTACTGTTTTATACGGAACTACAGCGGTGGTCGAATACTTGGCACAGTGGTGTTAGTTATACGAGTCGTATAGTTAACAAAGGGCGAGGTGTTTACTTAGGGAGGACCACCTACCACCTACCACTACAGGCGACCGCTGTCGAGAATAAAATAATGAACTATAAGATTGAGAGGACAGAGATGATCGATATGTTGAGATTCTAGAACAGATATAGTGCAATTGAACATGTTTTTTTTGTTTCTGAGCGCTTGATTAAGCGCTAGCTACTAAGTAGGTCATAGATTTATCATGTTTTCTTTAGGTTGACTTTTCACTAGGCAACAATATAATAATATGGCATTATCATGTGGTGTGATGATGGAGCCAGGAACTGAATAGTAAACACCAGAAATTACTGGTAAACTACTCGAGTCTCAAGCTATATATACAAAGTATATCAGTTTTTCGTGTTTTGTGTAGAATATCATTAAATGTAACGCTAAATAAGTAATGAAATACTATATACTGACATGTAACGCAAAATAAACGTATTTACATAAAAACGTAGTATTAAGACACTCCGTTCTTCACACACTGCCCAATTTCAGAGACATTACGAGCTGAGTTGTGGAATTGAACATCACTCTTTATCTTGTTATCAAAGCCAAGAAATGAAAATAATTAATTCCATCAAGTGGAAATCAAATCCACAGACAGGCGTTATCCCTGTGCGCCACGAAACACCATTGTTGTCATTTAAATATTTTCTTTCTCTCAAATAATTAACTATTATTGTTTTGCTTGAGTATTTCGTGACAGATCGCGGCGATTAAGGTTCACTCGTGCCTCGCCATTCTTTAATTGGACTAAATAAAGGGGTCGATACGTTTTTTGCGGGATCGTTAGCGCCGCGCCGCGTCTGTGTCTCTGTTATCACAATCACACAATCTATTCATTATAAGGACGGACAGGCGGACGGATAGGATTAGTCGTGGGTCTTTTCAATTTAAATATAAGCTATATTTAAATTTTATATAGACTACTGATGATTTTGTAGTCTAGTTGGTGGTTTTTATACGTTTGTTAGTTTTCGGAGAACTGATAAGGAGGCCGTAGTGGAGAATGAATTATTTTCACTTTCCTGCTCTGGCAAAGTAAAGTGTGGCGTTGAGATTCACCACGAGAGAGACGGTGCAGAACTGAATGTTTAAACTTGTTAAAGCGTGAAGATATTCTAATAAATACTCTGCCGCAGATTGAACCTACTACTCTCAGATACTTTATTTCGATTTCATATAAATATCTTCATATAAGGGAACACAGCATAGCACTGTGCAAGCGACGGTTGTGCACTAGGTTCCCTAGAAACTTGAAGCTTCCCGTAATGTGAAGTAAAAAAAACTTTATATAAGAAGCTTCCTTAGTAAAAAAGCACATTCTAAACGACAGGTGCGGCTAACTGTTGTAAGTTAACAGACAGACTGACAAACCCAGTGGTTCCCGGAATCGGTGGCGAGCACGTGAGATATTTGTAGATAATATTAGTAGCTCGTTTCCTTGAAACCCATAGTTTGTTAGAGATACGTTTGGTGACATCATATTTAATATTTAAGTAATGTCAGCGATAATGTTCTTATGTAGTCATGTTTTGACTGAATTAAATTAGCTTTACGTGGTATGCCGCAAGTGGCAAAGTAGTCACTAGGAATCTAATCAATAATGCCATTTAAATAATCTACAGTCGTTTTTACTTCCATACTAAGTGTTATTAGAAAGGTATTAGTATGTTTGTTTGAACGAGCTAATCTCAGAAACTACTGTTTCGAATTTAAACACGCTTTATGTATTATATAGTCTATTTATATTTACATATAATATATTAACCTTTTGTATGCAAGCCTCTGTAACAGTAGTCAGAGTTACCTCGGCCTTATGTCATGCACAACCATTAGTCGTTTGTATTAAGCTACGCAAGATATGTTGCGGGTCAAAGTTAGTTTTAAACATGTAAAGAACAGTTAAAATGAGTGCTTTATAAAGCACTTGATTTAAAAGCCATCTTTAACCACTATTTGGATATAGGTAACACGTTTAATAAAATATGGAGGTGCTCGTGTTCGCCTCGCGTCAAGATAAAGCTGGGGGAGTCGTGCTGTGAATGTGGAATGTCGCATTATAGGTACATCATTTGTATCTACCTACATTTGCAGGTAGTGGGATTCATATTGCTGATCTGAGATGAAATAAGTTATTGATTGATATTATTTAGTTTTGGTACTAAAATAAATAAAAAAATGGATTGTGTTTTTTATTTTTTTCACTAGCTTTTATCAGTGGCTTCACCTGTGTGGTCAAATGAATCAAAATAATTGTGACCGCAAGTACAGACGACAGTGGGTTACATCGAAAGTGTTTCACCAAACAAACTCTCTTTCTCTTTATACTATTAGTGTAAAAGTAACCATGGATACTAATATCATTAAAAAATAAGCATAAAATGTGAATAAACATAAGGATTATTAAATGTGAGCGACGCATTATAAATGATGTTCGCGACAGGATTATAAAATAGAATCTTATACAGTGCGTTAATTAATAATTTACTGTTGTTATCGTCACCTATCTCCTTTTTGGGGTAGGTAAAGGTCTTCTACCTCTTGTGTTTTTTATTAATATATCTATGATGTTTATAGCTACACGCTGTATTTCGCATATAGCAGGGTAGCAGAGGAAACCTAATGTTCATTCCCCTGAGAGGGGTTTGAACCCACAAAAATAACGTTTTTCTGTCCTACTGTGCCACCATGGCAAGTTAATAATTCGACGCGTTTAATTCCTCAATATCTTTACTATGTATACTTCCACAATGTGACTAATTCTATTGTATTTTTTTCAGCATTGTTACCGAAAAGTGACTTGTCGTACATTATTGAATTGTTAGAGAGCGTCAGTGTAGGAAGCCATTCATCACAATTGGCAGGTAAATTGTTTACTTAAGGACAATTTGAGATAAAACTCCGCCAAATTCACTTAAAAGGGCATTCTGGGAGGCGAGATTTGCGCCTTAGATTGTCGTAGCCGTACCGTGGAAGTGGCATCGTATAAATTGATTATGAATATATTTTTGGTAATGTGTTCATTTTTGTATTATATTTTATAGCTTCGTGCTTTATCCCGAAAGAGGTGGTAGAGTGTCAAAACACTTAGTTTTGACCTTTCTTTTGAATTTGAGATAATATCGAGATTTAACTATGTAGATGGCAGAACCCAACGTCGTTTGGTATTACCGAAATAGCGAAATAAAAGTAATCCTTTCCCCTGAGTGGCAATTGAACGGTGGCTTACCACCTTGTTTACAATCAAACACTGCCTTTCACATATTGCCAAAATAAATTATACTACTAATAATTTATTTTAGGTGTACCTAATGTGATTAAAATTAACTAAGTATGTTGTAAATATTTATTTTTATCTGTGATCACTATGGGTACGTACGTTGTATTTATCTTAGTAAATTATTGATCTATTTTTTGAAAAGTTAATATTAAAAAATATATTATAAAATAGATTAATAATAAGAATTATAATATTTTTATTAACAAAAAACATAACATTCCTTCACAACCCATACCACTTCCCTATTTAACACGTCTCAGGACCAACGTGTCGTATCTACGCATCTTCGACCATAAAATTGACTTTGTCACTACTCATAAATCTTTTTGAGGCAAGACAAGAAAAAAAATGACAATATGGCGTCCGCCAACTCCATTCGCCCGGATGTTGACACAACAGGCGACCCAAGTTTTTTTCTAATCTTTAGAAATGGTTTACGCTTTATTTAATTCTCGAAATGGTCCCAATGTTTATATAGAGATGTCAAAATTGTTTTAGAAATTTTGACACAAAATATTTTGCAACAGTCGCTTTTGTGTTTATTGTTCTTTTTTAATTTCATTTTGAATAAAAAATATTTCGGGAAAATGAAGCGAATCGAAGCGTTGAGTTTCGCTGTCTTCTAATTTCGGAGGAAAAAAGAACGGACGGACGGGTTCAAGTCCGTCTCAAATTTAATAAAATGTCAAGATCAAAACAAAATATTTCACTCGAAATGGCAAATTTTGCATATTCAATTTGAATTGACGCCAACGCAGCCCATTACAAGCACTATCGGAGAAATACGATGTTTTTTAGCTGAGATGTATGAATTAATATCGGACGTTCAGATCGCAGCTTCCTTTACTGCCTGGAGTGCTGCCAATAAACCAAAGGAGTTCTGCTGCTCCGCCATAACTCCTAACCGGTTGGTAGTAAATGTCATTGGACTGGGGTTACCATGTGCGTTAGGTTTAGAGGGATGATTAAATTTTATTTGGACTAAAACATCACTTTAATATTGCCTGTGAGATTCTCAGTGTCTTTTCGGGATATAATAGATAATTTTTTGTGGTAATTTAATAATATTTTAGCATTAATTTAAAAAAAAATTGATGTTGCTGGCCTATATCGGCTGATATTTGTCGCTTCTGAGGCGATAAATAATTAAATAATGTAGAATAAGGCGGCTAACACTAGGTTCCCGGGTTCCCTCTATCTACCTTGGTTTGTGCAGAATATTATTATTTTTGTTAGTATAGGTATAATTTTTGGTTTTGTGGTCCACATAGATATTTTGGAAACCCTACTCAGGATTTTTATGTGCGTGGTAGTTTCGCCTATTGCGCTATCGAACACCACTTTGAAGAAATAATGCTGAACTGATATTTCTTATAATTACGAGCATTTAGATTTTAAACTTAAACTTCTACAATAAAGTTGGTTTGCTCTACACGGGAATAAGCACGCGAAGTCTGTTGATGCTGGACCAATTATAATGTCGTTTTAACGAGTCGTTCCGCACATATACTTACACGTATCTAGATAGATATAGATTTTGATATTTATAATATATGGAAAATGTTTACTATATTTAAGAAGAACGAGGGAAAACTAGACTTTCCGTAACGTAACTTTGTTTACGTGGACTTTAAAACCTAAAATCGAAAATTATGTTTTTCTCCATTCCCGTAGGATTTTAGAGAAATTGTCTCTTAGTACCTACTCCCCTATACTCCCTATGGTGGGTTACATGCTATATTTCAATTTTCTAAGTTTAGTACTTTCGTCTGTAAGTCATATGCCAGTCATTCCGAAACGGAAGGAGTTTTATATGTGTACCGATATAATATTATACATATAGGCGGATGTCAAGTATAAATAATTAATTAAGAGATATTATAAATACACAACAATTAAGCTTAATATAATACTTCAGTGTTGGCTTTTTCAGATTTACGTTTTTATCCTGTATATAACAGAGTAGGTAGAGAGAATATAGTATTAAGACACTCGCTTCTACACTTTAGTTGCAGAACTTAACGCCGGACTTTGTCTTCCTAACAGAGCAGAGTCAGACGCTTCACAGCTGCACTACGAAATCATCAAAATATCGTATTTTACATTCAAAATCGATATTAACTCTGAGCGGTAAATAAGTCGTGTTCAACTTAGTTAGTTTCGAGTAATCGTCGCCATATTTCACAGACTCCATTCTAACTTCTACCAAACTTTCGATTTGTTTTATCTTTTAAGACAATTACTATATTTTCAAATATAACTGCTTTACTTTATATTTGGCTTCCGCTCATGGTTGTATTCTGTAATATGGCCTATACCTCTAGCCTTTCGTGATACCTGGATTGTGTAAAACAAAAAAACGGTGTTCCAAAAACAGATTGGAGTGTCTTAACACTATGTTGGTTACTAGATAAAAGCATGGAGTTGATTTTGTAATTTATGATATTTTTGCCATAAATTGATTTTTATATAAGATTTTGTTATTAGATTTCCATCGTATTAGCCACAAACGTCGTCCAATTCAAATGCAATCAGACTTACATTCGTCCTCAGGTACATTTTATTCACACACAAAAAGATTTAAAAAAGAGCATCGTTATTTCAAAGTCACTGAACGTACTTCCAATGATTTATTTAACGCCATATTTATGTTCAACGGGTGTCTGTTTATTTTGCGAAAGACTGTCTCTTTGATCCTTAGCTTTGAATGAATAGAGTTCAAAATTGTTTTATTTTGGTATATTTATAAAGTTGTTAAACGTTAACTTGACAAAGGTTTACGAGCTTTTCTGTAAGCTCTTTTAGGGTTTAAAATAAAGTTTATTTTGGTATGATTTAAGATTTTCGTAAGATTGTAAGGTGATGGGAGGACAATAGTTTCGCGTGGGCACACGGGGGTCGAGACGTGTTTCGAGACGGTGCTTACTATGCTTAAAATTTTGAGAATACATGTAGTTTTGTATACATTGAATTTGTAGTACGTTGTTTAGTATTTTAATATAATTTTATTTAAGCTTCAAGCACATTGCAGTGTTAAGACATTCCCTATTCAGACACTTTTATTCCCCATTTCCCGCCGAAATGTTGAGGCATTGCGTGTTGAGTGCCGCGCTTTGTCTAGCTAACTAGACCGAAGAAATTAAATTAACCCCCCCCTGTGCAACGTTGGCCTTGAAACCTGTGTTTGGTTGTAAACGAAATAAATATTTTTTATGGAATCATTATCAAACATAATTTCTTTCCCTATTTTTTTATTTCTTTAGCAAAGAAAACCACTGAAAATCAAGAAAACACCAACTTAACGTCGTGCTATGTCTTGACAACACAATGAAGATATTTCATTCTTTTGAGTGGAAATCGAACCCACAACCGTCGTACACTCAGACTGATAGCCATTTCCCCACGCCACTTATTTTTAAAAGTAAATAGTATTTTCATTTTCAAAATTACGAAGCAATGTATAATGAATAAAGTAGAACTATCGGTTTTAAAACATCTTAAACGAAGGTACATGTGTATATTTTATGAGGAACATTCC
Organism: Heliconius numata; assembly: GCA_016802625.1. NCBI lineage: Eukaryota > Metazoa > Arthropoda > Insecta > Lepidoptera > Nymphalidae > Heliconius > Heliconius numata. Next base: position 330,083 of record JAEBDU010000033.1, read on the forward strand.
GAATGCAGATTTCTGTTAAGATTAATTGCGTATTATAAATAGTCAGTTGGTGTCGCTTAAGTGGCTCGCTTGTTTAACTTTTATTGTGGGCGAAATATTTCATAACTCGTTAACGAACACCGGGGGTATTCAATTTTACTTTATTGGCTGCCTTTTATTTGTAAAATAAAGCAATGTAGTGGCACAGCGCAGTGGTTGTCGGGTCGATTTCTTAGGGAGTTAGTATACATTAATTTCTTAAATCTACTCGGTTCCGATAATTTAACCTGTTAAGATGCTCCGGCCCCGTCGTCAGACATATCGTGCTTATTGTTGGTACTTAACGCCGTGCATTGTCTTGTTATCATACATAGCGAGAAAATATACAAAATATGCAAATTCCCCAGTGAGACTCGAACCCATAAGCGTCGCGCTCTCCTAAAACCTAATTCTTTTCGTACCTAGAATACTTTTTTAAATATGAACTATATTTTATGTCCAATGTATCTAAAAAAATGTGACAAATGGAGAATTTAATGCCGTAACACCACTTCCTCTTTCTTAACTCCACAAATAGAAGTGAGAGAGAATTCCATTCCCCACTTTCTACCGAACTCTTAAGACATTGTGTGTTGAGTGGCGGAACCGTGGAACTCAATTCCGCGTCATATCTCCTTTACAACATTAATAATATATACAAATATGTAAAACTATACCAAATCTATTAACACAAATATGATAAATAATATGTAAAGTTCAACCTCTTCCTTGTAGCCGAGGCAAGGGCGGGGCAGGGAAGGTAACAAATACAAATAACACTAAACAAATATGCGATGGGTGGCGTGATTAGGACAAACCGCTCGGATTCAATAAGCGCGGCCACATCCTTCACGCCTCCTTGAGAACATGATTGTCATCTTTGCTGGTACTGGTACTGGTGGAACTCGACGCCAACACGATTTAAGTATAACTTTTGGATTTTTTTGGGTCATTTTTTGTTTGATTATTATTAAGTAAATATACTAACAAACGAGACTCAACTTTTTTTGCAAATTCAATAACAATGTAATTTACATTACGTATAACAAATATCTCAGAAGATTATTTTTTGATTGATTATTAACTGTTATTTTTTTTATTGTTTTTATTAATTCACGCTTTACCCCAAAAGAGATTCTTCCTCCTTATCTAAAACAGAGTGAAATAACAGAAATAATAAATTATAATTAATCTCTCTCAATTTCCAAAGTAATAACCACGAGTGCGTGTAATTTGAACGACAATAAGAAAACAAATAGAAAGCGCACAGCGACATTTGTTTGAAATATTTTTAAATATATGATTGTTTTATTGCTCCCAATATCCTTTGGGGTGGAGACGCAGCCGTGGACGCGTCGGGGCGGAGTGACTGACATATTTACGTTACTGCGTTTCCTAAACTTCTTTCTGGTCTACAAGCTCTGTTAACAATTTGAGACTAATAATATGTTTTTTGGCATCATCCTGAATATATATATATAGGTTCTTTCAGACTATATGCGTAAGTGGCGGAACTGAATACCGCAATTTGTAGTTTTACCAGAGCGAGATAATAAGAATATTTCGGTCTCCCGAGTGGGAATCGATCTCTAACTTCCGTGTTAACAATCATAATTATGCTGTGCCCTACTAAATTTTTTTTTTTTCATTCAAATTTTTTCGGCAGAAAGTGGGGAAAGGAGTGTCTTAACACTAGGTTCCCTCTGCCTACCCTACTGTGTACGGGATACAGCGTGAAGCTGATTTTTAAAATGATATGTGATGGCTGATAGTCTTTTTTTCTTATAACACAAAAAATACACTTGTACGCGACAGGTATATTTTTTCATACTTAAGCCTTAGAAAATTTACCAAGTCACGTCTCTATAGCCTCTACATACAGGTACACTTCATCAAATACCCGACTAATATAACTAAGTATTTATATATATATACACTATTTGTAAGTATTGTGACAGTTCGTTTCCGCACAGATAAATTATGTGCATATTGTTTTTTAGTCAGCGTTGATACAGCACGATGTGGTGTCGAACCGCGTGAAGTTGAATTTCGGATGACTTTTGCCATCTTCACTGTCATTAAAATTAATACGGAGAGTGGAGAATGAAAGGTTTTAACATTAGTTACCTCTTCTCGTCTTAGAACAAGATTTATAAACAACTTATTCTTCAAAACTGAATAAATAGGAGCTATAGAATAACTTACATGTACACAAAACCAATTATTTTAGTTTCACGCTGTATCCCTCATATAGCAGGGTAGGCAGAGAAATCCTAGTGAAGCCACTCCGTTTTCTGCTTCCCACCTGAATTTGAGACATTTAGAGTTTAGTGATCTATTAAAATGGAGAAATTAAAATAATTCATTCTTTTCATCTAGCAGTCTGACGTTGCATATTTATTTAATAAAAACACATACTACCGTGTAATACATACGTATTACATATAAATTTACAAAGTTTTCTGGAATATTTCACTAGTGTATTTGTAAGTTTAAACATGTTAACATCGGCCCGGCTGGGGCTGGGTGTCGCTACCCATCCACTTTGTGATTTCCCCGGCGACGCCGCCCGCTTCTAAACACATCTCATAATATTGTTTACATACGAGCATATAGGTTCGTTCGATATTTTGGCATATTTGATATCGTGTGTTTTGAGAATGAGGTCACTTCTTCTTGACATACATATGCTCTCGTAATTATAAGTATTAATGTTTTAGGATTACAATTGTAATTAAGTAAAGTTGTATTGAATGATTTATTTTTTCTCATATATTTAGTATTTAGTGGGGCTGACGACATCTAGCATCGTGTTTTATCTAGCTTAACAAGGGTAACGGTGCGAGCTAGAGTGAGATGTGCGATATTTTGGCATATTTACTATCCTGTGTTTTGAGAATGAGCTCATTTTTTATTAGATAATATTAATATTGGTGTATTTATATCATATAAAGTTTATATAATATGTAGAAGCGTAAAAAATCCAAGTAAATTATTTAAAATTTATTAATGAATTAATGCGGCCGACGGAACCTCAAATAATCGGAATAAATCAAAGTTTCCAGAAATAAAAATTGCAAGCTTAGCCTTTTAGGTTCATCCCAATAGCGATATTTTCGTGAGACGAGATATTTTTCTGGGGTTCAGTGATAGATGTAAAAATGGTTGTGACATAAATTAACAGCCATGTCATTCATCGAGATGAAAAATATTCCACGTGGTAATGATCGTTATAATTTGTTTGTCAAATATCCAAATTCGTTCAGCTGTTTTTGTTACCGAGTACCAAATTTAGACAGCTTCAGGCTTTTTTCCGTATACCAGGGTAAGCATATGGAACCTAGTATTAAGATATTCCGTTCCCCACTTTCCGCCCATTTTTAGGTGCAGCGTGGTGAACGACGGAACTAAATGCCGCTTTATGTCTTCTTATCCGTGCTAGATCCGACAAATGAAAACAATTTATTTCACAAACAACCTCATTTGCGTACGTATTTTGTTCTTATTTTCTTGATATTGATTTCTTTATAGTATTAAAAATAACAGTATGAGAAAGGAATTTTTGCCTATTTGATCATAGCGACAATTTACATAAAGTTAAAATTTCAAAGAGCATTAAAACATTTGATTAAATGCTTTAATTAAATACTATCTAAATTTTAAAAAATCAGCTTCTCAGTAAATGTTCAATCTACAAATATCGGCACGTTTGAAGTGTGATTTAATAGATCATTAATGGCCGACTCCGGTTCTGCAGGGATGAGTGGCACTACTATTGTAACGTCAGGTTTGTTCATATTTTATTAGTATAATTTTTAAATTTCATTCTTTTTCTATAGTTGAGGTAACCGTGGTGCAGTCGGAAAGAGTCTGGTATTACACGTGACTATAGTGAGTTCAATACTCGCTTCGGAAAATTAATTATATTCATTTGCCCGCTCTGGTCAGACAAAACTCAAAATTGAGTTTAGCTGTAAATACCTATAAATAATCTTGAATTCGGCGGAAACGCAGAACAAAGTGTCTTGTCTATTTTTCAGAAAATAATGTCTTTTGTAATAGAAATACGTTAAATATAACGAGATTATGATAGTGTGCATAGTGACAGAACTCGGTTGTCCCCTGCTAGGGGACACTATAAAATAAAAAATCCCGCATACAGCAGGGTAGGTACAACTTAGTGATGACACCCTGTTTCTCACTTTTTGCCGAATTTAAGAGATTGTGAGTTTGCTTCCAATTAATCTTTTTATCAGAGCTTGAATATGAAATTAACTCTTTCTCCCCAGTGGGAATTGAACCTACAGCCGTCGTCTTACAGTCAGCGGCTCCACCAAGGCTGTCTCTACGGTCGCGGTCAACGGCAACATTGAACTTATTACTCCTATACCAAAATAACTTTAACCAACCAGTAATTCAACCCAAAATATCTTTTAACGCATATCAGATAGTAAGGGATGGATCCTGTAAGTTTTGCGAGAATTAATTTGTATGCAAATTAAAGTAACGAGGCGGTGTTATTAATTTATCTCAATCACTGCCGATCGCTCGAGACTCGAGACGTGCTCCACTCTGTATCTGATGTAATATGTTATTTGAAACGTAGGTATATATGTTTGTGGATTTTTATGTGTTTTTTTTTCACGCTGTATCACGCATATAGCACGTTAGTCAGAGGTAATCTATTGTTAAAACATTTAGGTGTTGAATTGCTGAGTTCAATGCCACGTTTTGACTTGCTACTTGAGCGACGAAATGAAAATTTGTTCCTTCACAAATCAATCCCTCAAATATAGGAAGGTCTCAAATATATAGATATAATATTACTTTAATTGATATACTCATATAATTGTCAGTTCGGATTCTCCATTTCAGTACATCATAATTTTATTTTAAACTTACACATTGTTAAATTCGCTCGTGATTTTTGGTTCAGCCGAATATATGCAAATGACAGCTTCGGGAACATTATATATTAGCATTTAAATGAAAATCAAAAGTTAACTTGTTAAAATATTGTAGTATAATAATAGTTAATTGTTTATAGAGGGAGCCTAGTGGTAAAACACTTCATTCCCCACTTTCTGGCGAATTTTGGAGGCAGTGCGTGTTGAGAGGCAGAACTCAATGCCGCAATTTTACGTCGTCACTGATAGCGAACGAATGAGACAAGGCAAAGCGCTTGTTTATTTACTCATAGTTCATACAACATAAATAATATATTATATATAATTATAACTATATTCTTGAGTTTACAGTAGATGGAAGAATAGAAAGGCAGAAATATAGATAACTCACCCCTCGTCAAAAGAGATGAAGCTGCTTCTTGTCAACCTGATAACAAAGAAGAAATAACTATATTAATTTTTAATAATATATGAAATAAACTGGTAATGAGAAGCTTTTTTTAATTATTTAATCATTATCCTTGATACTGAGTCTTTCGTGGCGCAGCGGCACACCGTCATACTGTAAGCGAGACGGATGTGGGTTGAGTTCCACCACTCAACCATAGAAATATATTGTTCCCACAAGTATTTTAGCCTGTCTAAAAATATTTAAATTTTTGCATAGCTTCACGCCGTATCGGGAATACTAGTTATGTCTCACTTAGCACAATTTTCGAAATAATATTCGATAAGTGGCCGATTTCAACGCCGCGCTTTGCCTTCTCATCCGAGCGAAGAAATGAAAATAATTAGTTCGCCCGAGTGATCATCGAACCTATAACCATCGTGTTACAATAAGACGCCATGCCGCTGTGCCACGGTGGATTCCACAAATGATTAAATAATAAAAAAGCTTCCCAGTACCGTTACATGGGAATGCATTTTTTTCTATTTTTTCTTAGCATCTGTCCCTCAACGGGGGACCGTTTTTGGACGATAAATATCAATTTTGGACCCACCCACCCATTTATATTTATTTAGGCTTGGTTTTATATTAAAGTTTTTCTTTCTTTTTGTGAGCTCCGATGTGACAGAATTATTAATTAATGGAGAAGTAGAATATTGAGAATTAATTAATTATGCTGTAGTTTTTGGTCGTTTAAAACTTAAATATCTGTTCCTAAAAGGTAAAAAAACTGTGGTTATAAGTTTTTTACACTGTATAACATTTAAGGATTTTATCAAACATTATTGAAAGGTAGAAAAAGGTAATTTCAATATCTAACTCTAGTAATTACATATCTAGAGATACCTGTTTCTTAATTATAAGCTTAGTTGCAATAGTAGAACAATAAGAGGCAAATAAGTCAATAATTTGACAAAAATAGCAAAGTATGGACCACGTGTCCATAAACTAGGTAAAAATACATGTATGGCTTGAACGTCTAGTTTCATTACACCACAGCCCATACCGCAATACCAAGAATATCAAAGGGAAACCGTCGACCGCGACGTTAACTTAATTCTGTTTGCCTTCACCGATCCAAAGCTCCGCAAATTATTAGTAAACAACGTCCAGGAAGCTCCCGATATAGCCAGCCTCCCATACACCAGCCAGCACGTGCTGGCTTTTGTTTTGGCGAGCTTTATGCGAGGAAGTCACATGGCGACCTTTTCGACGAATTGTGATTTGTAATTGGACTCTCCGAGTATGTGGGCATAGTGTTAATGTATGTGGCCGTTTGGATTGGTTTTCGGAGCAATTTCTTATTGAGGGAATGCTATTATTTATATCAGTCCTCCAATGTCTGAAAGTTGGAAATCAAACCTACGACCTATCGCGTTTACAGTTACACGCTCGTGCACGCCTTTATTATCATTATTATCCACGTTATATTGTTAGTTTTGCCTATTATACTTTATATAAAAATGCGTATATTCTGATACAAATTAAAATGTATTGAAATTCCATACGTTGTCTATATAATGGGATATGAACCTGTGTCATAATGTATGGAAAACATAACTTTCTAAGTCTCTCTGGTCTCCGTCTGAAACCAAATAAGATTCACTGGGTGACATTATATCAAATAATAAACACTATTATGTTATAAATATAAATATTATTATGAGATAAATTGAGTTTTTAAACATGAAATCTAAATGTCCGTTTAGAAATCATGTTAATGCACTTTAGCTAATAAACGAAACTATAATTTTACTTGCATGGCGAATAGTGTTTCTGTTTCTACAGCAAAACTACTATTCATGTTTTATAGTAAAAATCGAAAACAACGACTTATCACTACCCTCCTAATCCATCCACCCATCAGCCTACTCCAAAAACCTACACCATGCGTAAACAGAAAACAAAAGGTAAAACCGACCAAGTAACCATCGAAACAATACTTCTACAGTCAAATGAAAATGGGGCAATACATCGATCAGAACGAGTGACCGCTTTGTGGAGCTGGAGCCTGGTGCCTGGAGCCTGGGATGCCAGAGAATTGATTGAAATGCCTAATGAAAAGGCAAATTTTGGTTCGCAATTATCATTTGTATATCTTTGTTATGACCGTTTGGTTATCGGTTATCGGTGATTAGAAATTATTGCTTGTGGTGTGATTTGATTGGGGGTTGTAATTAGTTTTCTATACGGAAATGAGAAATTTTGAAGTGTAGGGTAGGATAACGTGTTCTTTTAGAGAATTTGTTAGGTTAAATGCGCTAATCTTAGGAATTAGAATTGATTTTTTTTGTGTTGGTTAGTCCATTTATTGAGGAAGACTATAGAAATACGATGCAATCAACTGTACAACCAGAGCTACCTTGGACACTTAGGTTGTGTCATGTCATACACAAGTCTTACCTATTTACATTTGACCACACGGGCGGAGCCGCAAGTGAGGACTAGTTCATAATGTTATCCATATTTTATATTTATATTATTCTTTTAAAGATGTTTATAGAACTGTTTTCTGCGAAATTGCAAATGTTTATCATTTAATATGAAATTATAAATATGAATTATGCCCGCTATCTAGAGGTTACGGGCACTCAATGAGATTTATTCACAAATTAACCTTCCGTTATCGCCAGTTCACTCGGTTGTTAAACCATTTTTTATAATTATTTATAAATATTTTAATACTTAATAAAAGATAGTTGTGTTCTGTGATTATACTTAATTTTTTTTAGTCGTTGCAATTTTATTATACCACTATGGTGACATTTTAAAACGCAAAATAGAATAAACATATGGAATGAATAGATAAAGAAACATAATTTTAATATTTTTATAATCTGTGCGAATTTTGAAATGAAAGTCACTTTTAAGAAGATGAGAAAGAAATAATAACATGATAATTTATTTAACTCAAAATTATATACTTATCTAAACTTATAGAGTGTACTTAGAAAGCTTACAAATTTGCGATGAAGGTGCGAATTTTAAGAAGCGTAAATATTTTTTTAATACAAAGTGAAGAACAGAAGTGTTTTAATGGAAACGGAGTATCTTAACACTAGGTTCCCAAGTTCCCTCTGCCTTCCCCGTTATATGCAGGATACAGTATGAAGTTAAAAAATGTAGTTATATTTTTACACGTTTAGGTAAAATAGAAAAATATTAAATAATACTTTGGCAGCCATCACATTTGGTTGATGTGTGACATTAGTTATCTTATCGTCGCTGGCGCCCGCAAACGTCTCGTATACATTTATTTTGGCTACACTTACAATTATTCGCATTCTCATTGCAAATTTATTATTTTTTGTATTTGTTTATTATCTCCAAAACCAATATCACAAAAAAGATGAAAAATAGAAATTAAAATCTATTTAAAACTATATTACTTTTTTGTTTAGCAATATCCTCACAGCCCTTTATTTATCCAAACTGAAATTTATAAAATTATTGTAATATAACTTTTCCCTCGAACATGATTGAATCCACAACCATCGCATGTACAAAAACTGTTTCAATATAATTCTGTAGAGGTAAATCGAAGGACAGAGTGATTTTTCATTTCTTATTACGTATTACCAATACAACTATTGTAGTTGTAAGCCACTGCAATATGAATCTAATGCCCTCGTCTAGTCCACGTTAGTCATAAGCTTCGATAGTTACCTAAATTGCTGTCGGTATATTTCGCCACGATTAAATTAGCTGATTACGAACTAATACCGTCACCAGGAATTACCATATTAGGACATAAATTTGCATTATCTAAATTAAACCTTAATTGTATTGAAATAGAGTCAAGTTTTATTTGCTTAGATGTATTATTAAATAATACGCTTAAGCGAAATTGATCGTTAGTTCGAAGGTGGTAAGGAATTTAATCCCTTGTGCTTTAAAGGGTTAGTTCTAATTATTTGTCAGGATGTCGAAATCTAGGATATAGTTTACATATTGTTATGTATACAATGGATCTGAATATTGAGTGTGGCTGTGATGTAATCTGTATAACATCAAAAAATAAATATGAAGTATCGCTTCACGCTCTATCCCGCGTGTAGCAGGGTAAGCTGAGAGAATCTAGTATTAAGACATTCTGTTTCCCGCTATCTGTGCGAATTCGAGACATTGCGTGTTAAAAATAAAATCGAGTCCTCGTAAAATCATCGAGTTCGGGTGTCGGTCACAGTCAGTGGCTGCCTCTATAATGCAGTTTAGCTGAGAAAATAAACAAAGCCATTATCACTATTGTCTATATTATCAACAATTATGTTTAATGCCTTGTGAACGTTAAAGCATGCGGTTAAACAATGTTTTACATACCTACATTATACCTACTGAAAAACTTATATGCCTTTGTCACTTTAAAGAAAAGTGTGTGCTGTGTTGTTAAATATATGGTAGTATGTATTTATTTTATGAAGTTAGTGCATTTTTTATGAATTATTTAAAAGAAATATTAGCATTCGCCACCCATGAAATTTGGCACATTTACAGTTTATGTACGAAGGTACAGGTACAGGTATATGAAGATATAGCACCTATTCTGCACAGTTTTCGTAAAATGGGGAGGATAAATACAAATATAAACAAAGCCTGGTATTATTTTCGGCGACTCAACTAAAATAAGTCTTAACTTTAGGTTCCCTCCGCCTACCCTGACGTATGTAGGATATAGCATGAAACTATAAAAGAAAATCTTTGAAATAATTTATTCGTTTCCTAATTTACTAACTAATTCACAGCATCCATAGACAACTTGTGCTATCACACTTTATTAGAGCCACGCGGCGGCAGGCGGGTAGCGGGTAGCGGGTAGCGGGTAGGTGTGTGGAGTGCGAAATAAATCTGAAAGGCTCCTGTAATTAACGGCCTGGCCTCATTAATATCCTCGTTAATACACTCTATACACGAGGAATTTCTGTTTTAGTTGTTCTAAGCCTGGTAACGTTCAAGCTGTATCCCGCGTATAACAGGCAAGGGGTAGGAATCTATTAGGGATAGATAAAACAATTAATCAATTTGTTCCCAATAAAAACACTGTCAGTCCAATTTTCGAGATTTTGCGTGTTGTTTGAGCGGTGCAAAACTTAATGTCGGTAAAATTTTTTTTGAGTGGAAATCAAACCTACGAGCATCGCGCTTAAAGTCAAATGTTGATAGATGCCGTCAAAAACATGGAAAAATTCTAACCACCAACCCATACATTTCTTATAAACTTTCCAAGAGAAACGACGAAACAAAACAATATCTGCTTCAAACATCTCTACACGCGTAGGTATACCCTTTGTAAAATAGCCTATTTCAATTCCAATAGAATGCAAAACGCATCTCATCTCGTCATGGTAATCTCCGCGTCGGCAGTGCGGCAGTGCGGCAGCGAGCATGGCGACTCTACCTCCACTAGCGATCCTTTGAACTGAGCTCATTAATGGAAAAATATCACAAAAACTGTTAATTGCTTACTTAAAATTACTTAAAACTGCTGTTCGTTAATTGGCGACTTTGAGTTTGCTTTGCATTGCTTAGGTACTTTGAAAATATAGTTTTATACGTTATTTGGTTGAGGTCATGACCGTAATGAGGTAAAAGCGCGGCGTTGAGTTCCGCCAATTAATACCCAATACCTCTAGAATTCGGTGGAAAGTGGAGAACGCAAGTGTCTGAATGGGAACGGAGTGCCTTAACATTAGGTTCCCAGGTTCCCTCTGCCTACCATGCGATGTGCGGGAACAGCGTGAAGCTTAAGCTTCACTTTTCGTCGATTTAGAAATAAAGGCGTCGGCCATTATTAAAAATTAAACTTTATACCTATCGGAAGCCGTCGTCGCGCACCGGCACAATGTTAAGTTCCACCAGTCAACACTATTAGTCCTGAAAATTGGACGGAACTTGGGGAACGGAAGGTGTTTTAATATGAGATTCCCACAGCCTACTACTGTTTTATTATGTGAGAGATACGGCTTGGAAGTCAAAAAAAATAAAATTAACGACTTATTAAATAAAGCATCAAAATATTCAGATAGAATCGGTGTTCCTTTGATGATTTAAATCATTACGGATAAACTGAACTAACATACGGCTAATTAGAATGTTAATATGACAATATATTTATATAAGACATTTTTCTATAATGTCATTTTTTAAAAACAAGTTTTTTATTTCGTCATAGTTTTTTTTATAACAGCTTCCTTACTTTTGGTTTATTGAGTATGAAGAAAAGAGTATCGAAAAGGCTGTATGTCGTCATATTGTTTTTCGTCATGTTTAAAGTGAAAAGCCTTTCTTATATTTATCTGTTTTTGACACATTGTGATCTGGATAGTCAACAAAACGCAAAATGTTTTTCTGCATAGCAGGGCGGGCAGTGGGATCCTAGTGTTAAGACACTTCACTCACTTTCCACCCAATATCCGAGACATGACACGTTTCGTGGCTCAACGCCGCGCTTTGACTACCAGAGCGAAAACATTAAAATAAATTAAATATACTCATTCCCTCGCGTAGATAACGAACCCATAACCATCGACGACACTACCATACGACACCGCCAAATTATTCGGTAGATATTATTCATATTACAATATAATAGGTAAAGGGCATTCAGACACCTGCATCTCGTTGGGTGGCGATCTTATCTCTAGTGGCGTCTCAAGTTACCGGACAGACCACGGACAACCATTTGTTTCATACCAAAACTATTTAGAAAATGTCAATGCTTAAATCTATTTTGTATTTGGTTACAATTGTTTTCAAGGTTTTGTAATGACACTTGGAATTTGTCAAAATTTATTTAATTAGCATAAAAACAATATATTATCTGTTATTGACTTTTTAAAAAAACCCACGAAATACAGCCCTATACTTAATTCTTTATTTGTGGCGTTCCTGTCTGAAATTTACTTCTTACTAATATGTTTAGCGAAACTTAACATCTTGTCCATGTCTTCGCTGGCTGGCTCGCTGGTGACGATGACTCGTCAACACGCAATGCTTCCAGAACTCAGTGAAAGGTGGGGAACATAATGTCATAACAGTAGGCTCGCTCGTAGGTTCAAGGTTAAATCCCCTCTCAGTGGGATGGAACTCACAGCCACCACGTTTACAGTCAAATTCTGAGCCGCTGCGCTACGACGCGCAAGTGATTAAATAATATATTTATTTATATTCTGAATATTATCATATATTATTACATAACAATAATATATGATAACATTCAGAATATAAATTACCTTTTAATCATAAGTAATGGACAATTCAATGGAGTCTTTCCGAGGGGACATTTGTCATCACCACTATTGATATATATACTTCGGAAAGCCTACTCTGCCACATGCTAGATAGAAGTCAAAGAATTTAAACTACGAGTGGATTTATTAATTTCAAGCACTTAGCTTACGCGAGGTGAAGTCAATAAAAGTTTGTTATTTGATGAAATTAGCATAAATACATTCTATTAATAAAAATATAACATGTATCATATGTATGAATACGTGTATATATGTATACGTATGAATAAAATTGAAGTGTCTGTCTGTGATTTCTAAATCACTGTGTTTTTTTAAATCCATGTCTTATATAATAGCACAATAATAAAACGTAATCAAACAATTTTAAATTGGTTGTTTTTCTGTAAGTCCGGTATAATCTGTGGAACAGCTAAACGGATTTTTATGGGATTTATGGGATAAAGAAGATAAAGGATATCTTTCCGAGACAGTTGTTGGTCGTGGAGCAACACTTAGGCTACTTTTCATCAACAGTACATATTAAATTAATGAACTAATTATTATACTATTCCTGAAATATCTAAATGCTACTTAAATAAATAGTCGTATAGGTCAAGCGGGCGAAGCCGCGTGGGGGCCGCTAGTGACTTTTTTGATTATTTATGATATAAAAAAACGTGTTATGAAAATAGAATATTATCAATACGTTTGATGTTCGCGATATTTATTTAATGGAACGGCGGACTTTTATAATAATTTATGAATATGTTTCATATTATTTAGAAAATATGTTAATGTAGTAATAAAACGCTTATGTATGTTTGGCTTTATTTTATTTTTCTTAAAATATCTACTTACAAACATATTTTAAATAATAATATAGAAGCCATCGTCGCGTAATGGGACGGTATCTGATTACGATAGTTATGGATTCAATTTACCCTGCTACAATGGGATACAGTGTAAAGCTCTAAGTACAGACGAAAAAGAAATATATATTTTTTGTTTTTACCTTTAAGCTATACGCACAGGGGACCTGGGAACCTAATCTAATTTTAATAATAACGTTATGTTAACAATATTACTTATTGGACCACAGCCTTTTTCTCTTCAAGCTATATCGCGTATGTAACAGTGTAGACAGAGAGAACTTAGTGTTAAGACTTTTTTCTCTGCCTACCGGCTAAGGATGGGATAGAGAAAAAGAAGCTAAAGAGGATTGATTCTATATAGAATTATAAAATATTCCTTCAAGCCGCTCTTCCCAACAACTGTTACAGCATCAAAACCAGTGTGGAGACCAATAAATATATAATTAATAACAATAACACTGACAGACGGAATCACTCAATCAGGACCCTTGCGTTGAGTAATGCGCGCTAATGTCGTTTTGTAATTTAATACTAATCGGAACACCGGGATTTAGTTTATTTTATTACTAGCTTTATCTTTAAGAGGCAGAAAAATAGGCCTGTAGAAGCTAAAAGAAAAAAATAATAATAAAGAAGTGTGAACAAGAAAGGAATATAAAGAGATCACAATAGAACAGAGTCTGACTGTAAAAGCGACGATTGTAGGTTCGATTCCTATTCAGAGAATTTCTTGCTCTGGTTACAAGACAAAGCGGGGCGTTGTCTTCCACTTCACTTCTTCTACACACTATGTCTAAATTAAGTGAAAATTAACAAACGGAATGTATTAAAATTAAATTCTCAAATTCAGAATACAGGGGATATAGAAATTTTTATTTATACTTGTTCTGCTTATTCCACAAAAAGAGAAACATCCGTGAAATAAATAAAGAGTTTCGACTTTTTAATCATTAATTTTCTTGTATACATACTAGTTAGTTATTTCTATACTAGTGAAAATCCTATGCTTCTTAATTATGCCTTATATATATCTCGCTGACATCAGCCCAAAAATACCGTGTAACTCAATACAGAACAGAAATACGTAGAGTCGAAGTCACTAATAAACACATTTTCGGAGTTAATGCGCTACCTACCAGCGCTCAACAATCGTTGGTGTTTAGTTACCTTCTATTTATGGCACGATAATTAGTACGTTTCGTTTTCTGAATATACTAATGTATTGTAGGGCTGCTCCATGTTTATTTGTCTTAAACCAGCTTTTTACAACAGTTGTGGCACAGGATTTGCTTGTATACACGTTGGTTGTGAGTTCGATCATTGTTAAATTATTGCTATTTCATTGATGAAAAACAAGATGTTATAATGAATTTCCCCACTCAACACGTAATAACTCTAAATTGTGAGAAAAATAAGACTGACTGTATCTTACAAACCATTACACCAGGTTTGGTAAGCCCCACATTCTTAGAAATGATCCGCGAGGAGGTATAAAAACACAAAAATATTCTAATTGAAATAGATAAGATGGTTAGAAAAATTGTACTAGCTGGGACCCACTCGTAAAAGCGTTGAGGTCTCAAACTCATCAAACCGGGTTGCAAGATCCAGCCAGCTCATTTTGCAAGAATTCAGGACAATTAAGTAATCGTTGGTTTAATATAATAATTGTGTCAACTGACAGAGGGATGCCACTCGTGATCACGGACTACTGTAAAGTGTTCGAAGCGCCGAGTTTCCAACAATGACGAAGTGTTCGTTGCGTTGGGCTCCCAATGATGAACTCGTACAATACAAAAATTACGGGATTAATTCGATAAGAGATTTTCATTTAACTGAGAGTATCTTGAACATTTTAATTATTTCCCATAGCAGAAATCAATCGTATAAATATTTGTTTTTTGTTTTTACAAAAAAAAAAAACGTACATGAATACGAACATTCATTTTGACACAGCAAAAGAAAGTAAATGTGCTTAAAAGTGTAGAATCATGTATAAATATAATTTTAAGAATATAAATAAAAAGCTCCTTTTTTTAAAATTCTAATATGAAAAATCTATAAGCATTTAATGTTTCAAATAGTAATTTGGCGATAGAACCAAACATCCGGTCTCATTTAGTGCGTACAATGGCACAGCAAGATGGCGTCGTATTGTTCACGGAATGGCGGCGAGCGCTGGCTCGTCGCCAAAATATAGGATGTAGATTTTACATAACTGGGCCACTTCCTCGAACTTTGTTTACCAATTAATTTCAAACTTTATAGTTCTAAAGCTTTTTAGTATTTTCCCTTTTATTCATATACAAGATTCGTATGTATATAAGTATAATTTGTGGAATTAGTTTTCATTTTTAAACTTGAAGAATTATTTGTCTATATTCTAGTATTTTTTAATCCACCACGCATTTCACAGTTCTCGAAACATTACGTTTTGAGTGGCGGAACTCAACGCCGAACTTGGTCTATAACCATATATCTTAAGTGATATTTATTTTTAAACTCAATATTTTTTTATACTTTCTTTTATTTTCTAATAGATAAATATTAAAAAAAATCATAAATACGTCGTAGCATAATAGTGGATTAAAATCAACATTTAAAGTAATTTATATTATAAACGGTTGTTATGAACGGTTTTAAAATACGCATAATATTTGTTAAGTACTCGTGGACCACAATCTGGTACAAATGGTTTCCACAATAAGCTTACGTATTAGGCGATGGTATCTTAACTGGAATTGAATAGATTACCATCGCCTATCGTGCGACTATCAATATTTAAACATTAAGTCTGTTTCGAAATAGTTATTGTTATATGAATTTAAATATGGCTTTAGTAATAAGAGGAAGACAGTTAGTCTTACTTAGCACGCTAAGTCTCGGAAATCAGGCGGAAAGTGGAGAACGCAGTCTTGTCACTGGGTTCTCTCTGCCACCCCCACTATATGCGGGATACAGCGTGAACTTAAAAAAATAGTATGAGTAAAAGTTCATGTTTTAATGTTTTAATTCCTATATTCAAATGGCACTGTTTAGACACATTATACGTAATAACCATAAATATATCTTAACATATGACAAAACTATAAGAAAACTCAACAAATCTCTATTCGTGTTGAAAACAAAAAGGCTGTAATGTCCAAACAAAATGCTCATATATAAGAGAAATGTGTTGAAGTCCAGTCGACAGTGGCAGCTCAGTCGGTCAGAGTCTTATCATCCATCTTAATGCGTCCCCCGCGGACTTGTGACCCGATGCTCCCTGACTGATAGCGGGGTTTAGGCGGCAAAGTATATTTATTGTGTAGAAATGCTACTAACGCTGCGCTTTGTCTACTAGAGCAGAAAATTGATTGAGAGAGACTGTTTTTATACATTTACTAGCGGCCCGCTCGCGGTTTCACCCGCGTGAACTATGTTATTTTTAATTTCTGTCTCCATGACTACGTCCTAGTGACGTCTATGCAAAATTTGAGACTCCTAGCATTTGTAGTAACGAAGTTTCATACAAACTTTCGACCCCAAAAACAACCCCTTAGAAGTCGAATATTGCAAATTCCCGTCTTAGCGAGCACCTACGTCCTATAAGTAACTCCTATGCAAAAATTGAGATTCCTAGCACATGTAGTTTCTGAGATTTCGTGATGAGTGAGTGACCTTTCGATTTTATATATATCGATATCTTATGTTGTATTAAGAAATTTTATTAAAATTAATAAGACAAGGGTTACCAAGTGGGTATAATAATACCTACTTGTTTGGAAATTTTATTTTCCGTTTCCTGTTCCAAAAAAACATCGTGTGCCGTTGAGTTGTTCCACACAATACGTAATGTCTCGATTTCGGGCGATAAGCGGAGAACGGAGTCTCCTAGGACTAGTATTTATATCTGTCTACCCTGCTATGAAAGAAATAGCTACACAGATTTCGGATCGAATCTATAGTTATCCCGCTTTTAGTCGCTGTCCCACAGCCTCAAAAAAAAACCTTAAAAAAAGGCACATCTACGTATTTACGTTGATCTATTCCAGTGTAAGCTTCGGGATAGCTGTTATCATCCCAAATTATCTTAACCGCTGTCCCAACTTATCCCCGCTTTCGCTAACTCGGTAGAGCATTTACATTTAAAATATGTCACTGATAAATTATTAACTTGTTTGTTTACTGTTTAAATATTTGTTTAGTTAATTACTTTGTAGTAGTTTTATTATATATGATATAATTAATTTTCATATCTCTGGTAGACATAGCGCGGCGTTGGGTTCTGCCAACCCAACACCCATAATCTTTAAAATTGGGAAGAAAATGAGAAATGGAGTGTCTTAACACTGGTTACGCTCTGCCTACCTACCTTACCTTCCTTTATGCGGGATCCAGCGTGAAGCTAGTCAACAATCAAAAATAAAAATAAACTAACACAAATTGCATTTTACGATTTTTAATATTTTTATGATACTTTAAAAAGCCTCAATATATTTGGGCTAAAGTATTTTAGTGTCTGTTTAGAACATTTATACTTAGGCTCGTATAGAAACAATTAAAATTGATCCATTTTCATATTTAATGGCCGAGTCGTTAATTTAAAAACTTTTGTTAAGTAGTTAGACCACCCGAGTGTTAGATGGGTTTTGTTTTACAACTACCTCGTGAGAATACCTATCAAGATGGCGTAAGCGTATGTCTATATGATATTTTCTTCAGCTAGTAGGCTGGGTGAGCTTAGTGTCAAGACACTCCGTTATTCGAACAACAACAACGTCGTTTATATAAATAATCTTAACATATCTTAAACCACCTTACCTACCTTAGGCGCGAAGCGAAATAAAATATTAAGCTTATAAGGCATTAAATTTTAAAGTGACATCGTTCACAAAGTCGTTTCAAAAGATTATCATCAGGGGACGAACAATTGAAACTTTTGTACATTTCTTTTATGTTTTAAGATGCCATCATTTTGACGTTTAGTCAAAAAAACCAGTGCGGGTCGGAATCGCCCAGGAAGGGTTCTGAACCTTATAATACTCCTTATTTGTACAGCAAGTTGTCCCTTTTTGCCAAATTTCATAATTGTCGGTCTAAAGTAGCCTCCAGTTAAATAAAGTTAACAAACGGCGAATAAAGTTAATAAACTTAAGTTTGCGGGGGTATGCATTCCTTTTGTATGAAATTAACTACAAATATAAGTTTGTAGTGATTTTTTTTCCAGAAAATACTCATAAATTTTCATTTTTATTTCTATAGTAATTAATAAATTCATGGCAATTTTTGCACAAAATACAGCAAAACGGTGCATAAATTCGCAGTTGATTTCAAGTTCATCTTTACGCAATCTTAAGAAAAATAGTCGTGACAGACGAAGAAGGTTCTTTTTTTTCCATTTGTGATACGAAATCCTAAAAATAAGAGATTATAAATACAAATAGAATTATAATAGCCAAATTTTATTTAATTGTTATATATTTCTTGGCAGTAGAAACAGCAGCTGTCAATATTTCTTGTAATAGCGAAGGTGCCAGATGAAATCCTGACTGGGGTAAATGTTTATTATACCTTCTATAATCGTTATTATTTATAAACCACCGTGGCGCAGGGACCCAAGCATGCGATTGTGAATGCGACGGTTGTGGGCTTAATTCCCACTAGAGGGAATTTAATATTTGGTATTTTCATTTCCTCGTTCAAGTACCGAGGTAAGTGAATCGTGTCGTTGAATTTTGCCACTTATCACGCTATGCCTCCAAAATTCGACGGAAAGTGCGGAATGGAAGTGTCTTAATTAGAACGAAATGTCTTAACACTATATTTCCAAGTACCCTCTGCCAATCCCGCTATTTGCGGTACATAACGCGAACCTAAATAAAAATATCCACATATGATTGGACATTTATTAATCCAATAAAATGTCCTTACAGATTGTAAAAATCACCACTTAATGAATTCAATTCTTATGTAGGTCTTTCCTTTTGTTCATTATCATATTGGCCGTGTTATTTACTTACAAGTTACATTATTTACACGTCAACAAATGTAACTAAAGTCAAGCCATTCTCGATATTATTATGAATCTTGTATTAGATCTGTCGTATATCGGCTTGTTTTGCTTCGTGTGCCAAAATATATATTTGGCACAAAAGAATCTTCATTTTAATAAATATGATATCTTGTGAATAGGTTTCCTTTGGACAAACTGGACGTCCTACCTAGGCTACTTCCCTTCTATCCTAATACTGCGGCGTTGAGTTCCGCTACTATACAGAGTGAAGCTAACAACAAGTTATCAATTATTGTAACATTTTCATAGATAATTAATGTTTGTTATTTATGATAAATATTGTTACTTATAATAACTACAGTTCGCATTTAAAAACATCTTGAGATGCCGTTAATTGTATATGTATGTAGTGATTATTATAAGTTGAGGGTAAGTCTAAATAAAGCGTTGGCTTACGCAGTTGTGATCGGACATTAAACGTGTACAAATCAGTTGGCATTTTATTCTTCTATTATCTCGAATATACTACAATGTAGGCATCTCAAGTGTGATCTCAGAGTTGAGATTGGTTTATAAATACGGGCCTAAATACACATATATCAATTATATTTTACATAAAAATATAATTTTATATATTTCATTTATTCTTTCAATAAATATGTCCGCATGACCTTTGTAATATTTCTGAGAAAACTTTTATCTTAGTTGTGTTTAAATATTATGACGCATAATGTAAGATAAATCTGAGAAGAATTTGATATTATACATTTTTAAATATTAGTAATATTAGTAAAATATAAGGAAAATAGTGTCGAGGTACTTTTTTTATCCATCTTACGGTCGTTGTTGTGAAGTTAAATATGTATTTAAATATGATATTCTTGGTTGAAGCCGTTGTGGTGCAGTGCAGCATCAGACTGACTGCAATGTGTTGGCTGCAGGTTCAATTCCCTCTCGGGGGATAGACTATTCTCTATTTTGAGAATATTTTAAGTATTTTCATATCCCTATTCTGGTAAACAAAGCGCGGCGTTGAGTTCCACCACTCAACATGAAATGGCTCAAAACTAGGGCGGTGTGAGGAGAACGAATCTTAACATTACGCTCTTTCTTTTTCCCCGCTATGCGGAAAAACCGTACAGCTGTTTATGAACATCTCCAAAGAAAAATATAAAATTGTATGTATGTATAACTTTGAAATCGAAAAGATTTTCAAATAAAAATACTATGGTAACATGTAGATATATAATTGCATATCCCTATCTATGCCTTTATTATATTTTTACACTTAAATCTAAAGTATACACAATAACTATAAAAAATCATGAACTTGAATCACTGGTTGCTAACATCGTGCAAATAAAACGACCAAGCTGTCAAAATATTTAACGACGTACATGCGCCCGCGCATGTTTGCCATTTTAGTTTGTTTGGCCTTTTTAATGATCGAAAATTAGAATTTCAAAATTGTTATTACTTTATAATATCTTAAGGCGTTATTCACACATTTAGAATGATAAAAATACGGAAAAAATATCTTTATGGCGCAATTAAGACATTTTTTATGGTGCACGAGACTGTGTTCGATTTGCACTGAAAAGAATTATGAAAAATACTTCCGTTTCTCTGACGTGGTAAGATAATCCTTAGTAAGTATGTATCGAAAATATAGTAAAACATTTTTTGATAAACAGACATTGTTCGAAACAATTTTTGGATTAGAAAACTTTCTATAAATTCAAAATTCAAATCAAAATAATCAACAATTTCAACAACAGTTTTGTTCTATTTATATTTATAATATTATAAATGCATATAAATAATGTACTAGCTTTTATATACGACTTCGCCCGAGGTCAAATAGAAATAACTAAGAGTCTTGTAGATTTGATATACTCATACTCGTATTCCTCGGTAAATAAACATCAATCTAACACAAAAATATTTTTTAATTCAAACCAATACTTTCTGAGATTAGCGCTAACTCTCAATCTTTATAATATTACTAATGTAAGTATATGGAAAACAAAATATATTAGTAATATTGAGATCCTGTACACGTGTTAGAAGCAAAAACTCATCCCACGGTAAATCTGTCACTAGCAACATTAAGCATTACATACAAATACACTCCGTATTGCATCTGCCTTTTAAATGTATCATCGCCTGACCAACCTAGACTTCCTTTATAGCTGAAAAATCAATATACTTTTATAATATTATACAGTTTAAGAGGTGAACGCGCAAATCTCAGAAAATATGAGCTCGAATTATAAAAAAGTGTCAATTAAAGGGGGGGATAGTAGATTATATGTTACTAGTTTCGCTGTAGTCCACTGTATTTACGGTCAGGGTTACCTCCCTCTTAGAATGTGTCATGTCACATGTGTCATGATACAACTCTTAGATTCCAGTATTTAGTAAGTGTCTTCTGTTTTTGTTTCGCTTTATTACGAATTTCTAGAATTGAAAGTAAAGGGTGAGCTTTCATTCTCCTGACTGTAAAGAGAAAACACTTTATTTGAGTCAATTGTACGTCGTAGATGCGGATTCGAATAGTATTCGACTACGTAGGTACAATCCGCATTTTCAACTGCACCTTTATAGCATAAAAATATTATAATTTCTTACAGACAAGTTTGACCTTCTCTTTGAGTACGAACAAAAAGTTATGAATAATAAATCAAATCTATTTAGTTTATTGATTTTATATTGTATATAATTGCTCATTCAATCTGTCTGTGGGATGTGGGTCCAAGGTGACCGCTGTGAGACGTCTTGTATGTAACTAGATACGAGTACTGTAGATATTATTTTAATCAGGTTGTTGTTTCATTCTGTATATACATCAGTTAAATATATTTTTTAATTTTATAAAAAAATACAGTCGAATTGATAACCTCCTTTTTTTACAGAAGTCGGTTAAAAAACAGAGGCAGCTTTTTAGATACTACTCACTACCCACCGTGTCGCACGGAGAGAAGTCCGGATTACTGCCTACGACTCAATATTCATTAATTCTTATAAATTTTAAGGGGCCCATTTAAAATGCGTCCAATTAAATTAATAAAATATTACATATATTGAACAGAGTAGGCAAAGAGAATATAGTGTTACGACACTCCGATCTCCACTTTCCGCCTACCCTGTTTAAAATAATAATGTATATTTTTATTAATATAATCTTGTCTCGAGTGTGAATCGTACCGACAACCAACACATGTTAAGTCAGATGGCCACAAGAAAATAAATTTAATTTACTAATTAAAAATATAATATCAAAGTAAAATCGCATATAGAAACTAGTATAGCCATTTGAACTTTGATTTATGTACATGCAAAAAAAATCTTATTAAATTAAACATACGATGTTATGCTTTAAACAAGATGTATGTAGATTTTAGACACTGTTTATTTATAAGTAGAAAAAAAACACTTCAGTGTGAGTCGAATTCATCGACTGGGGGTTCTGTAGGTTGTACTCTTATATTTTATATGATTTTTTTGTAATATACCAATAAAATGTGTATATTTGGATTTTTTTAATTTTTCGTACTGTAAGTTACGCCTCCCATCAAATTTCATAATTCAAGTCTACATGAGGTACTCTTATTGGTTTTGATTGCGCGGCGAATTTCATACAATATATTTTTTGAATGTGTTGACTTAGAAGTTGTACTCTATACTCTAAGAGACTTAGACCTGGATATTTGATGTTAATTGTTTTTTTACTTTTGAAATATAATACGGAACCCTAAATACCAATAGTACCATGCTATGAGAACAAAAAAAGATAATCAATTATTTATTTAAGGCAAGACAACGCATACATCGAGGTACTATAAAAAATTGCGCCTTCTAGTTGTTTAAGCAGTGTAAGGTTTTTTATTTCTAATATTATTTGCGTGTAATTATTTTTGTGTTTAACGATCATTAATTTTAAACGTTATTAACATATCTAAAGAAATATTTAATATTGGTTTGGTTTTAATTTACCAATACATTAGTTATTGTTGATAGATAACGTTATTCAATTCTATGCGAAAATGTGGTCCCTCTTATATACGATGGGCGGTCTTGTCCACAAGTTAAAAGTTACCTAGCGTGCTGTGAAGCAAGGTATGCTCGGATTCTCTGTACAGGATAAAATGAGAAAAAAGTTTATTCGGAAAAGAAGGCGAGTCAGGAGCTACCGATGTCGCTTTCATGATTATTACTTTGAAGTGGCAATGGGCTGGACACGTCTGTTTAAGGACCGACGGCCGTTAGTGGATACCAGCCTTTGAATGGAGACCACAGATCGGCAGCAGTAGCGGAGGGCACCCTCCCTTCCTTCAATGGACTAACGACCTGAAGAAAGTTGCTGTAAATCGGAAGACTGGGAGATCTAGCGCACTCTGAAGAAAGCATATATATATGCAAAGCAGTGAATTACAACAGGCTGAGGTGTCTGATTGACTGATTCATTAACATGACGTAAGTAAGTGTGTAACTGTTTCAGTTATTCACTTTATCCCGCATACAGCAGGATAGGCACAGAAAAGAAGAAGACACTCCGTTCTCTAGTTTTTAATAATTTTCGCCGTTCAAATATATGTATAACAAAATATATGTTATATATATATATATACATACATTTAATATAATATATATACATTTCACCTCCTTATATTTTAAACGTAGTAAGTAGTAAAAATATCTTTTATTTAAACACTTGACAACTAATGACCACCGCATCTTATATTATAATGGAGTTTCTCTTGCGTTTCGTACTTTTAGTATAAATGAGTAAGTCTGTGAGTCAGTGACGGATACACTATTTGCAAATGGTTGACAGGAAACGTGACGAATATTGGAATGTGTTAAAATGGCTATCTAAATTTAAATAGAAAAGTCTAAAGCACCAAAGCCAAAAGAATAATCTGTCGGTCTGATTATAAACACGATGGTTGTGGGTCGATTCCCGTTCTGGTAAGTAGACAAAAAGTCGCGTCGAGTTCCGCCACTCAGCACGCAATGTCTAAAATATTTAAATAATTTTAAATAAGTAAATTTTAATTTAGAAAACAGAGTGTTTTCTTATTTATAATAAGTCCCTCCGCCTACAAACTACATAAACAACTGTAGTCATCATAGTAATTCTAAATGAAACTCTTAAACTGTATTAATCGCATATATTTAACATTATTATTTATGCAAGTCCACACAACAATTACAACAAATTTAGAGTAATATCCATTTAAACATCACAAAACTGGCAGCCAGAAGACAATATCACTCATTAAATCAGAAAAGGTTAACACAACCCCACGAGTGTCAGCGTGGTGTCGGCGACACATCCCATCATTGTGCCCATATAAAAAATGCTGGCAAATGACGGTGAATTATTATTGTAGTACCTTTTTATGTTTTTTAACGAGCCTCTTGTACGGCGTTCGTTAACACCTCTAGAGGCTCTATCAAATGAATATACTTCGTGACGCCGATAAAAAATGTTTTCGAGTGTAAAATTTCGTTTTAGTACGCGACAGTGACACCTAGGCGATGTGATAACGCGATTTGAGTAGCTAATAGTGAAACATCGTCGATGGCACTGTGCATCTGATGGCAGCGTAGTTCCATTTATTTGGTTGTGAAATTGAGGAATATTTAATTTTTGTGAAAGAGCTGATTGATATGCAGGGATTTGACGAGGGAACTACTTCATTTTTTACACGTTGTTATCATAAAAAAGTTATATTTTTTATCTGTATTGGTATATACTCGTAGTAGCTGAGATGGAGGGGATAGAGATCTTGGTGTCAGTAATAGAATCTGTTGTTAAGACACTCGATTCCCAATAATACGCTTTTGTTTTCCACTTTTCGGAAATGAAAATAATAAATATTTCAATTAGTAAAGTATAATACGTATACAGGGTGGAAGAGGCAGCGCTTCTTTTACTGAAACTGCATATAGGGTAAAATATTTCAAACCCAGAATTAAAAAAATGAATCAAGGTACCTCAACAGTTTAGACGTAGGATGTTTTTCCATTTCACGATTTTTATCCATACCTGTATTTCGTGTGACGCACACATACGTGTGCTACGTTGCCGCTTTGACAGGTAAGTGTGTGCGTGCCTATGTTATACTTTACAAATGGAGTAAAATGCCATTTGTAAAGTATAACAAACATAAAATATAAGTTTTAAAACGATAATTTTATTATTTATTTTGTTTGAAAAAATAACTTTTTCATTTTTGGGATTTTTATTTTTTCCGAATATATTAGGCTTATATAGAGTAGTTAAAAATGTGGTTTCATTTAAAGTGGTGCTGACAATTCCACCCTGTATACTGAGGCTAAATCAAAACTATCACAATCACGTATTACTATAAACATAAAATGAATCCCGAATAATTGTATTCCATCGTAAAAGAGCTAAACTAATTAAAACGTAGCAGTTACGTATTAAATGTAAACTTCCGTCATCCGTGTCAAGTAGTGAGTGGGGAAGTCGTAAAACGTGTTTGACGACCACATACTTTGTATATTGTACACTTTAAACACTGTTAGATAACTAATAAACTTGTTTATTTAAGTTATTGTCACGCTGTATCCCGCATACAGCGGGATACGCAGAGGAAACCTAATGTAAAGACACTCCGTTTCCCATTCTTCGCCGAATTCTGGAAGCATTGCGTATTGAGTGGCGGATTTCAACGTCTCGCTTTGCCTCGTGCGAAGAAAATTTAAATAAATATTTCATTTCCTCGAGTGGAGATCGAACCCATAACCGCGTTTGTTGTTGTTGCTCACAGTCACGCACCACAGTGGCCTCAATAAATCCCTCAATTCATAATAACTCACTATTATTTATTAATTTTACTATAATTACTAAAACAGTTCAAGTTATGAACGAAAACAAATATAAATAATATAAATATATTGTTTAAGAAAAGGCGACATATTTCGCGGAACAACAGGTCGCGTGCTAACCTCCTTATCGTTCAACTACAGACTTAATTAGAGCGATATGAATGTAGAGTTATCCAAAACGTGAACACTTTATTATTTTCATTTTAATTAGCTTCTCACTTTCCCGCATAGCCGGGTCGACACACATAACTTAGACTTAAAACACTCCGTTCTCCAAAAAATATTTTTTTCTTCTGAAAGGAAATTGATGAATTATGAAACGATATTTTGAAAAATTGTCAAAAATGAGAACTTCAATATGTAATATATATCATGTAAAAATAATATATATCATGTAATATATATTTAAAATAAATTATGAACCACTTCGCATTGTTACATACAAAATATATATACATATATAGAAAACAGTTATCTTTCCACAGTCAAGTGTAGTTCCTTCAAAAGCCGCCTACTCACGTTTGTTGTGGGATGACTGTCCAGATCGGTAACGGCTACCTTAATAGCTAAACCAACACAGCTACTGGAGAAACATTAGTTTAGCTTGCTTTATAACTTTCACATTTACTTAGTTTGAAGGTATAGAAATGATTACCTCAGTTTACCATCGAGTATTTTCAAAGAGATCATTTAATCTACACATAGGTCAAGTCTTAGGCACTGCTGCAAGCTTGCTCCTCACCCTGCTACGTGATGGATACGTCCATGGTATATGACCACATACCTCTTCTCGTCGGTGATGTATCCAGAATTATTTTCGTTATAATACGACATTAATGGAACTGAGAATGTGACCGAGAATGTGCACTTGAAACTAGAGTTGGGCTTGGATCTCAACTCAGCATGAACAGTCGGGAATTTAGCGCCTTTATTAAAAGAGCGTCTTTTAACCTAAGTTTTTTTACTTGAGTTATATTTTACCTCGCGATTACTAGACTTGAGATTAAACCTCTTTTAAAATATGTTTTTTTAAGATAACATAAAATATATAACGACATATTTAAACACTTTTTTATTATTTATGGACCTGAAAATGACGCAATTGTACCATCAGCAGTTTTATAAAGATTACAATGCATTTGTATCATCGAGCTGGTCTGATACTGTGTGTCAGAACCTGAATAATTGAACCCTTCAGAGATTACTATTTCACAATTCAAGGTTAAGCCCATATATGTTCAGCTTCATTTTACTTTGTTAAATTTTCAGATAGGAAACTTTTTTACAGCTGAAAGATAGAAAATAGAGAATTGTGTTAGTAACTTTTTTTTGTCTAGTTGAAAGAGAAAGACATAAAAAAATTATGGCAGATACTCTATAGAAATATTCAAAATTTCATTGTTTCGTTTTTGTTATTTTTATTGAATCTTGCTTATATTGTATTATACTTCTATAGACTTTGTTCGACTCCGTAGATTATTCCAGCTCGACTGTATTCTGGTTTAAAAAGATTTCTATCAAATTTTTAGGTCAAAATATAAGTATGTTTGTACTAGATAAAATAAAAGAGTCACACTATTTTGTCTGTTCTCGTTGAATATTTTGAAAACTTCATCTTGGATGAAGATTTATAAAATTATCTTCTGAAATATGAAATTTAAATAGCTGGCTTGTTCCAGTCTAGTTAGGTAAATGGGCTAATAATATAATAAGAGTTGATATCTGGAAATGAAACTTTCTAGTTACTCGTATATTTTAAGACAAAGGCTATTAATTGTACTTATGTTAAGTATAAAGTTGAGGTGTTTTCTTTGGTTGAACATGTTAATCTCAGGAACTAATTGTTTTAATATTATTATTGAGGCCATTCTTAGCGCAGGGGCATAAACATGCGACTGTAAATGCGACAACATTCGAGAAAATGAAACATTTAGTATTCATTTCTTCGATCTGGTATGGGGCAAAGTGCACCATTCATTAATGCCTCCAGACTTTGTCGGAAAATGGAGAATAAAGGGCGTTAATACTAGGTTCCCTCTGCGTACCCTGCTATGTGGGGGGTTAAAAAAAAGAATGTTATATCACCATTATATTAATAATTTCGATATAAGTTACTTACTGTACCTTCGGTCAGGATGAACTCGGGCAATTAAAATGTGTCATTTGTTAAACAAAATTGTTAGTTATTTTCATTTACTAATGCGGGCGAAGCCGCAAGTTTTAGATAATTTAGTCCATATTCCAAGTGAACTATTACATTTAGTGTAGTGAATGGCAGAGGCGAGTGAGTCGCGTTCAATTAGAGGGTAGCGGGCAAACAGCATGGACGAAACACTATACTGCACTGTGTACTAGAATTATTATATTTCTGCATTATATTAGGGTTGACAATCTCCTATTTAAGTGTGTAACAAATAAAAAATATTAGACGAGTACTTTAGCCATTTAAAGGATATAACGGTAAAAGCAAACCTTAAGATATTATATATCACGTCACATTCAAATAATATTTTTAAATGACTCTACTAGTGTACCCTTTACTCTACTCTGCTAAGGAAATTATGATATCAATAGCATAGCATAGCTTTAACATAAAATAACTATTCGTCGTCTATTTGGCAACACAAACCAAAATTTTGCCGATTGTGACCCGATTCTCTCATCTGCCTAAAATAATATATTTTTACGTTTAAATAGACAGAAAATAATAATATCGCCAACCCTGCCCTACACTAGCGAAGCAAACAGAGGCACTGTCTAATGGCGAGTGACAGCGCTTGCACAGCTGCCTGTTCCGGCGAAATGTTTGCACGGAATGAAGTAATGTCGCGGCCTTAGGTTATACTATACTGTAATATACTTGTAGTGTCGGGTTCAGATGGTTATAGAATTGAACTAGTCATTTAACGCAACTTCGTTAGGGTGGACTTTAAGACATTAAATGGTTATCCGGATTTTCCGTTCCCGTAGTAAAGTTGAGAAATCCTTTCTTAGTGCACTCTCTGATCAGGTGGGCTTGCCGCATTGTGCATTATCTGTCTTTGTTCACGAGGTAATGAAAGAGTTTGATATAAATTAAAAAACTAAACTTTTGTACACACCTCTTTGAAGTATTACAGTTTTTGTCTCAAAAAACTGTATTTTACATTTTTAACACGCCTGTATTAAAACGATTTGTAACAATATACTACTACTACTACTACACTACCTATGTAATATAAACTGAGTATCTGAAATTGATCCTTTGTAATTATTGTATTATCATGTATGTACCTGAACAGTCATACGGAACTTAGGTGACACTACAATAATTTGCTATCATTGAACTGGTCTGATGATGAAGCCAGGAACTAAATACTAAAACTAGAGGCTACTAGTAAACCACTCGATTTTAGGGTAAAGGCATCGTCTAATAATGAGATGTTCAGTTGTACGCTTTTCGCGTAAAGCAGAGAGAAGTTACACAGTCAGTCAATGACTGAGCAGCGCTTAGTGTCTAAATTATGCATTACAATTAACAGTACAAATGTAATATTCCTTATAAGTGAGGATAAAATCCACAACCACCGCGTCTACAAACAGTCGCCCGCCGTCCCACTGCGCCACGATAACCTCCCAGTCATATTTCGATATTACTTTCTTTTATTGCACAACGTTTTATACAAATTTGCTTAAAAATATAAACCAAACCTACTGAATGAAAAATGTTTCGTCTTTACTTCCTCTATAAGTTCCTCCCACGTGGTACATAAAAGACAATGGGCTATATTTACATTATTATAATTTATTGACGCAAGTTATCTGAAAGTATAATGTTTGGTGTGTTACCGTTTGTCCCTACTTGAATGTCAGGTTTTGAGGAAGTAATGGCGATGAGAACAAAAGGACCTTAAGTTCAAATCCGAATGTGTATTAACATAATGTCTACTTGCACAGTGGCCGTTGCGGCTCAGTGGAACAGCAGCAGTGAAACCACAATCATCATGTGTACACGCAGACACTGTCCTAGTGCGCTATGATAACCCTATTTTTTTAGCATAACGCTGTGTCCTGTACATGACGGGGTACTAAGAGGACACCTAGTGCTAAAATAAACCATTCTCCATTTTCCATCCAATTTTCGAGACATTGCGTGTAAATAGGGCTCAACACTGTGCATTATTTTTTGCTATTACAGCGAGAAAATCTAAAATATCATTCCCCCGACTGGCAATCGAAGCTCCAACTGTCGCTTTTATAACCAGACGCTCTCTAACCTCAACAATGTTAAATAATGTATAATATATTACACGTAAATCCATAAACAATGATCCTGTCGTGATCCCCCAGCATTCCGTCGCCATCCGGCCATTTTTACGCAATGTTATATGCAAAAAGCTACCTTATTCTGCGCACGCGCATGTTTATCGATAAGTCTCGCAATTGATTCTGTTTTAAACGTCCACTCGACGCATGATTTGAATGAAGACAGAAAGCACTCGGTGATATCATGATTAGAAATACAAATTGCTGTTTTAAAATACTTTGTACCGGCGACGAGTAAATATGTCATTTGGCTTTTATGTTGGCACTGTCTGAATTTATTTGTTGAATCGTTTAATTTTAGAGGTTATCATGGCGCAGCAGTACAGCGATATAACGTGTGACAGTAAGCACGTCGATTATGGTTTCGATTCCATTTTCGGGGGATTCGATTTTCATTTTTCCGCTCTGGTAATACGACGAGCGCGGTGATGGGTTCCACTATACAAGAACAGTTTGCTTCATTGCCTACAATGCTGTGTTATGACGGTGCTAACAAAACTTTTGTTTACAATAATTATGCTAATAAGTAAATATGTATATAAGCATTCATAATGACTGTTATTAACATATAAGAATTCGCGTGGACAGATCATTGTTCGTCCCACGCCGGCGCCCGCGCACTGCTATACCTACGTTTATATAGATTAAAAGGAAAACAGATATGGTAGATATGTGGATTAATATTTATACTTTTATGTGTGTTTTTACAATGACATGGGAAGAACGGACTGGGTGACTTATAGACAATGAAAATTATGCATTAAAGCACTTCTATTTACTTATTAAATGCGTTTTCCCGCATAATTAGGCCAGTGGATGTAGCGTAAGGCACCCTGTTTCTCATTTCACACCCATTTTTCAAGACATTGCATGTTGATAAGCACAGAACACAATTCCACGCTTGTGAAGAAAAGAGGGTGTATGAAAATAATTCAAATACAATTATTGTGGCCGCGCTACAATATTTAATCATAAAACAATTTCAAGTCTATGTGTTTAATGGCAATTAAAGTAATCAAAACAGCTGTCAGTCCGATTTGGCGCATGTAATTATTAAGTGTCTGTAATAAGTGAGTTAACGACTCTGTAGGCGGCGGCGGTGCCTACGAGTGGGACCCACAGGCCACAGCTACCGACACGGCGCGCGGCGTGCCTTGGAAATGACTTCATGTTTAATTACGAGTTGTAGTACATACTTCATCATTTTATGTGTTTTTAATAATGGGTTTAAATGTATAGTATGATAAAGTGGTAAAACAAGTAATGTTATAGCAGAACAGTTTGTTACTGAAGCCGTCGAGGCACGGTGGCACAGGCGTGTCAGCGCAGTTCTTATCGTCGGAATACTTAGACACAACCTCTACGCTATGGCAGCCCCATGCGGAATTTTTTTTAATAATATAGAATGTAATTAAATATAATAACTTAGATAAAATAAATATAAAACAATAGACAACAGTTTTTTACATGTATAGTTAGAAAAAAAGCTTACCTATTACGTCGTTCAAAAGGTGTACATAACTGAAACAATCAAATTTACATTAATATTAAGAAAATTATTTGTTAAAATATTAAATAAAAAAAATAGAAAATTTTAATAATATTATATTAGATAGTTGTTTTAGCATGGGATTTGAACCGCGTTTAAAGCGAAGCTAGGGAAGCGAGGTGTGAGTGTAACGTGATGGTTGTGGGTTCGACCCCCACTCGAGGAAGTAAAATAAATATTTATTTATATTTTCATTTCTTCGCTCTATCGAGAGAAAGCGCTGCGTTGAGTTCTGCCACTCAACACGCAATTCCTCCAGAATTCGGCAGAAAGTGGGGAACGGAATATTTTAACACTAGGTTCCCTCTGCCTACCCTGCTGTGTGCGGGATATAGCGCGAAGCTGATTTTGATTTTTTTTTGTTTAAAGCGAGACTTCAACGTGCTGTTAGTTGCCTAAGAATAAATAACTATGTGTCTTTAGTAACACAAGATAACAATGTGTCTTCAGAAATAAGCAGGTTCAAATCTCGCTTTATTCGTTTTTTTACCAGTTTTCTAAAAAAAAGTATAGATGTGCTAAATGTAACTGCACTATAATGGCATTTGTAGCTACTAGCGACTCATAAAATTGGTAATTATTTAAAATGTGAATATGACCCGCCTAACCTGACTAACTCACGGTGGGCTGTTTAACGATCATAACGGAGTTTACGACATCCTGCGTCTATCAATTACTGTTTACATGTTTTTATTATTGACTCGCTCCTAATTATACGAGTATGTGTGTGCGCGAGTGGTGGAATTCACGCGTTACTTTAAATATACACAAAGATTGAAAGTTTTATAGTTAAGTTAGATAAATTTGATTAAATTTTCTGGTAACGAGACAGCGCGATGTAGTGATCCGCCACTCAATGTCTTGAATTGGACGGTGCGTTGGGTACTAAGTATCTTAATACTTGTTTAACTTGATAAATGTGGACAAAGCCTGCTAAAAAAATGTATACACACATTACATTATAGTTGGAAAATGTTCGATTGTTTACGCGACGGATGTGGGTTCAATTATATTTTAAATATTTTCATCGGCCCAGTGTTGGTTAAGCACTCAAGGTTAAATACCAGTTGCCTTATTACCAGAGCGAGAAAATGAAAATAATTTATTCCCCTTATACTATAGAGAATTGAACCCACAACCGTCGCCTTTACAGTCACACACTATGCTGCTATTGTTTGTCGTATATAACTTTCATAATAATTAAACATAACTGAACCTTGCCGCTCGTGTGTCCCGGCCGTGCGGTCGTTAGACGCGCGTTAACCGCATCCTGGCTGCACACAACGCGGCGTTCAACATTGACAACTCGTAAACTATTTTATTTATTTTCTACCACCGACCGACATTTATCGTCCATGTGTAATTACATTTCTATTGAATGAGGTTTTTGATTAATTAGCATAGTGTTACTGGTTCTATTTTGAATTCAATATTATATTAAAAAGCAAATAAGGAAAAACTTCCTTTATGTTTCAGGCAAGGCATAGTTCCCTGCTGCGGGAACCTAGTGTCAAGAGTTTCATTACTCACTTTCGAGACATTGCGTGTTGATTGGCGGAACTCAATGTCGCGATTTGTCTACTGGATGGATACAATATATGTATACTGAATACAGTGTTGAGCTAAAAAACTTCTATATGGAAGGAAAGGACTTGATAAGGAAAACTCCGCCGAAACATCACACTTAGAAGTCTGAAACTAGAACATCTAAAGGTTTCTTGTATGGTAAGTCCAATGGACGGAGGCAGAGACAAAGCCCAGGTGGATGGACAGACTTTAACAAAACCTTTGAGCATTAGAAAATCCAGCAATAGAAGAAGCTGGAAAAAGATTCTGGACCAGGCCAAAGCTCACCCGAGGCTGTAGCGCCTTAGATGATGATGATGATTATACACCTATGGAGATTAATACATATTCATTTATAGAGAAAAAAATATTAGAAAAAGGCAGATAACATATATTGATACGAGTCAGCAATTAGCGAGCTTATAAAGGTTTTGCATGGTAGGTAATACGATTAGACCGGACAAAATACGGAGCTCGTATCTACACTTACTTCCAAACTTAACCACAAATACAGATACACATACAAGAACAAAAAACGTAAACGTAATAAAAATTTAAACATAAATGATCCAGAGATGCGCAACCTCTCAATTTGATTAAGCGTAGGTTTAAGCCCAGCCAGGTTCTACTTTGACAAAATTTCCCGTATGTTAAAAGGCTAACAAGCACTGGCTAAGTGTCATTTAATAAATTCGTGAGCGCCACTCGCGCTAATTATAGTTACAGCTAATTACTGTTTAGCAGCGACTTGCAGCGAGTTATGTGCAACGTGCGATTGCATTTTTTTAAATATTTCCGCCTGAGAGTTGAGATTCTTCTATGATTATTATGTTAATTACTGTTTGGTGATGGAAAATAGTATCGGGTCACTAAGTTTTTTTGTGAAAAGAGACGCTTAAGAAATATGTAGCATAATATGTATATGAAAAAATAAATAATCTTAAAAATAAGAATGTTTGCCATATATTGTATTAGAGTTGATTTAAAACTAAATTTTAAATGTTTACCTTTCAAAATTTGATTTTGAAGGTTTGTGATTAATTATCAAACTTTGTAATGATTTGAAGGCCAAAACGTTGTTAATTCGGTACTTTTATATAATCTAATTTCATTTCACGATCGCTACAATACGAAATATTTCAAATGAGCAGTTGTAATTGTCACAATGTTCTTTCTCAGGTAGATTAAGCAAGCTATTTCAGGACACTCCGTTCTCCGCACAGAATAAAGGCTGAAGTTAACGCTGAACTTGGTCTTTAGAGCGACAAATATTCATTGCCTTGAGTAAATATCGAACACACTATATCTGTGGTTTCTCTAATCTACTGCGTTACGATGGCCTCAATAACAAATATTATTATATAATTAACAAAATAATTAAATCAGCTACAGTTTTCCCATTTTCGCATTATTAGTAATTAAGAAACGACTTCACGTACAGCGTACCGCAATATTAGTTAGCGCATATTTTAATAACAACTAAAGTAACAAGTTACAAGCTTGTAATTTTCTATGTTGTAGATGAATATTGTTTTAACAGTTTTCAGCGCAGACGTTCTCAATGAAAATTAAATACTAATCAGATTAGCATAGCATCTGGAACTTTGGGTATTATTATTTTATTATGTAAAGTAATTATTACTTTAGTTAGTTGCTTGCTATATATATCAGGGTAGGCAGAGGGTACCTAATGTTAAGACACTCCGTTCCCCACGCGCCGCTTAAATTTTGAGATATTTCATGTAGACTGGCGTCGTTTTCCATCTGGTGCCATATTGACACACTAGAAAGGCGTATGATTGACGTTTAGTCATTGCTGTGGGTTCGATTCCATTTAGAGGAATTAATAATTTTCGTATGCATTTATGGTACGAACTATTATTTTTGTGCTGTAATGGAATGGAAAGTGCGGCGTCAAGTTCCCCCAGTTAGAAACACAAAGTCTTAGTAACTGAGTTATTCAAACTTAGTTAACCATATTGTAGTTTAAATATAAAACATCAAATTCATTATGTTGTAATACAGAGAAATTAATAATATTATAAAGATGAATTCGAGCTATCATTTCAGTTTAAGCGGCATGAAGTGATTACTGAGGGTAGGTGCGGACCGTAATTTATTTTATCGCTTAACACACATTAGCAAGGAGCCCCAATAGAAGCGTTAGCTGGTTGCCAAATTAATGGCCGGGATAAAGGATAATCCCTTTTGAGGTATCCCATATTTAGTTACTTTGCGTATTACCTATGAACCCACTAATTTAGTTAAGCCATTGTGACACAGTTGGTAAATGACTGATATTTAGAACATTTCAATTTTTTCCGACAATATGCCCGCCAGTTCTAGTTCCACTATACTAACTTTCTAAACATTGTTCTTTTTTTAGTGAAAAATAACAGTTAATGTTCTTTATCTTAAAATTTCTTGTTTTTTAATTATTATTGCTATTAGTAGCGTTGTATCTAGGAGAGTATAAGTTGAGATTTCTTGCGAGATCAGCGCAGTGGGTCAGTGTCCGACTGACACACGCAATGATTATAGGTTCGATCCTCACTCGAGAGCTTATATTGTCTTCATTTCTCCGCTTTTGGATATATCATGGCGTTTTCACCGTTCAACAAACAATGTATCGAATTCGGATGGAGGGTGGAGGGGGATTCTCTCTGTTATATCTGCATGAATCGTAAAAAAAGACAAAAATATCTTACCAAAAGATAAAAATATATTGCCATACAGATATTAACAAATACCACATTTTTCTTTAAGTTGTCTTAGTACCTAATACCATTGCATAGCCTCTGTCCCAATTAACTGTGATAGCATAATTTAAGTTTCATGTTAATCTATATTATATTATAATGTAAATAGATGCAAATATGTACCTCCATCCATCCCCGAGATTTGAAGTCAATGTGAGAGTAAAGTATGTAGATATGTCGTAGTATATGTTTTTCATTATATCCCTAAATATACGTTTATGTAAACAATAAAATATTGTTTAAGAAGCGTATTAGAATTCATCATAGCTCAGTAATGACGTAAAGCTAAATCGCGGCGGCACTAGGACTTCTTGCAAAAGTCGCAGGTTCTAGTCCCGCTACGTACCAATGTATACATATATCTTTCTAAGCACACATGCATATGTGTTTTTTACAGTATTATTACTAAGAGGGTAAAAAAAATATTAAGATACATTCATTTGTAGCCGGTCATTCATGTCTGAAGTGGTTGATGACAATGGACGAGGCGAGAGAGGTATGCAGAGCGTTTTGCTCTCCGTGTTTCCTGACTACTCCAAAAAAAATAAAATTAGTTAAAAAAACATACAATAATAAATATTTTAAAATATTTCATTAAAATGATTTCGCTTAAAATTCGTAACTTTTAAGCATAATGCTGAGAGCCATATCCCAACACCTTAATCCTATTAAAGTAAAAGTTTCTAGCTTACCACACTGACACATTTAACCCTAGATTTGGATCCTTGAGCCGGTCGTACCGTGTAAGTACCCTCCAAAAAGCGTCTTTCAGGTCTAAGTTGCCTAAAATGTATGTGAACGAGCTTTAGTGCCTTAAGAGCTTACACAAAATGAACATTTAAGTTGTGAAATTTATTTGAAGATTCTGGAAACTATGGAAGCTTGTCTCGTTTATTTTGTTACAATGTTTTTTTCTAAAATAATCAAAATAAAATAAAAAATATACACATATGTCATGTGCTCTTACCACTGGGTTCTCTCTGCCTAGCCTGCTATATGCGTGATACAGCGTCAAGCTACTTAAAAACTTAAAACCCACGTGATTTAAGATTTCTAAAAAAAAATGAACCTACGTTGTACCCCAATAAAGTGTCCTAACACTAGAATTTCTCAGCCTATTCCGCGCTAAGCAAAACCATCTAAAAGCAGATTTATTATTACGTATATTTCTTTTAAAATAATAATCTTTAATGAGTCATACACACACATTCGTCACCGACTGTTAATTTAGTGAGACGTAAATTATGCTTGACTTATATTAATTGCTGTTTCAACAGCCCCGCGTAAGTAATTGTTCGCAAATAAAGTACTCAAATCGTATAATTAGCTAGGCATACTTTGCGTGGTCGTATTTATAATATAATTGATTCGAGTACCTTTTGGTTCAGTTGTTCGGTACTTCAGGAGGTTTTCAGTTCGATTCCATGCTAATTAAGTGGTTTGTTGTGTGTTTAAAAGCTTAAAATAGATTTTATAGCGTCAATTAGTTTTTACTTGCGGCTTCGTTAGTGTGGTGAAATGAAAATAACTATAACTTGTAAATGACATGAGTGACATTCTAAGAGCTCGGGGTAACTCTGATCGCAGATTACCCTCTTTGGATTACGTCAAAATAATTAACGTTATATAGTAGACTAGTGGGCCCGGACGCGGCTACGCCCGCGAAAATATAAGCCTAAATAATTAAAATAATTTAAAAAATAATAATAAGTGGAGATTTATTATTAGAAAAAATATCTGAGTAACCGAAATGAACAAACAAAAGCAGTAAAAGTAACTAAAGGAAATTCTTAATATTAGAAAAAGTACCTAAAGTTTCCCGTCCCGTGCGCGCGTACTATACATTTTTCTATATTAAATAATTATTAATTTTTGCGAACAATATTAAATAAAATCCCAAATGATTAAAATTACGATATTTTAAGTGTATAACATCGGTACAGATAACCGAATTGAGATAAATTAATTATAAGCAACAAATAATTACATAAAAAATAATAGTAATTCGAAAATATATACAAATTTACAAAATCATCAAAGTCATCTGCCCGTTCGCGTCGGTCACACTATGCCGCCCGAAGGTTAGGTCATTCCGAATCAGTGACATCTCCTTAATTATTTATTAGTATGTTATACAGTAAACTATAATTTCCATCTACATTAAATGCTAAAAGTGACTATTATATTTATTTTCATAAGGATGAATATCAAATTATAGAAATCATGTAATTTTTGTTAATGTATACAAATCTATATTAAGCAAACTCATTTTGGGTGACGTTTTCTTAAAACAACAAACTTTGCAAGCCGTTGCTTAGCAACGCGTAGCGACGATTGTTATTAACATGGCGGAATAAATTGCATGTCAAATTAATTATTTTAATATATTGATATATATCGAAAATATTAAAAATATGAGAAAAAAAAGTATCCTATGTTCATCCCGGGACCCTCAAGTATCTCTATATGTGTATTTTATCACAATTAAATTAGCGGTTTGGCCCTGATTGCGTAAAAGACAGACAGACAGACAGACAGACAGACAGACAGACAGACAGAGTTACTTTCGAATTTATAATATAGGTATGGATTTTGAGATTAGCGAATCCAACCAAAGAAACTCAATTAAAAATCGTTGTTTTCAGGATATTGTACCTCAAAAGGTACAAGCGGAACTGAACCATTATGGTCCGTCTGTCCATCTGTCAACACTATTTATCTAAGAGATCGCGTAGAGGTATCAAACATTGGGCTATATGGACTCTTGAAGCATGAAACCAAGCTTCTAAGTCGAAATAAGAATACTTCACATATAATTCAGGTAACACACAACCACGATATAATGAGCAATGAAGTGAAATAGTTTAAGCATAATAATTTCGACTAAATCTATTTTTTTTGTAATTTAATAAAACAATACATACTTGTTGAACAAGCCAAAACCTCAACAACCATTTCCTCTCTCATTTTAAATGTCCTTAAAAATAATAAAAGGCGTCAAATTACTATTAAACACATCCAGAATTGTATGAACAAGGAACAATGTCTCCAGATGTCGCCCGACGTGACGCGACGTGACGCGACGTGACGCGGCGGGGCGGTTACCGGCAATGTAAGTTAATGTAGCGCAAAAAATACGTTTAGAGGTGGTTCACAATGAACTTATGGTTAAATTCCATTTAAGAGATTTTATGGTTTGGAAATAATAAAACTTAGTTTATCAGTGACCTTGGACTATAGCAAAATGTTCAAAACGTCGGGTTTGCAATGTTGTATAATACGGTAAATACATGCAACTAATCCGGATTAAAAATGTCATTTAAATTATTGGAAAATTGAGGAAATCAAATATCCTAAATAAAATTTGGCTTATTTCTTAGGGTTTCGGTAATTTCGATGTAAAAATATATCTCTGTGTATTTGTTGTAAAAACAGTAATATTCAGGATTTTACTACTTTAATTTTAGTATTTAGAGTTGATAAGTACTACTTCACAATCTTCAGATAATTTTCAATCGATTTCAAGAAAAATATAAACTCTGTAACTAATACAGTATTTAAAGTAATATTCAAACATTGCCCTTGATCGACAATACTGCTGCTGAGCCAAATATACCTAAGTTCTGCTTTATGCGCATACAGTAAAAAAAAAACAATAAATCTACGGAACCGATAAATCTAGTTTTATAGTGAAATGGTTGTACAAGTGTAGAGGTACTTCTCACGTCAAGAATTGGCATTAAGATTTAAAGGTTGAATGGAGGAAGCATTCTTGCGTTAAAAGCCTGTAATTTTATTTTTAAAGGTATTTATATAATCGTAAGAAAAAATATTTAAGTAACATAGTAGAGCAGCTTGGTCCAAGACGCGCGGGTTTAGGTCTCGCTGCTAAAATATATGTATCCTTAATTAAGCATGACATACTGCGGGAGAAAATGAGAAAAATATATAATATATATTATATTAAATTATCCGTCGAATAAGCATCATAACGTCAATTTTGTATAAAACATTTTTTTCTATAGGCATGAATGTTGTGCGTCTTTCTATGACGTCTTAATAAGACCGCGCGTAAACTCCCCTAACATTAAGTCGATAGCGGGTTCAAATGCCCGAAATAATACAATTGTTCGGTAACAATGCCTTCTCTAATCACAATATTGTGACCATTGTATGGAAAACGTATTTTATATGAATAAAGGAACACTTCAATTACAGTTTCTTTTGGATATGACTGTTACGGGAGTATGCAGGAAGTGTAGATATTATCATATTACTATTCATAGCTCCTAACTTTTTTTGGGTTTAACATCTTAAGATGTACAATGGGAAATGCCTTTCCTCCTCCTTCTCTTTTCTCAAATATCTTTTGAGGCCAGTTATTACACAGCGGCACGAGCGTGTGACTGTAAATGCGACAGGTTGTGAGTTTGATTCCCACTTGAGGATATCTAATATTTGTATTTTCTCGTTCTGGTAACGAGGCAGAGCGCGACGTTGTTCGACTTAAAGTGGAGAATACACTGTGGGGTACACTCTTCCATAATAAAAAACATTACTCGTTGACTACAAATCCTAAGAAAAACTGAGGCCGTCGTAACGCAGGCACACAAGCGTGGGACTATAAACGCAACAATTGTGGGTTCGATTTCCACTCGGAAGATTGAAATATTTAATATTTTCTCGCTTTGGTAACGAGGCAAAGCGCGGCGCTTCCACCGCTCAACACGCAAGGTCTCATGAATTTGACGGGAAATGGGGAACAGACGAGTCTTAATTTGGAGGAGTGTCTTAACACTAGGTTCCCAGGTTTCCTCTGTGTATCCTGTTATTTGCGGGATACAGCGTGAGGCTAAGTGGAGGATAAAATGTCTCAGCAATCTGTTCCTTCTGCCTCTTATTATGCGGAAAGTGTGAAGCTTTTTAGCTGCAGTTGTTTAATAAAGTAAAAACAAATTAAAAATGTGTTTTATTTCCTATTGAGTAATTGGAGCTCACTTATGTCAATCCAATACATGCCGACTTATGAATAGGCTTAACGTCCATTGACTCATTAAGTAGAAAACCAATAAATGTAAAAGGGACGGCTTGTAATACAATTATTATTATTTATGTTAAGGATTACCATAATTACAGATTTTACTATTACCAACGTATATCGTGGCGCAGTTTCACAGTGTCTGGCCGTAAATGCGACGGTTGTGGGTTCAATTCACCGTAGGAGATATACCTAAATCATTTTAGTTTCCTCGCAGTGGTAATAAAACAGAGCGAGGCGTTGAGTTCCACCGCTCAACATAATAATTGAGTTTTATGGAATGAAGTATATTATGTCTAAGCTATGCTTACCCTGCTATGAGCAGGATACAGCGTAAAGAAACAAAAAAAAATCACGTTCAATGTTAATGTAAATGTAATTCTAATGTTTATGGTAACTTTATACCGACAAGGCTATCATGGTGGCATGCATATGCATCAACATATGTACTAGCTACATATGTAATTTTCCCCTTACGTCGGTAAATGGATGCAATTGAGTGTAAATCCTGAACGGGACTCCCCGAGTGATGACTTGAAACACTCTTGATTACAGTGAATAGCGATCGGATTTGACTACATTGTAAATTGTCCTACATTCACATTGCTTCGAAAGCATCTGATTGGAACTGCTGCTGTTTTGTTGTCATAAGTAAACGAATAAATAATATTCCTTCCGGGTTTACTTAATTTGATCTGTATTGACGATTGCGGGTTCGACTCCTTCTCAGGGGAATGAGATACTATCATTTCCTCGCTCTGATGACAGCATAAATACGTATTCGGGTCATCCCGGTGCGACGGTAGATATTAAAAATAAATAGAAGACAGAGATAGACATTATGTGGATTGGACAGATATTTATAGTAGTTATCCTTATACGAAACAAAATTACAGTTTTGGAATAACAAAAAAAAAGATTTATAAAAAATCGTATTTTTCCTCATTGCCCATAAGAGGAATTAAAACAAAGTGAAAACAATTTGGACACTTGTCAATTGAATCAAGCGCCCGCATCATTCACGACTTGAGTCAAAGTCAATAAAAGAAAAATATTGTATAAATTTGCAGTAAAAAGATCCTTTGCCAATCTACACACCTACATATATTATCTATATTAACATTTTAATCATAAGGGTTTCTTTGGTATAATACACAAGATAGACATACACATCTTAGATTGCGAGTTTGAATTATTGTAAAGTAATGTTATTGTATTAAGTAGGTAATCTATTTATTAAGGAAGGCTATATAATATACATCACGGTTCACGGATCGTTTCAGTATAACTTAATGTATAGGTGCGGTCAGAGATACTATTTCTTAGTTTCGCGCTATATCCTGCAGCAGGGTAACCTGGGAACCTAGGGTTAAGACACTGACACACGGCAGCCGCAGGTTAGCTAAGTTAAGCTAGATAAAAGTTATCAATAGTTTCTTCCTGCCTTTTCCAAAATACTGAAAAGGCCTGAAAATTATTAGTCTTTAGTTTGAGAGCTATTAGTCAGTCCAACTTGCATTAGTCAAAGTACTAGACCAGACCCGGTGCGACGTGTACGGGCTACGATGTATAGCCTGACAGACGCTCGGAGCCCGCAAGTTAGTCAGTGACCAAAAGATAATATAACAACGGCTATATGTCAGCTAGACTATCCTTTCACGGATAACCTGCTAAGCCGATTTTGATGGAATTTTTCATATGAATTTGCAAATGTATTATTGAAAATGTATGTCTTTTGCTCA
This sequence comes from Heliconius numata, assembly GCA_016802625.1. Lineage (NCBI taxonomy): Eukaryota > Metazoa > Arthropoda > Insecta > Lepidoptera > Nymphalidae > Heliconius > Heliconius numata. Next base: position 373,369 of record JAEBDU010000033.1, read on the forward strand.
AATTAATTTTGAGCCCTTCTCGTTAGTATATTTACGTATAGTAGTTAGTATTTTTATTTCTGGTTTTTTCGAGCTGTACTTTTTTTTTCTTTTTTTTTATTTTAAAAGCTGTGGATGTAGCTTTAGGGGGCGCATAGTTGCCCGTGCCTTTTTTTATTTTATCAAAGTTCTTTTAATGTGGCGTACTTAATTTTGGGACAATTTACTTCGAGCTGTACTTATATCTACATCATATATATCAACTAGTGGTTACTAATATATGAAACTACATAAACATACCCCAAGTGAGCCAAACAAGTAGGAAATTCTACGTGCAACGATCTTGGCATACTTTTGTTAAGGAATTCTTCCATTCGAGTACTATCGTGGTGCTTATATGAGACCTTCGATAGGACTTTAACGGGACTTTGTAAGCTGTTCTCGATCACACCTGCCTCATTTCCCTGTTACGTTTTTGATTTCGCACTTTGTATAGTAACATTTTACATTTATTTTATTTGCACATTACATTGAGTCTATTTTCTTTCTATTCTGCGCTTATGCTTAAAAAATTGAACTAATGTATGCTTAAACTTAGCTAGTTTAAGCTTGTGCTAACTAGCTATGCTAGACAAACATTGTAAAATAGTATAACTTTTAAAATTTTCGTATAATACATGTATTCAATTCATTTTAACCCACAAAATTGGCAAGAACCCCAAATAGAACAGTTAAGTCTCAAAGCACAAAAGTTTCGGATGGTTAATTCTACATAAATTGTTGTTTGACAGCAACAAGACAAGTAAGCTTTGCAATATTACACCTCGCGCGTCCGGAGAACGTGGTCTGTTAGTGCCTACTATAAATAGTGACATCCGGCGGCGCTCGGCGCTCGCCCACGAAACGCGGAATGCGACTTTAGAAAATTATCATTAAGTTGAAATTACAAAATCTGAACCTTAGATAATTCAAATGACTACTGATTAGGGCTTAGCGACAATTTTGAATAAATGTAAAAAGTAGTAGTGAAAGCGTCGTTACATAGAAAAATCAGTAATGTCAGTTTCACAGTAACCTATCACTTATACAGTAAAATGCAGTTCCTAAGATAAAAACTTGAAACCTTCTAGATGTGTCGTGTCTCGTATTAAAGTCAACAGTCACATTTATTATGAGAAAACCAATATTTTATATAACTTTGTCTTCTCTATCCTTCGTGACATTGGCGAGGTAAACTATGTTTAACTAAGAATCATCAATAAGAGAACAGATCGCTCGCCTGGATTCCAACTCGTTACCACTGTGTGTACAGTGAAAACAATTATAATTTATTGTAATTATTTTCATTTCACCACTATGTTGTCATTGACTTTTTTTGATTTTGAAATTGTTTACACCATTATTTGCGGGAACTATACGAGGCTGTAGAAAACACTACAGGTTATGGTACCTTCAATCAATAAAATTCTTGAAAATATTAAGCTATATTCAAGGATGTTTTTTGTTATATAAAAATATATATAATTAAGCGCTGACAACCCTATTTGTTACTTCAGAAGCAGAACATGATTATATAAAAAAGGAAATAAACGGTCGAAAATTTAAATATCACTAGGAAATAATGTTGCCATGACATTAAACGCGTGTGAAGCAAAATGAACCCAATTTTAAGGCACTAGAGTATATATTCTAAAGCTTGAATAAGTCTATTTGTAAAAGCAGACGATCGCCGATGGACAAATTTATCTGTTTGCATGTAGACTGTGAGATTGATAGATTAAAACGGTCCCGTATGTAAATTACTTGAATACGTTATTTGGATGATGTGAGTTTTGGGTGTTAATGTTAATATGGCGGCGTACTTAGACAAATGTAGACAGCTTCACGCTTTTCCCGCATGACACGGTAGGTACAGAAAATACAGTGTTAAGATGTTAAGTTCTCCGCTCGTCGCCTGAGTTGGAGATACTGTGTGTTGTCTCGCCACACTCAATAGTGGGATAAAAATAATTCTCCGAGTTCGCATCGAACTCATTGCATTTACCTAGAGATATCTAAACGCATATTTCTATAAGTAACTCACCAACCCTAACGAGACACATTGAATTAAGATCAATCGCGCACGTTTTTCTCAGAAGCGTCCACACTGCACATGATGGATCGGAATTGTTTTACTTGCGTTAGAGCAATTTGGCTCAACTCGACGGCACCAGCACCCAGCACTTCCTAATTTACTTCTCTTTATTTTGTCATCAATCATTTTCGTGCTTTGTTTTCTATTGCCGTCTGTTGCGTTGCTTCAATTTAACGGTTTTCTGTGCGAACGCTTGGAGTGATAATATATGATTGGAACGTAATTTAAGCAGCTTCACGGTGTATCCCGTACAGCAGGTTAGGCAGAAGGAACAGGAAGGAGGAACGAGAAAGGTGGCGGAACTCGTCTACTTGAGCAATTGGGGAAATGAAAATAAATTACATATAATCTAATATGACTCTCTCGAGTAACGATCGAACGTGAAAACGCTGTCCCATGTCAGGACGACTTTAGAAATAATATATATAAGATTTGGATCTCTTAAATCAGATGGCTCTAAATTACCTAACCATGGTCCATTTATTTCTTTTATTTATCTATTGGGATTCAATACATAATGATGAGATGTATCTTTTATAAAAGGTGTATTTGCTAACTGTTACGTTCATACATGAATATTGTAAAAATAATATTTTTTAGAAGGTAAAGATATATATACAGGGTGGAAGAGGCAGCGCTTCTTTAACTGAAACTGTATATAGGGTAAAATATTTCAAACCCAGAATTAAAAAAATAATCAAGGTACCTCAACGGTTTGGACGTAGGATTTTTTTTTTCATTTCACGATTTTTATCCATACCTGTATTTCGCGTCACGCACACATACGGATGCGACGTTGCCGCTTTGACAGGTAAGTGTGTGCGTGCCTATGTTATACTTTACAAATGGCGTTTTATTTTAAAACGATAATTTTATTATTTATTTTGTTTGAAAAAAAAACTTTTTCATTTTTGAGAATTATTTTTTTTCCGAATTATATTAAGCTTTTATAGAGTAGTTAAAACTGTGGTTTCATTTAAAGTGGCGCTGTCAATTCCACCCTGTATATATATATATATATATATATATTGAGAGGAAATATTCCTAATACTCGATCTTTTTACAATATTAGAGTGCTAAAATAATGTGTTGACATATAACATTTCCTCAAGATGTAATTTAACCGACATGCAAAAGTTGTTTCTATCACATAATTTATTTTAGGCATCTTTAGGCAGCAAATGTCAACGCTGTACTTTGTGTAACAAGAACCGGAAGGTCTATATTTTAAATATACGTATACTTTTCTCTCAGCGTTATTTGAGACTAATATATTAGTCAACCAATTTATTTCTAATCCAATCTCACCTTACTTATGCTAGTCATAGCCTTCCTCGATACATGGACTAATAAAAAAAGAGTTTTCAATATGAACCAGTTGTTCCTGAGATAAACGCGTTCAAACAAACTCTTTCACTTTATAATATGAAGTATAGAATATAGGGATAGATAGGTATTATACGAGTATACTAGTTCGGTGAGTGGCTGGCCGCAGCATCCTATACGCTCCCATCCATCATCTCTGATTACCGACGCTTGCTCTGACAGCTCTGAGAATGTACGAGTATGTAGGCGTAGGGCGACTGGAGCTACCAATTTTTTTACCTAAGTGTTTATTTATAGTTAAATTTTGCCTATTTAAACTAAATATTATGGTAAATACTAAAAAACTAAAATTGATTGAAATGTTGAGTTTGTTTCCGACTCTTCTCAACAGAACTGCTTAACCGAGCTGGTGTGACACGTTCAATCGACGTTTGCTAAGAGCTTGCAAGACTTTATTTAAATTTAAAATCAGATTTTTTTTCATTTATCTGTTACACTGCTCCCAATAATAAATTCATCATCGAAAGCTACATTCGTACGTTGTAAGTATACAGTATACAATGTCAAATTGTAAGAGTACCAAATTGTTATTTTAACAAGAATAAATCAATATTAGCATGCGCGTGCGTGTTTACTCAGATGACTCGCACAGTCGTTGCCAGTTAAAAAATCTAAAAGGAACTTTTTACTTCGAGCACCTCTTAAAACATGTCATCTTGGAAATGTCTCGCTTGTTTTTTTAATATTTATCTTGTCTGCAGAAATAGTGATAATTGGACGGCTGTTTAGTTAAGACCGCTCTGTCAGTGGGTTGTTTCTCGAAGGTTCATGTTACGTTTCATTTTCTACCCAAATAGAGATGCGTAGTGGTTGTGGAGTAAAATGTTTGACTAATTAGATTTATTTTGGGGAATTGAAACAAAAAATCATTAATATAACATATTTTAAGTTACAATCGTGGCTCAGGGGCACAAATGTGACTGTAAACGCGACTGGTTGTAGATTCGACTCCCACACGAGGAAATTAAATATTTAATTTTGTTTCCTTCGCTCTGGTGTCTAGGCAAAGTACGGCATTGCGTTCTGCCATCAACACGAAATGCATCCAGAATTCTGCGGAAAGTGGCGAACGGAGTGTCTTACACTATAACACTATGCTCCCTCTGCATGCGGGATACAGCGTGAAGCTATTTTTATTTGTTTATATGTATATTATTAACTATACAGGCGTTGATTTTGAATTTAGTGTTCCTGGGATATTAAAAATATTTTCAATTCCGAGGGTTAATTAGCTGAAATATGTCCTATATTCTGCCACCTACCACTTCTGGATAGTGACCGGAAAATAGCAATACTTACCTAAAAACAGATGATGTTTAGTCTAGTATCAGAGTAGAACAGTATTGGCAAAGCTAACGAGAGGTCAGCTGGTTCACTTTAAACAGCGTTAAGCGTGTGTCGGCTGCCGGCGCTAACGAACGAACCAAATGCAATCAGCAATCAGTCGTGTTGAGCAAGGAGAAATTTAATATGTTACTAACTAAATTATTGCATTTCATTTTCCTTGTCATTTAACTCATCATAATAATGTGTATGTATATATTTAAGTATTTATATAATATTTATAATTATGTATGTATTTTTTTTTCTTATAGAATATATATGTAGTTTGCGTATTTATGTATATGTAGTTTATATATATATTATTGTATATTTATATTTATAGATTGAAATATAATATTTTTCTGTTATGCACTATACTGTCCCCGCTGTTTCACAGATATCCACTTCCACTGGTAGGCTGGAAGAGATTTCTTTTAGAAATAAGACCACCCTTGTCAACAAAATTTTTCTTCTCTTAAGTTTCTGTATTTTGTTTTTTGTGCAATAAAGAATATATATAACTGATATATTCGAGAGTCACATACATACTACTACATACTCGTACATACTACTACATACTACTCAAATCCAAAAGGATTTAAAGACCGTCTGACGGTAAACGCGACGGTTGCGGGTTTGACTCTCGCTTGGTGAAATGAAGTGCTTTCATTTTCTCGCTTTAGTAACAAGATGAAGCGCAGTTTTGAGTTCCACCACTCAACTCTCATTTTTCCAAAATATAGTGAACCACCATGAGCGACAGAGTGTCTTATCACTAGACTTCTTCTGCCTACGCTGCTATATGCGCAATGCAGCTATGAGAAGCTAAAAAAATTATAAATTTAACAATGTAATTTAACATTAAAAAATGGTAATGTTTCTCACGTTACTATTTCTAAATCAACAAATAGTAATACTAAAATCACCATTAAAATCAACTTAACCTTTCATAATCTAACATTGTACAGGTATACAGGTATAGCATGTATTCACGAGGGCTATCTATCCCAGCTAGTGTATTCATTATCTGTTTACATTTGCCTGGGCGGGTTGACACGTATAGTTAGCCAAAGGATTTAATTGTGCAAGGAGCCAAGCCAGCTCCATTGTGTAGTAAATAATGGGCTAGGATCTGTTCTGTTCTGATGTAACAAGTACAAGCTGGACTATTCATTTGATGGTAGTTTAGCTATGGGTTTAATGTGGATCTTTATAGGTTACTTAAGATATATTTTAGGGTAATTAAAATAAAAGCAGCTTCACGTTTTTGCCTGCATACCAGGGCAGTTAGAGTGCCGCTAAAAGAATAAATAATTTGAAACGAGATATTAGATCTGATACCCCTAACGAGACCACTATGACAAAAGAAAAAGAAATATTACGGAATCCATATATATCAACAAACCCAATAATGTAAGACAACATGGATACCATATAATAATAAAATTCAATAAATGCGCAATTCACTGAGCAGCTAACCCGGAGGCTCTTCGGAAAATATGAAATTTGGCGAATCAATTGATACGACGGCGACACCGCCTGTCGGTAATATGTCTGGGCGTTTTGTGAAATATTCAATTTGGCTGCGAACCGTCGCATGACATGTGACGCCCCGTGCCACCACCAGTTATGGAAGAGTGCTCTCGGGTGAAACGGGAAATGGGATTTGGTCATTATAGGGCTTGGATGCGTGTATGTGTGATTTTTTGATAAAGCGATCGTCGCTATGCCAAAGTCTTATGAAATTATAATATTTAATTTTTTCTCTTATAGCAGAGTACGTAGAGGGAACGTAGCATTTAGATACTCTGTTCTAACCATTACTAGGTTTGCTGGCGTGACATTGAGGTCATCTCTCAACACCAATATCCTGAAAAATTGTCGTAAACTGAGAAATCTAAGTCTTATCACTAGATTACTTCTGCCCACTTTGTTATGCGAAATACACCGTGAAGGGTATTTTTTAAACGTTTAAGACCTTTGCTCATTTCAATCAGCAGCCAATGTTCATATATTTTATAGCGCAAGGGGTCCACCGCATAAACAACGTTAATTCGAGGCGACGTGGAGAGGCGCGTGGCGCAACGCTGACCTTGCGGACGTTTAAATTGACTTCGATTGACGACAAGTTCCTCTGGAACACTTGTTACGAGTGTGATTTATTTTGTGATACAATAAAAATACTAATGTAGCGACGCCACCGAATGATAATTATGTAACTGTTGACTGTTGAAATTAGCTTCATATATTTTTTGTAACTACAACAATTTTATTCGATTCGCATTTGTAGATGTGAAATTTTATAGTATTGTCAGTACTTTAGTCTTTTTTATTACATTTTTTATGTACAAATAACTTCTCCAGGGTTCATTAGACGGATGGCAAAGTGCAGGGGCAGGCAGCGGAGTTGTTCATGTAAAGCCGGAAGATTTTTAATAAGTTGAAATCTTCAAAATGTTGTGTACATATTCTTTATAAATATATATTAAATACAATATAGCTAAGTCTGTAAAACAGCAATAAATAAAGGTGTCACAACGTTCAAAGCAAAAAGAAATAAACCGAACTTCTTGTGATGAATACGTCGACGGGAATATTTCACTCTTTGTTGTGCTCGAAGTTCGCAGAAGTTACGTGAAAAGTCTATGGGGATTAAAAGGGGAATGATTCTATGGTATGTGCGAGACATGCGGAAAAGTTGAGCCTGTGTTAAGTTCATAACTTCTAATTCTGTTACATCTGATATGCGTCTACAACTGACGTTTGTTGCTGACATTGCTTTTAGTAAGTCGGCGGTTCGACATATTATATTCTAGTTCAGAACATCCTATTACTGAAGTCGTTTAGGTGGTGATGAGTCAGTCAACAGTTTTGATCAAAATAAACGATATCAAAAAATATGATGATGACTGCTCCTGTTTGAATTCCCTGAAATGTTTTTCCTCACTGAAACTGAAACTCTTTACTCACTGAAATTGTCACTTTCAAAATACTTCATCTGTGCTTTTTCTGTCAGTGAGTAACAGAAAAGTTTTTAACATAAATATACGAGCTTAATACATATTTGTGAGCAGAGACAGGACAGGCAGCTAGTAAAATTTTTTTAAATAAAAATTAGATTGTTTGTTCACAGTGATTTATCGAGCGACAAGTGGCAAGTATATTTATTAACAGACACGTCCTGATACGCACATTAAGAGCAATTAATCAGAATAATTGATTGAGGAATGCATTTAAATGCAATGTAAGTGTACACGAGTGGCGTCAGTCGTGGAGTTAGTGGTTCATGTTTAATAATTTTTTGTGATACCAAAGCTCAGAAATATCAGAGTCTACGTGCGACGGTATCGAGTTCCAATCTTACTCAAGGATTTGCTAAATATTCATCTATAAATGATAAATTTTGTAGCTAGGAAAGTGTGTTATCTACTGTAATTATGTAACTATGTAATGTAACTTACGAATCTCAATTATACTGATTGCTGTATCACCACTAAACTTGGCAATTATATTATAACCATCGAGCTGCTCTGGTGATGGAATTGGAAGACGGCTGATGGATATATGTGCTCCCTAGAAGTAAACATATCGAATTTGTGCTCATTATATTCTTATTAGTGCGTTCTGTTGAAAAAAGTGTGTTTTTAGTTTTTTAATTAAAATTAAGGTAATATTCAAAATTATTATGTGGCATTTCTAGCGCAGGTATCATGCGCTAGAATAGGGAATAGGGAATGAAACAAAAATACTTCTAAGCTAAGGAACATAATTGAAATTCATAACTCTTCGTAAATGATAATATGAACATAACTACTGATCATAAAGGTATAAAATAAATAAATAATTATCATAAATTTTAAATAAAAATCAGATGATATATGGTTTTGAAAAATTAATAAAGTCCGAGCCCACGCCAACTGTGTTATATGTAGTTTATGACCTTAACGAGAAGAACAAATTGGAGACATAAAGATTTGTTTTCACGGTGTCATGTTTGAATTAATTAACGACCGACTGGTTTAGTAAGTGGATATATTTTTTACATTTTTAAAGTGTTATTTCATACATACGAAAGAAAAAAATATTATTGTAGATAAACGTATTCAAATTACTTGAATGCAGGGGGAATTGAACCCACACCGCGTCGACTTCCAACAGGCGCAGGTTCAAATGCCGCTACGTGAAAGTTTTAAACAATGTAATTTACACTTTATAATACTTTAAATACTCCGTTCCCCACTTTCCGTCCAGTTTTCAAAACATTACCATATTGAGTGGCCGAACTCAACGCCGCGGTTTATCTTGTTAGGTACTTTAGCGAGAAAAGGTAGGTAATTCATTCCCACGAGTGGGAATCTCACTCAAAACCATCGTGCCTACAGTAAGAAGCTGTTCCACTGCGCCACGATAGCCCCACATATTTATGTATATAAAGACGAATGTTACATATACGTATATATATAATGTATGTAATGACGTAAAGTCATTCTTTATTTTGGCGTGCATATAAAAAGAATTTTCCTCAAGCCACATCCCGAATATGTTTTATGGGTCACATAAAACGCCCCATTGATCCTTGCCCTAGTAGTTCCTGCCACAGAGTAATGGAAACAAACACTTCATACACACGATATTAGCAAATATGTTTACATTATAAAAAATTGTTCATATTATGTGTATTGTAATTACTCTGTGGCAAGAACAACTCTATTTTGCCATTTTTATTAGTTGTTATTATTCAAATGAAAAATCGGCATAAAAATATTATATTTCGGCATAATTTAATTGCCTTATAACATCTGCTTTAAAAATATTAAACTATTTTAAATATACATTATTCAAAATCAAATCAGCTTCACGCTGTATCCCGTACACAGCAGGATAGGCAGAGGGAACCTAGTGTTAAGACACTCCGTTCCACATTTTCTGCCAAATTCTGTAGGCATTGCGTGTGAGTGGCAAACCTCAACGCCGCGCTTTGCCTCGGCACCAGAGCGAAGAAATGGAAATATAAACATAAATAAACTTTTTCGAGTGGGGATCGAACATACAACCGTCGCGTTACAGTCCTGGTGCCGCTGCACCACGACGGCCTATACATAACTTTATTCAAATAATTTTCTATTCGTTCATAGTCTGTGACGAATTTAGTAGTCAGCATTTTGATATCTGCGTTAAAGGGGCTATCTCCATACAGCTCGTAGAGTTCTATTGGCATATGAAGCTTAGGTATATGTTAGGGAAAGATATTTCCAATACAATAATGCTATTATCGATAGAAACAAAATGTATACCAGTATACTGTGCAAGATGTGCGGGTTCAAATTTTCGTTTCTAAAAAGAAAAGATAAGTTTTTAGAAAACATTACACCCCAGCAGGTTAGGCAGAGGAAACTAATTCCTATTAAGTACTTTTAATTCATATCGCGTGTCGGGTGACGGAGCTGTTACCAGAGCGAAATCGAACTCACAACCATCGCGTTTACAGACGCACGCTTCACCTAAGCAAGTCAATATAAATGATAACAATACTGTAGCAGCAGGGAGGCGAGCGCGCATAAAACAACAGTTCTAAGTTCCGCCTCGAGGGATGAAAATTTAACCGGCCGCTTACAGGTGGCCGGTAAATTCTGGGGAAGCTCGGTTAGGGCGGCGTCTCTGTCACTGAGCTGAGCTACGCTTTCATTGTTAGCTAGCAATGTAAAAAAATAACGTTCACTTGTTTATTGAGTAAGTTTACTTTTGTTTTTATTATTACTGACTTCAGTGGAGATACAATATTAGTAATTATTACCTATATATTTTTTCAGCTTGTACTGTAGTCCCGCTGTAGCAGCGTAGGCAGAGGGAGTCTAGTGTGAAGACAATCCACTCCACTTTCCGTGAACTCTGGAGGCATTGCGTATTGAGTGGCGGAACTCAGTGTCACGCTTTGTCTCGAAACCAGAGAGAATAAATGAAAATATTAAATATATCATTTCCTCGAGTGACAATCGAACCCACAACCAATTGCGCTAACAGTCACACACTTGCGCCTCTGCGCTACCACTGGTCTTAAATAGTTAGTAATTAATAATTATAATCCCAAAAACCACGCAATTATATCGCTATAATAAATCTCCACCTACCGCATCTACTGGAGCTAAGTCCCAACATGACGGCGTACCCGCCGCTCTCAAACATACTATAAAGCTGTTTTATTTATTCTTAAGCACTTTTGTTGTGCAGTTCCAGCGAGCTGTGTGTTACTCGTGCATATTTCATTATATGGGGCTTATGAAACATTTTGTGTTTTGTACCGAGATGCCATTGATGCGCAGTGGGACCAACGCAGTGGGTGCGTGGAGACGGAGTGACTTTACAATTAGTTTCCTTCTATTCGGGTTAAAACGTGAACCTACTAAATTAAGTTTTATATGTCTGTGGCACGTTAGAAACGATTAGTAAAAGTTCCAATGGTACTCAAGGGAATTTTCATATTTCTAACTTCACATGGTACAACAAAATTATAACATATCTGATATCTTTTTGGGCAATCTCCTTACTAACTTATTTAGCTACGTCTTTATGTACGCATCTTATAATTAGTTAAGTTAATCAATTTGAGCTTCATGTTATTCTTGTATATCTCATAGGTCATGTAAAAATACGAGTCTCCCCAGGGGCCCTCTGCACACCAGTGTAGAGGGGCATGTCTGCACTGGACGAGGCAAAAAGAAAATACGCAGAGACCGTAGCGTTTGACTTTTGGCTTGTGTGGAAGATATAAGGCTCTGTCAAAAAATAAAATTTAAAACAAGGAGTTTATTGACTATTTCGCCTCTACAACAGGTAAAGGCTGAAACTATTTGTTTCATTCAAAGCAGCCGGAAATACTTGAGCGGAAGTTGGCGGCCGGTATGGACGGTGTTAGCGGACAGTTGATTAACTTAATAAATCTGTCGCCGCAAATACCGGAACTAAGTTGAACGGATGAGTGAGCACTGGTGTCTAGTGCACTTCAGCATAGGTACTATAAGTATTATGTTGCTATAAAAATTACTTAACATTTTTAAAGTGGTATTCCACACATATGTTAGCAAATAAAAATACTTATTTAGAAAACGCGGGATCTGAACTCGCGCCTTGCAATCTCGCTATATATCTTTTATACCAAATAATACCTACGGAATTCAGAAATGAAAATATAAATTTATTTATTAACGGTTTAAATTGTTTTAACTATATATGACATTGCGTGTTGAGTGTCCGAACTCAACGCCGCTCTTTGTCTACTACCGCATTATAAGCAATAATTATTCGGTTTTTATTCCATTTTCCTTGATTTTGAGTACGTATTTTATACAACCTTAAAATAATTTATCGTCAGGTAAGCATCCCTCCACGAGTCGACACTATGCAGTAGTTTTATAGTCGGTACGAAGTGACCTGTCGCGGCTTGATTTATGTGTCTGTTGTCGAACCAATATATAGATGCTACTTCATTTTGTTTTGTCTCTCTTTGTACTACAGTTTATTATGTAAAGGATTGGTGTAAGAACGAAGAAGAAAGCTTCACGCTATTTCCGGCATTGCAGGAAAACAGATGAAACTCAATGTTATGTAGTCCTTCACTTACTTTCTGCTCAATTTTTGACTCATTGCGTGTTATGTGGTGGAACTTAGTACGTAACGTACTCAGCTGGTTTGGGCACATCGAACTAATGAGCGAGGAAAGAATGGCAAGAAAGATCTATGATGGAATAGTTAGCGGCAAAAGAGATAGGGGAGTCCTTGGTTGACCTTCGCAGTATCAAAGAGCTGGAAAAATCATGAGGATCCCCTGAAGGGCATGTAGGAAGAGGTTGGTGACAGTGGACGAGGCTAAAGAGATATGTAGGTCCGTAGCGTTTGGCGCTCCGTTCACTCTGACTATCCCGCTAGGAATAAAGCGTGAAGCTGTGTGTGTGTGAGTGTGTTTTAGTTAGGTTTTAAGAAGTAAATAAGTAAATTATATTTCATCTTCCATAGATTGAAAGTACATAGTTAATTATAAAAAAAATAAAAAAGAAACCACTTTCTAGTTTAAATGTAAAAAAAGGATGTTAGGTAAATGAGTGTAGTTCATCACAGTCTCAGGCAAGGCCATACATTCGTAAGAACACCTGTTACGAGTAATGTAACGGCCTGCCCTCGGGGTGAAGGGACGGTACCTATTGTTTTCTTTCTCACGTGTTGTATCTTCATATGCGTTTGGGCTTGAAAGGATGAAAATGTGCGTTTTTAACAGGAGATTATTTGAGATGTGTGTAACTGTAAACGCAACAGGTTGTAGATTCGATTCCCACTCAAGGAAATTAAATATTTAATATGAAGATATTCATAGCCCACCTGTAAATAATTGAGCAATTAGAAATAATTTACTTTGTTTTTTTTTAATGGCATGTAACAATTGTATCAATTGTTGGTGGGCCTTATAAATAAATAAATAAATTTTTATAGTCGAGGACATCAAGATGTCTTTGTTACCCGCAGCTTCACCAGCACAGTCAATGGAAATAACTAAGAGTTATGTAGGATGTGACACCATCTAAGTGACTGTTACAACTCTGACTGCAGGTAATCAATAGTTTCTGATATAAGTGCGTTTAACCGATCAAAACAGCTGACCAATTCTAAAATATGTGGAAATTACTGAGTCTAACATAATTCGATCTGTCCAAAATAGACAATAGCCATACGAGTAGTTACTTTGGAGCTCCATAGGTATTAGTCAAGCGCAAACTACCCGGTATTTTCCTCTTGCAAATTTTTTTACATAATTGAATTTAGACTGCGATGCTGTGTCCACAGCCGGCAAATTCGGCATTTGGCTATTATTTTTAATAGTCCAAACCTGAACACGATGACTAACAAAATAAAATCGACGTAATTGGACGCCGGCGTGCTCACTATGAATTCGAATTTAAATATTTGTCCATTGCATCGGCGGATATTTTACACGTTTCATACTAAAAAAATATTTTATTTACAAACTTTATATCTAAATACATTTGAAAGTATACCTTTCCAACTAAAATTTTGGGTCAGAAATCGCTTGTTCCACCTCTATCTACTTTAGAAGGGTTTGATTTTTCGACTTTAGACCCACGATAACTTATAAGTACTTTATTTTTACTTTTTCGGATTCCCGAATTATTTAACGGCTGACAAATTGGACGGTCCGGTAATTGATCCCGGTACCCTCGCTCGCCCTCGTGCTAGGCTTTTCAATCTGTACTGAAAATGCTGGAATTAATAATACCAAGTTTGATTTTTTTGGATGTTCTTGGGCTTTTCATTTTAGAAAACCGATCTGAAAACTATGTAAGCTATATTCAGGGCCGGTTTTAGCACTACCGGCGCCCTGGGCGAAATTTTTTCGGCGCCCCCTAATTACATTTCAATAATATACAAAACAGGGAATGTGTACAACGGGAATGAGTATAACCATGTATTTAAAAAAAAAATGACAAAAACTAATAAAATGTCACTTTTTCTAGCCTTTCTATCTGCGAACTCTTTTATTAGGCATTCAAAGTCTAGATGACTTCGTTTTTTTTAGATATCAAAGATGACGGTGACTTCGTTTTTTTTAAGACATCTTTGCGCAAAGCGCCCTAAACGGGCGTCTACGGCGCCCTTTTTATCCGGCGCCCCTGGGCGGTCGCCCAGGCTCGTCCTACCCTAACGCCGCTAGTGGCTATATTTACTATATATATGTACCTTATATACATATGGATTTGATCATAATTGTACAGAATAATACGTAAATATTGTAGCTTTAAATCTGAGGTGATTATCGTTTGTGTCGGATAAAAGATACTTGTCACTGAGTTATTAATATTTTTGCCCTGAACTATCAAGTGTGAACGACGAGGTGACTCATTACATTGTTCGCATGTAAATTTCATCCCAATTTACACTGTATGAGAGACACGACTTACAATATTAATTACGTATACAAGCATAGCAGGGTAGGCAGTGTAGCCTAGTGTAAAGACACTCCGTTTCCCACTTTCCACTCAATTTTTCAGACATCAATTGCGTAAAATATAAAATCTTTCCTGAAACAGTAACTAGCTAATAAAAATCTAAAATTACGAAGCATCGTAATACTTACTACCTTAGAATCTTTTTTCCGCAATAGTTCCGCATAAAAGCGCCTCTCGTTGCGGAAATGAGGTGTACTTCCTCCAGACCGGCACTTCCGGTCGCCTATATCCGCTATATCCGTTGTCTGTACTTCGCTGGATGTTTGTTCGCAACACACAATGGGACGGTCCGCTACTTTGACATATGTCCGTGGACACAGAAAAGGCACGGGTACGTTTTATTTTTGCTATTTGCCCCTTTGGATATCGATTCTAATTCGGATAGACTGAAGTCTGCCTTTAAAAGACAAACAAGAAAATTGGGAATGTCTGGCTCCCTCCTCGGTGTGGACTGTTGACACAGGGTTACAGATTTTGAGACTTCTTTTTGTTTGGTATAGTTTATATCCAAGAATTGGCTAAAATGATCTAATACGTCGACGTCATTAGCGTTAAACAGTCATTAATTTAACATGGAGACAAGTTTAATGTCAGTTAAGCCAGATGTTACAGCCTTCATCAAAAGTAAGTTTAGAGGCATTCCGTGCTGTATTCATGTTACTAATTACAGTAATTATTATTTAAATTTATTTATTTCTACGTATACTTTATCGTTTTAGTAAGTTTGTAGATTACTAAAGAAAGAACTCGGTAAGGTTCATTACTTTGTTCTTCTATCATATCCAAACTTTGCTGAAAAAAAAAAAAATTATAACCGCCAATGAATGAATTTAAGACGTAAAATGGAAAAAAAAATCAAATTTTCCAAATGCCGCAATTTTGTCTGTGCAATGTCCGTTAGTTATACAGTTATAGATTAATTTATATTACAGAATGCAAAAATGGCTATCATTTTAACGAAATTTTAAGAAATTAGTGGCAAAACTAAACCGCTGCCTAGTAAATGGCATTGGAATTGAACGAATCGTTAACAACTTTTACTTAAGTTTAAAAAGATGTGACAGTGGTGAACGAAAACAAGTGAAAAACGAAAAAGAAATGAACTGAGCGGCAATTAGTAAGAAGAAACTTTTTAAACTTTCTGCGATAATGTCGTGTTAATTATTTCTAATATACTTGAAGTAGCTTTATCCATACCTATATTATAAATTCGAAAGTAACTCTGTCTGTCTGTCTGTCTGTCTGTCTGTCTGTCTTTTACGCAATCAGGCCCAAACCGCTAACTTAATTGTGATAAAATACACATATAGAGATACTTGAGGGTCCCGGGATGAACATAGGATACTTTTTTTTTCTCATATTTGTAATATTTTCGTTATATACCAATATATTAAAATAATTAATTTGACAAGGAATTTATTCCGCCATGTTAATAACAATCGTCGCTACGCGTTGCTAAGCAACGGCTTGCAAAGTTTGCTGTTTTAAGAAAACGTCACCCAAAGTGAGTTTGCTTAATGCATACATGGCGCGCGCCGATATAGATTTGTATACATTAACAAAAATTAGATGATTTCTATAATTTGATATTCATCCTTATGAAAATAAATATAATAGTCACTTTTAGCATTTCATCTAGATGGAAATTATAGTTTACTGTATAACATTCTAATAAATAATTAAGATGTCACTGATGCGGAATGACCTAGCCTACGAGTGGTATAGTATGACCGACGCGAACGGGCAGATGACTTTGATGATTTTGTAAATTTTTATAGATTTTCGAATTACTATTATTTTATGTAATTATTTGCTGCTTATAATTAATTTATCTCAGTTCGGTTATCTATACCGATGTTATACACTTAAAATATCGTAATTTTAATCATTTGAGATTTTATTTAATATTGTTCGCAAAAATTAATAATTATTTAATATAGAAAAATGTTTAGTACGCGCGCACAGCAAACTTTAGGTTTTTTTTCTAATATTAAGAATTTTCTTTAGTTACTTTTACTTCTTTTGTTTGTTCATTTCGGTTACTCAGATATTTTTTCTAATAATAAATCTCCACTTATTATTATTTTTTAACTTATTTTAATTATTTAGGCTTATATTTTCGCGGGCGTAGCCGCGTCCGGGCCCACTAGTTACTTATATAAATATATAAGAGATTTTTTTTTGTTAGGCAGAGTGAGCCTAGTGTTGAGACATTTTTTTCCCCGCTATCCCTCCGAACTTCGAATTTTAACCAAATAAAGGAATTGAGAATATTTATTTGTTCTAAATATATCGAAGGCACAGTTATCGTATTTACAGTCAAATCCTGTCGTACTTCGCCACAGTGACCGTGACATATCGTGGCGAGTAGCGGAACCCAACGCCGTAGTTTGTATTCACGGAGCAGGGAAATGAACCCACCAGATAACTAAGACCTGCTAATATAGTAGTAAATTAATTACTTCTCGTTACAATATTCATACAAGTAAGATTGTGCACTTCATTTGAATATGCAAATATGGCGATTATTTTTATTCGACATTTCATGACGCGAATGGTGTGAAGCAAAAAAAAATTAAAAATATTTTTTATATGGTACATTTTATAAGATAAGCGGTTATATATTATATATATATGGTTTTAACTCATGAAGCCGTCTTGGTGCGGTGGTACAGCTGTAAACGAGGCGGTCGTAGGTTCGAATTCCACTTAAAGGGAAAAAAATATGTACTTATATAATTGTAACTTAAAGCGTATTGTTCGAAAATTTTGTAACAATAGTGAGCATGTGTAGTTTATATACATGCTCACTATTGAGAGACCCTGAGACCCTCCATTCTAAGCTTTCCCCCCGAATACAAGACATTGCCTACAGAGTAGCGGGTATCAACGCCGTGCGGTGCTTTTCTTATCAGTGCAGATAGATGATCAGTACTAAAGCTACAACAATCACGTTCATAGTCAGATACTGTCATTGGGCGACGATGGATATATAAACGAGTGGGAGTGAGTATGAATAACAAATAACTTTTTTTAGCTTCACGCTGTGTCACGCACACAGCAGGGTAGGTAGAGGGGACCTGGGAATCTAGTGTTAAGACACTCTGTTAAGATACTTCAGTTTCCAAACAAACTTTGGAGGCTTTGCGTGATGACTGGCGGCGCATTTACAGTCACGCTCTTTAAAATTTAACCTTAATAAATAATTTACAAATGTAAGATCGCTACATGAATTATAGCAATCAAATATGTAGGAAATAACGTAAGGATATTTGAACAATTCTTCAGAGTAAGAAGGCCGAGCATGCCAAATGCGTTTGTTCGAGGCGAGGGCCGGGGTCCTCACTGGCGCCTCGCCAGCGCACACCTCGTCAGAACTGTGGAACTGAATTATGAACACGTGTTAAGTTTTCCACTTACATTCTACACCACTGCATTTTAAATTTTTATATAACTTACTACTAGTAGCCTGCGAATCCGTTTGCGTGAATTGTAAAATTTATAATCTCGTTCTTCGCCGTTCCCGTAGGAGTTTTGGGAGTTCCTCTCTTAGTGATTTCCTATACTCTCCAAAAAATCTGTCTATACTACCTACGTATAATTTCAGCGTTCTGCGCCGCGCTGTTCTACGTTGGATATCTACAACATATATGTTTTTAAATATAAATAAAAATATATCTTTTTATTTTAAATTAAGAGCTAACCAGAGGGGATCTTGTACTTAACACGTGGATCAATTTCAATCTTAATCGATACTATATTCTTGTTTGACTTTAGAAGTCACCCGAATTCTCCCTCTGCCTCTCTTACCACTCTGTCTTGCTTTATCAGTCTTACTTATAAAAGTCTTCATATTCATATTATTTCTTAACTTACAGCTTCAATTTCGTACCACACACAACATGTGTCCTATAATAACTTATAAATCTCTCCAAGAAAGGCGATATTGCGTAAAGTTCATACATTCTGGACCATAGTGGACAACGTATGGTCTTTTTATCGGCCGCCTGTAGCGCGCTGCGAGCGGCGCGGGGGCGGCGCGGGGGGGTGGGCGCGGGGGCTGTTACTTTGATTTATACCATGGAAAATTTTAATTTTACACTTTTATACGTGGCCGAGTTGAAGTATGGTAAAAATATTTTTACAAATTTTAGGTGTCTACTGTCATGTGGGTTAAATATTCGATAATTATATTGGTATATGTTATATTAATATTGAGGTCGTCCTGGCACAATAGTGCAGCGTTTGACTGTAAAGGCGGCAGTTCTAGGTTGAATTCCCACTTGGGTGAATAAATTATTTACGGTTTCCTCTGTTCATAAATTAACGCGTGGCGTTGAATTTCTTCACACAACACGTAAAAAAACACGTAAAACTTTGTTAATAACTGATAGGATAAATTCGATATATAGAATTGAAAGATAAAAAGGTAGGCTTTCAACTCTATTAACTCTGTCTCTGCTAACTTCATAGAATGTGGTATTTTATTTCTAACCCACGACGCGCTTACAGTGAAACGTTATCCACAAGGGCCTCAAAAATGCTATAAATAAATAAAGATAAAAAAAATACATTAGTTTTTTATGAGCCAGCATTTGGTTATATTTTAGTTAACCTAACATAAAAGTAGACTTTAAACATTGTATGAAAATATTTGAAGGAACGCTCGCGTCTTGTAACGTAGCACCTGCACGCGCGAGTGGGAGGGAACATAAAATATGAAAGTTATCTTACATCTCCCTCGACAGTACACACCTTGGGACCACTAAATAAAATACTAAATATTTTTAACGCGAATCGCGAGGTATGTAGGTACAAGCTAGGAAATTATTATTGAGACTTACAACTTTACCTTAAGGGCATTGTGGCGCAGTGGGATTGCGTCTGGTTGTAAAAGTGATGGGTGTGCGCTGTCTTTATTTTTTTTAGTGCTCAGAAACTCCGTTCCCCACTCACTGTAAAATTTTCGATACGTCGGGTTTTCTCTTGTTACCAGATAGATAGAAAATGAAAATAATTAATTCCATCGAGTGAGCATCAAACCCGTTTGCAATCACGACGATCTCAATATAATTCTAACTCTAAGAAAAAAAAACAAACGAAATATAAATTTTTATCAGCAATTATCGTCAGGACGTTAAAAAACCATAACTCTTGATCTTTTTATCAAGAGGTTACTTTTGAACCAGATATATTCCAGAAAAAAATAAGTTTTTGCTGAGTTTTTGTCCACTTCTCATGTGAACTGGCTAGACCCATGCTGTTACATTTCTATCGATAAGCTTCTTAGAAGACAGGATGGAGTTTGTTTGGTTATAGATAAAAATCGCAAAAAATCTACCTGATATCAAGACCATTGAGACTGACGTGGTATATTTGGTGTATTAGACTGACATCAATGGTTGTGACTTCAAATATTGTTTTCGGGGATATTTATGTTCACATTATAAATATTTCCTCAGTTTGTATAAAAAATTACGCGTTACGATACAATTTTACATGCGACTTTATCTGTATGGTTAAATGGAAATCTCTAAGAGTACGCAACGTGCAACAGACGGACTTAAGTTTTCTCATTGTTATATATATTTTATGTTATTGATAATGGTAATGTAATATAGACAATAGTCTTCTTTAATTAATGGACTATCCACACAGTTCGAACCAACAGTTCTTACTATTAGTGTGTTCAACTTTTTAGCTTAGATAAATAATTATAATTACAACTTCTTAAGCAACACAACATACAAATAATTTACACTACAAAAAAATATAGCAGAAAAAAAGCATTACTGTCTTAAAATTAGTAACATTTTTTACAAATTTTAAAACAAGAACAAGAATACCACATGTACCCACTCGACTCTACTGGTACAAGTGGTTACAAATCAATCAGTAAGATTAAGATTTAAACGACAGTTAAGCGCGACAGTGGCGGCGCCACGACGCAGGTAGCCGATACGAATGCTAGTTTGGGATATATTGTTTATCGATATTTCATTGGAATGCGTGGACTTTATTACGTAAAATGGTTATTTTCACTTTTTCCCCCTTTCCTAAATAAATCCCCTCTTACTGTGTCCCTATATTCCTTAAAGTAGCTACGTTCAAAAGAAAAAAGATTCTTTTAATGTAATGTCTAGAGGCAGTTTGTATAATTAGGCGCTGATTATTATTAGACATTTCTTTTTTTTGTTTTACGCTGCCGCGTAATATAGCAACTCTCTGTCTATCCAGCTAGAGGGTACATAGTGTCACGATACTTTCCACTTTCTTCCTGTGTTTAATGTCGAAACTCAACGCTGCGCTTTGTCTAATTACCAGAGCGGGAATGTGTATATAATATATTATTTAACTTAAATAGTGTATCTACATTCTCCAATTACTTCTCCTTGCTAAACATATAATTAAATCATTTAAATACTAGAAATAGTATGTATGATAGTTTTGCTGTTATCGACATTTTAAATTGACCACCTCACGTCACTATCAGCTGTCTTTATGAAAGAAAAAGAACAACTTATTTGTAAAGTGTCTCCGGCCGCGGCGGCGCAAATAGTTTTAACGGCAGGACGTAAAGAGTGCAATATTATTAAAATACTTATTATATAAAATATTCAATGATCATTTCTACAATGGGACATTTAGGTACTTTTATAACTTCATGATGTATCCAGCACGTAGCAGGTTGGACAGAGGACACCTACTTTTGATCACTCCGTTTCCCACACAATGTTCAACTTACCTAGAAAAGATTGTTTTCTCTATAAGCCACAAATAAAAAGGGAGGTATCAAAATCGAGTCTGACTATAAACACGATGCTGGGGTGTTCGATTCCCACCCGAAGGAATTAATTACTATTATTTTATTGCTCTTGTACTCGTATGACAAAAATACGGTCCGGATTTGAATTTTTGCACTCAATGTTATTCAAAGGTGGGAAACAAAGTGCCTAAGCACCAGGTTCCCTCTGTCTGCCCTTCTTTGCGAAAAAAAACCGTAAAGCTGTTGTTTTTAGTGCGTCTGTATGTAGGCCATCTAGTGGTGATATGCAGTAAATACAGTAATTGAAAAATATCAATGTTTTTGATAAAAAAAACCTTTGTTATTTACGCTAGTAAAATTTTGCTTTACTTATGCGTGCTAATAAAATGAAAATTAGCTATTGGAAGATAAATAAATGTATAAAGTAAAACTTTACGCAGGTTGGTATTAGTTTTAGTCGTCTATGGAGGCATTTCCCTACTCCTAAAAACATAGATACAAAAAATATTTAGCACTATTCCAGTCTTTATTATATACAAGTTAATTAAATTGCAAACATTCTTTTTAGTTACTTCAAAATAACGTTGAAGTTAGACTTTTGACTGTAATTTATTATTACTTAACAAGGCATGATGTAAATCAACATTTGATCTTAATACGCCTAAGACATAACTTGAAGTATTCATTACGGCAGCATAATACAGATGGACACGATAGTAAACAGAAAGTCAATGTTTTCAGAGAACTACATGTGGATCGAGTTACATGCGCGCGCGCACCCACCTATATAGTGCGAGAACATATTTTTATCTATTAAAAATGTAATATTTGGATACGAGTATATTAAGTATAAATAATATAGCAATTTTATAATATTATAAGTTAATCTCGTACAGACAACTAAATTTAAGAGTGGCTATTATGTTTTGAATTATTACGATCATTGTGTCGCAGTGGCGCAGCAGACGCGCTTCCTTCCTGCTTGCTATGTGCGGAACAAAGATATAAAAAATCAACCTAAAATTTAATACTAGACTATGAATATGGGCATCTTCCATCGTTCAAGTCAAGGTATGTATGAATGGGAGATGCATTTCGTTAAGCGCATTATTGACGAATGAAATAACTACGAGAGGATTATAGAGCTTTGATTGAGGATAAACAGAGGAAAGTACTTTATCTATAGATGGTGATTGTGTAGAGTTAGTTGTTATAGTGTTATATACCTCTCCTAACAGGTTTAGGCATGATTTCTCAGTAAATAAATTCAATTTGGAAATAGACACATAGATTCATTGTATATTTGTTTTGCTGTTTTAACATTTTCGTCTGCCTACCCTTTATGCGGGATACTGCGTGAAGCTATTAATTTAATTTTCATGTAAACGTGAGAACAACTCGGAGGGTGTGTATGAAAAGGTGGATGAAGCGTGGCGCTAGGAATGAGGCGTAAAGCTACAAAAATATGACGCAACGTCTCTAAGCTAAGCAAAAATTTAGAACAGCTGTACCAGTACTACACACATACAGCATATAATTTTTTTTCTAGTAAAAAAAATATATATTTTTCGTTTATAAAATTCAGATAGTACAAATTCTATGGTTTCGTGAATGAATACCATGAATCGGTGGTCAAACCTGGAGCTTGACAGTCTGACACCTGTCACCGTGACGACCTGTCATACTAGCCGCGTCTGCGACTGAGTGCCGCGAACGAACTACTCATTTTCACATTTGTTAAATGAAAACTATACTATTATATAGACAGTAGTCGCTACCCGCTATCTTAAATGAGTGGAATTTAAATGTAATAATTTTTACGGCTTAGCTTTACGCTAAACCCACATCGCGGCGTTGACGGAAGAAACC
Organism: Heliconius numata; assembly: GCA_016802625.1. Taxonomy (NCBI): domain Eukaryota; kingdom Metazoa; phylum Arthropoda; class Insecta; order Lepidoptera; family Nymphalidae; genus Heliconius; species Heliconius numata. Next base: position 396,839 of record JAEBDU010000033.1, read on the forward strand.
TAGGCACCTAGTGTTATGACACTACGTTCCTATTGTAAATTTAAGATAATTCCGTTCCCCACTTTCTGCCAAATTCAAGACGCAATGCTTGTTAATTAGGGGTTTTCTTCTATTAAGTTATTTACATGAAAAATTTTAACTCTCCATGTCACATCGTAGCGAAGGGGCACAAATACGTGGCAGTAAAGCGATGGTTGTGAGTCCTATCCCCTCTCGCTGCCTGAATTATATTAATTATTTATTAATATTTTCATTTCTCCGCATTAGCACCAAGGCAAAACGCCCACGCCACTCAACACGCAATGCCTAAAAAAAATCGACGGAAAGTGGGGAACGGAGTGTCTTACTGCACACTAGGTTATTTCTGCTTACCCTGCTTTGTGCAGGATACAGAGGAGTGCAGTTTCGTCTATGCATTGTATGTCAGCCCCTCAGTAACGGAATGTATTCCGTATAATCTGTGCCAGTAACGCCATCTATGTTCGCAATTCTAATTCCAATTTGAGAAATATTAATATTGCATATATTTCCGTTGGCTCTGTCAATAGGTGCACTGTTAAAATAAAAGTAGAAGAAAACATAATGACTGAGGGACTAAATATCTAGGCTATTTTCAATTCTGAAGATTGTATTTTTTTGAAGATTCACGGAGTGGCCAGTCATAATAATGAACACTTAAGTAACTAGTGTATAATAGATAATTCTAAGAACATTGAGACCACACACGACGATCTACTTACTTACTCACATACATAGAGGAGTGCTTGTGGAGTGCTAGCAAGTTGAGTAGCGACGCATCCGACCAATGCGAACATGTGGTGGCTATGTTTTACCGATTTATAAGACTAACCAGCTATTGGAGACCAGTCGTGGCGCAAGGGCACCAGTGACAGGTTGCGGATTTGATTCCCACTCAACTAATGCCTCATATTATACCTTGATGCATCATCTGTTGAAGTGCATTTATATGTTTTTGATTTACTTACTATTAGAATTATAGAGTTTTAGAAAATCTGATTTATATTTATATGTATATTGCATACAGCAGGATAGGCACAGGGAATCTAGCGTCAACATTGTGTGTTGAGTAGCGGAACTCTACGCCTCCACTTTGCCTAGTTTGCGAGAGCGAGGAACTGAAAATATTAAATATTTCATTTCCACTGGCCTCAAGTAAACGACATTAAGTGAAATAAACACTATATTTAAACATATGACTGGGTTTACTAGTAACAATCAATATACAAAGCTTAGCTCCGTAATTCTCAGCCACCCTACTGCGGACGAGGCGTGCGCTTGCGATGATAGCGAAATGCACGCGTTGATCGATTTACGTTAAGATACTTAATTTTGCTTAACTTAAAATCAACTTTATTGTTTAAATTATAAAGACCATAATGAGTTACAATGTAACGTGTCTAAAACAGTCCAGCTAAAGCTGGGCATTGTATGCGCATCCGCTACTGTTGTATAGGAATTTTAGCTTTTTTTACTTTTGTAGAGAGATTTTAGTGACATGTCACTTCTTATATTAATAATGTAGTAGAAGAACATTAACATTGTTTTAGCTTCACGCTGTACCCTGCATTTAGCAAGGTAAGCAGAGGGAACCTAGTAGTAGTGCGCTCCATTGCCAACTTTTCATCCAATGTTGAGTGGTGGAACTCAACGCTGCACTTTACCTTCTTTCCCCCGAGTCAGACTCGTCGCATTTACTGTGGGATCTGTGCCGCTATGCCGCGACAGTAGATATAGTGGATGAGGTTATATTAAAATAAATACAAATATGGGTCATAACCTCATCTGTAAAATAAAGAAATGAAACGACAAAGAATTATAAAAAAATATTTACAATTTATTAAAAGGAAACTCACCAAATATCGGGAGCGGTTTTCTAGTTATACCTTAGAACCTGTAATGAAAGAAAGTTAAATATTTAGCAACTTTTATATGCATATCTTGCCTTATACTATAACCTCTCGTATAACAGGGAAGGCAGTAGCCAGTATACCATATTTTATTTCGAAGAGTAGGAATCGTACCCACAACCGTCGCGTTTAATAAGGATTTCCCTTATTGCAATATACGTAGAAGTAAGTAAATATACGTAGAAATAAAATAACTTGAACAGTGAATTAAATAGCGGGACTTATCTCAGTAAGATATTTCTTAAAGGCAACCTGTTGCAATAGTTACACAGTAGTAGCAGCATATATTGAGAAGTTAACAATATCTTCTATTGCGCAATATAAACCAGTGAGGGTTAAATTAATTCTTAGATACCTCCCCAACGCTGTAGCTAGATGTTCACAGAGACTTGTATCATTTCATTTTATGACAAAATAGTGTTTCTTCACCTGCAGCTTGGCCCGCGTGGTCCAATGGAAGTAAGTAATTAAAGGAGGTAACACTGACCGCAAGGACAGTGGGTTACATAGCGTATGCCTCGGACTATACAAAAATATTTTTCCAAATAAACTATATTAATTTAAAATTTTACGCAAGTACACTCAAATCTACACTTTTTAAAACCAATACCTATATATAAAAAGCACTGAGCAGCGCCGACATTCAGTTCATTCAAAGTTCATTTCGTTTAAGTAAATACATTAATGATCAAATTGAAGTTCTATGGTCTCAGGGGCGCGTCGCTAAGATGCGGTGTTAGAATAATTGTGGAACTCCCCCCGCCTCTCTCCTCCTCAGCTACATACCTACTGCGATCTAACTTGTAATTTACCAGAGCACCTACCGTATAGAACAGCAAGTGTCTCGTGATTATCGTGATAGTAGAGTACGGATGGTTGATATTTCATTTTCACAGATATATTGATAAGATTTTGTAATTATAACCCATAAGTGTATATTTATATACTCTACTCTGGTCTCCGATGTCGTCTGCGATGAAATGGAAATAAGTAGTGGGTTTAATACGACAAATACTTTAGTACGACAAAGTCGAACGGCATACCACTGCACCACGGTGGCCTCAATGCATGGATAACATGTAATTTGTAAAATCGATTATCCTTACATTATTCACGAGCCCAGAGCTTGTTTAAGAATCGATGCTACTGACGAGTGCATGTCGTGACTGCGGACATTACTATTTAATGTATCTATCGGTATAAGTTCAAACCCTCGGAGCTATTTTTCCATTTATTTTTAACAATTAGAGGCAGTCGTGCCGGAGGACAGTGTCAGTCCGTTCCCTATTTTTCAAGACATTTTGTTTTGAGCGGCGGAACTGAACGCCTTGCTTTGTCTACTAACCCAAATACGGTGTAAGCCGACAAGCGCTGCCATCATATCACATTACAACTGCTTCATGCACAAATCATACCTACAATCATAAAATGCTAATTAAACATTAAAATACCTACTTAAAAACTCCACGTTACTCAAGAACAAACAATACTACCCTATAATAGAGACGTCGCTTACTAACAAAGGGTGACAAAAAACGTATAATAAAAAAGGCGCGCCAAGGCAACAATGCAGGCGTTGAACCGTCGGTCTGTCTCAATAGAATCAATATGACAATTAAAGTAACGAGCGTCGTCGGGAGCCACAACAAGTGCGATGCTAATGTCTAATACGATTGTAGCGCTGTTCATATACTAGAGAGGGTGTGAGGGATGGGAGGTGATATGTCGATGTTTAATAATGATGCTTGTAGATATCATTTTATTAAAGGAGGTTTGAATTGTGCGTTAGATATATTTTTAATTTTTTTTGAGGCTGTCGTTTAAGATTCCTTAGTTTAAGATTCCAGAGCTAGAAGTATAAGATAATTAATTTTATTTCCTCCCTCTAATAACAAGGCAAATCATGACGTAGAGTTTCGCCACTCGACTTCTCTGTTATATGTGGAATAAAGCGTGAAGTTATAAAATATATATAAAAGTTATTGATGATAAACTTTTACTTTATGTAAAATACTAATTTATAGGGTAACATAAAAAGAAAATCCATTATACATTAAAAACACTAATAGCCACCATTACGTCTGTTATCTCTACAATTTCCATTCATTCCGTAGATTTTATCGATATAATTACCCCTATTCAATACTATCGAACATCGATATACGTACGTACATACCTATTTCTCCCCTTGCTTGTCATTAAGGGTGATCCATCAAAGTCCGCCTGGATTTAGGGTGAACAACGCTTGCGCGGTAGCCTCGGGCCATGGGGTACACACGGGGTAAGGGGTTAGGGGAAGGAGAGGGGGGGGGATGGTAACAAACAAAATTAGATATTCGTGCGGTGTCCCAAAGCGGAGCACCTCTGATTGATTGCTTTCCCAAAGATTCTCATTTTTACCCCTCCCCCCCTGTAGTAAATTGCATTGGAACAGGTCGTTGCTCTGTTGTTTTCTTTTTTAAAATTTCCTTTGCAAAGAGAAGTTAGTGTTAAAGCACTACAATTTAAACGAATAAAAATATTTTTTTTTATATTAACGTTTCGCTGAATGATTATATTTATATTACTCTCGTTTCCCTGCTCTGATGAGCCACGGTGTTAAGCTCCATAACAGACAATATTTCGTAAAAATTAACATGCAGTGTTTTCGCTCTAGATTATCTCTGAATAATAAATACTCATCTAAAAGCCTTTCCTCACAAACTATTCACTTTGCAGCTTCGAAATTTTCATTTTGAGGGCCACACTTTACTTTCAGTAATTAGGCGTACAAGCTTGAGATGTGTCGAGGGTGTAGAACGAGTAAAAATATGATAATTAACATAAACGATGCAGATATAATGTGAAAAAGTTAAAAAAAAATGTGAAGTACCTACTAATTTATACTTTGCGTGTCTGGTGGAAAACTTTTATCATATCGGTTTTTGTTTCAGTAAATAATTTCATTTTAATCATAAAATTGTTAGTTAATGCTCTACTTTTGTAAATATGGCGGAGAGTCTTAGTTTTGTTTGCGTGGACTATAAAACGTAAAATCCTGTTTTTCCCCTTCATTATGTTTACTGTTTTTACCGAGGAACTTTACATATTTTAGCGTTCTACGCCGCGTAGCGCCGCTGTGCGTTGTCTGTCAGTCACGCAGTAATGGATGAGATGACAATCCTTGCTGTATGTTACTATTTATAATTATTGTTTTTATGAAATATATTAAAAAACTTCAGTGTTTACTTCTCTCACTTAAAAAATGTTTGTAAACGGAAGGAGACGAGAGGAGACGAATGGAACGGAATGTAAACTGGGGAACAAATTGGCATATCACTATTTTATTACACATATCTTCCTATCATTCCGAAACGTTAGATACATTGAAAATAGGCATTGAAATATCCATATCTACAGACTCCATACAAACTTAAACACATAATTATAAAACAACTGAAAAGAAAAACACTTTAAAGCAATGAGCGCCTCAACAACTTAAGGTACGTTATAGTATCGGCTGCTTATTCAAATAACAATAGGTTATGTAATAGGTCATGTATAGCCAAATTTCTACAAATATTTTTAAAAGTAAGGAATTTATAAATTTATCTATCTATTAATTTACAATACCTTCGGTCCGCGTCCGGTTACTTCAGGCACTGAAAATGATACACTACTCTTAATTATGTATACAGGGTGGAATTGTCAGCGCTACTTTAAATGAAACCACAGTTTTAACTACTCTATAAAAGCCTAATATAATTCGGAAAAAAAATAATTCTCAAAAATGAAAAAGTTTTTTTTTCAAACAAAATAAATAATAAAATTATCGTTTTAAAATAAAACGCCATTTGTAAAGTATAACATAGGCACGCACACACTTACCTGTCAAAGCGGCAACGTCGCTTACGTATGTGTGCGTGACACGAAATACAGGTATGGATAAAAATCGTGAAATGAAAAAAAAATCCTACGTCCAAACCGTTGAGGTACCTTGATTATTTTTTTTAATTCTGGGTTTGAAATATTTTACCCTATATGCAGTTTCAGTAAAAGAAGCGCTGCCTCTTCCACCCTGTATAATACCAGATTGCTTAAGCAAAATATTTCTCATTCACAAGGACCTAGAATAGACAATCTATCTAAATGACAGGTCCACGGCAGCACGGCTCCCATATATTGCGAACAACATATTTGTCTTGCTTTACGGCTAACGGGGGGAGGGGGCTTCGTAACTACCTACGTATCTGTGTAATAAATACTAAATCTCTATGTTAGTTTGTAGCTACGTCTGTATAAAATATATTCTAAAATAAAAAAAAGTAACTGCATATTAATAAATGAAAAAAGGAATTTGTTGGCAAACTGGCAATACAGTGATATGGTATCATCGAGCTGGTCTGATTATGGAACCGGGACCTGAATATAATTTATAGCTCCAAGCACTTTTATATCCTTTGTTTACCAGCAGTTTTGTGGTTTATAATAGAATCTAAGTATTGACACTAACAACGAGTGAAATGTAATATTTAGTTTAATAAAAAATAGATTATCACTTCAAATATGAGGCCGTCGTCGCGGCAGAGCCTGACTGCAAACAGGACACACGCAATGTCTCGAAATTCGGTGGAAAATGGGAAACAATATGTTTTAAGATAGGTACTCTTAGATAAATTAATTAACAAATTAATTTGTAGATTTATTTACAAAAATAACAAAAGATGCATTCTGTATCGCCAGTAATATTTACTAGAGACGCATCACAAAAGGGTTGCGGCCACAATGGCCACGTTGGAGCGTCGCCAGCTCAATGCGGAATGGACGGAATAGAAAACCTTAGGGCTTAGTGTTCTTCCCCCTCAATACATTTATTCTGTCAAATATATGTTTTAGATATTGCTTTCTAAGAAATTGTGAGATTTTGCGGTTTCTTTTAATATTAGTTTCTGTGAGGTTCTCGTGACACAGTAGGATAGTGTCGGGGACTGATTTCTGTTCAACACGCAAATTTCTTGAAAGTTTGGCGCTGCGTGAACAATATATAAACAAAAGTAGATAATAAACAAAAGAACAATATCTGTACTAAGGTATTAAAATATGAAATGTATGTTATTCTAATTAAATATTAATTAGTAATTAATTTGATATTTTATATTTAGGCCATTCGTAGCGTAGAACACAAATTTGCGACTTTAAACGCAACAAGTTGTACAAACAATTCACACTCGAAGAAATGAAATATATAATATATTCATTTCCTCGATCTTGGCAACAAGGTAAATCGCGGAGTTGACTCAACACGTAATGCCTCCAGAATTCGGTGGAAGGTGGTAAATGGATGTGTCTTAATGGGAACCTCTAAAAAAGAGGTTTCTAGGTTCCCTCTGCCTACGCTCCCATGTGCGGGATACTGTGTAAAGCTAAAAAAGAATTATATTTCATTGTACAGAGACAGAATGAAATCATAAAAGTTTAACGCGCTACAGAGCTCGGGTCCGCGAGGTCTGAATAAATGACAAGCTCATCTTGACCGCGTCGATGTCGGCGTGGTGCAGACGTTCCAGGTGCCGCTCTTTTGTTTACTACTTTTATCTAAATAATATAAAACAAGCAAGCATGTAGCTCCGTCTGTCCTCAGGCTTGTTTCTCACTTTTATTTTTTTAGCGAGACGTTGTATCCCGCATATGTAACCGTGCAGGCAGATTAACACTTTGCCTCGTTGCCAGAGCGAGGAAATTAATATATTACCTATTTCATTCCCCCAAATCCCCGGGAATGGAACCCACAACCGTCGCATTTACAGTGGCATGCTTGTGCTCCCATACCACGATGGCCTCTCGGCTTATGTGCTAAGACGCCTGTGTTAAGACACTCCTTTCTCATTAAGACAGTAGATTGCAAGGTTCCCCATGCCTACCCTGCTATGTGAGAAGATAAAAAAGAATATAAAATATCAGGATAGCGTCTGCTTGTACGCGCGATACGATTGCACTCTTTAAAACTAATTCTCAAGTAAGACAAAGCGCACTGTTGAGCTCCGCCTCTCGAACCGCCACACTATATCTCGATTTTTAGCAGAAAGTTAAAAGTTTTGACTTTGAACCAGCGACCTATCGAAACGGCTTATGGAATCACTGAACAAGAAATCTATAAGTCAATATTACTCAAAAACTATTGAAGTAAAATAAACACTACAAATCCTTTTGGTGTTCACGAAACTGGAAAATATATTTTGTTCACTGACTCTGCCTCTGTGCTACATGTGCGAGTGCCACGCTAATTTGAATCTTGTACTATAAGAATAAGATATATTAAAACCTACCTTACGATGTTGTTTCAAAAATCAAAGATCAATAGAGCTTTCGATCCAGTTGAAACATACGTTAGAGTAGAATATCTTCTTGAACTTCTTCTCTACGACATCGACATGAAGAAATTCTACAGATATTATACCATGTAACAACAATTACGTATTCTATTTAGTTAGTTTCCTCAAGGTATGTTGAGAAAATGGTTTCAATTCAATGGTTAACAAAATGTAAAAATTCAACAATTCTACATTATTATTTCAGTATAAAACAGTCCAAGAGATTCAATGTTAATGCTTATTCGCGACATTGCCTTTACGACTTTATGGGATCAACGTGGATAAAGAGCGTATATTATTATTTAGTAAGGGATGCGAAAAAGCTTAAAGCTTTATTAAGTAGTAGCGTCTGTGAGTGAGCTTCGTTCATTCGTTTCTGTAATTGACGAATATAATTTTGCAGGATAGAAAGTGTGAAGGAGGCGATAGGCGTGAAGGAACCTAACGTAACGGCGCGCTTCATCTCGTATGAAATATATATTTTAAATTGGAACATACCCACTAATAGGATCGTATCCAAAACTACCACTATCTTATTAAAGAGCCGAAAGTTAACTTTAAATACAAGTCCTCCTGTAACATTGTTCAATATCGTAATTCAAAGGCACCGCGGCTATCACCGCTATTAAAACAAGTAGTGTACAATGCTCAGTCTCTGGGTTTTGTTCGTACTGAGCCCGCCCGTCGTCTCTTCCTTTATTCTTTGGTAAATCATGAAAATGGCTCTCAGACTGATGCAGATGGGTATTCAAATTATAAAACGGTATCGTGGCTCTGTTGATAGGTATTTGCCTGTATACGCGGTGATCGTGGATTCTGTGCCGATTGAGGGTTAAGTTTTTGTTTAGTTGTTTTGGTTTCGCCAGACTAATTAAATAAAGTGGTTTTGTTCCCAAAATGTCTACCAGAGTAGATGTTCAATTTATGCATACTTCTGTGCTTATATTATAAAACTTAAGAAATTCGACCACTTTTTGCGTTACTTGCGGAGAGTACTTTTATCGGGCACCTAGATCGTGTAATATGTTGTATGCACCTCTTATTTATTTCCATTGGACATACAAGACATATTCAACAGAAAAGTTATTTTTAATGCGCAAGCAAAACGCCAAACCCGTCGTGGCGCAGCGGCACAGCTCGTAACTGATTGTGGGATGAATCTCATGACAAAACGCGGCGTTCCAATTCGCCACTTAACACGTAAGCTTTTAAATCAGGCGGAAAGTTTGTGATAGATTGAATGAACATCAGGTTCCCTCGCCTATCCTGCTATGTGGGAAAAGCATGAAGCTGCTTCCTTTTACTAAAACGTACGAAATGGCGCAAATAATGAAACGTATTAATAAAGAAAAATACAAGAAAGTTCCCCTTTCATACATTTCAAAGAAAATGTTTTCCATAGGTCCAGACGTGTTAAAATCTACAGACATGAATCGACGTTACGTATCTCGCGCTTGAGTTGTATAGTGCGCTATAAAGCTAAGCGATTTCCTATTCGTGGTCAGGAAAAGTGCGGCGTTGAGATCCGCCATTACATACGCAATATCACGAATACGAGTGGAAAACGGAGGCTAACGGGAACGAAGTGTCTTTGTACACTTTGTCTCTCTGTTCACCCGGTTAAATAGAAAACCTGAAGCCTTTTTAGAATACTAATCCTCGCCTGCGGCTTAGTTTGCGTTTTGAGATGTTAAATGGAAAACCCCGTTTTTTTCCCGATTTAAAAAAAAATTTTTTGCCTCTAAATTCTGCATCAGTTGCTATAAGCTAAAAGAAGAATAGATATTTCCATGTAACTAGAGCTTATTTAGCTTTCATCTACTTGAATTTAATATTGTTACGAATTTTTTTTATTGTGTTGTATTAATCACCAAGTTTCATAATGATACAATTTTACAAGTGGGTCAAATTCAGTTTCTTATATTTTATTACATAGTTAGAGGTTGTAATCGAAACATATAAAAAAGGCTTAAAATAACATTTAAGAACAGCCCCGTTATCAATTATCAAAAGCTCAATATTTGTAAGTCCAGTACGGATACAGGTTTAGGCACCTCAATGTGTCGGGCGTCTTGAGAGATGAGCGAACATTCCCCGTGTAATATCTTAAGATGCGTGTACTTTATATCTCACACTCGTGTCTACGTGACACTTGTGTCACGTTTACACACATCTATCCAAGAAGCTTTTAGTAAGGATATTAATGATTTAGACGTTTTTGTGGAAGTCCGGTATAGTGAGCGGAGTGTCTTTACACTGGGTTCCCTTTGCTTATCCCACACCGTGTGGGGTAAACGTGGAGCTGCTGTTTTATTATCCAAAAAATACATGTTGGTACAGTTATGTGAAAGCTTGCATGTAACTATTACTATTTAGTACAAATTTCACGAATTTAAAACGAAAAAATCAAATCATTTGCTTTAAGCACGCAACAACCTTTTCGATTGAACTTTGAAACTTGAAAGTAGCACAGTAAGATCTAAAATAGCTCGTTTCATTTACGGAAAGGTGAAAAATGTATGTAGTAAATCAAATGAAGGGAAATGGTTCAGAACGTCGTAAATCAGACGCCTGTATCGTGTAGTAATCTACCACGAGCTGGTATACGATACTTTACTATAGTTACTGTAGTATAATTGAAGTACTAAACACTTTTAATATTTTAAACAGTACATTTTTGTGATTTATTTAGATTTAGATCTAGGTACATAATATATCTATTGTTAAATGTATGAAAGGTCACATACATCTACCGCACACTAGAATTGAGTTACTTAAACTTTTAACTCTAACACTGTATTGATAAAATCAAATACCAAAATACATAACACGCTTAAGCTATGTTAACATAAAATCTATCTCACTATAACGTTAACATCAGCGACTGTCGAGTAAAACCTACGGTAGAGTGACTGTAATTAAAGCGACTGAAATTAGAAAGTAAATTATCGTATTCACCAACAAAGGCTACGTACGTACATACATACATACATACATACATACATACATACATATGCGTATATAGATGTCGATGACGTCTGACGCGTGAAAACGGGTGATTTGATGTTGTAATTAAAAACCTCGTTAAAGTATAATGAGGAGTAACCAGTAGGTGGTGTGCCTTAACAACACTTTAAATTATTAAAAAAAATGGAAATTGAAATATTTGTTTTGATGTATTCTATTGTTTTTTTTTCTTTTCAGTTATATATAAATGTATATCACTAAGCTCCTCATTTTCACTCAACGCGCAATGCCTCCAGAATTCAGCAGAAAATGGGGAACGGGGTGTTATACTAAGTTCCCTCTGCCTACTCTGCTGTGTGCGGGATACAGCGTGAAGCTGATTAAAACTAGCTGACTAACTATGTGATTGAGAGACAACACACAGCCGTAGTTACTACTACATAAAGTTAGGCATGTAGGTTCCGTACCAACGTCTACGTTCAACCGTCAGCCTGTAAGAGCTACGGTTGTGGGTTCGATTCCACGTGTTTCTCACCCTGGTCAGGTTACGTTGCGTTGAGATCCGCCAATCGAGAGTGTCTTAAAGTTAGATTCTTTCTGCCTTCCTTGCTATATTCATTCAACGAAACATAAAAAAGAAAAAGAAAAATTTCGCATTTAATATTTGACGGAAACGAATTTGTGGGCTATATACCGTTAAATTAATAATATTAATATATAAAATTAACAAAGCTAACTTTATGTGTTAGCATATTTGACACTATTCTTATACGAGTATACTCGTATCTTAAATTCAAACATTAGTGGTAAAGCCAATGCAAAATCCATCCATTTGTTCCGAGGGAGGCTGTTTTTCCAGGTCCCTGTAGCCCGCGTGAATAATTTAAACGTGTTTTTGCCGCCAATAAAAAACGAACTCGCTCCTCCCACGCCGATAAACCACCTAAGCTGTCCACCCGGAACCACAAATGTAAATACAATTCAAGTTTCTTTTAGGATTGTTTTAATAGTCTTATTATAAAAATAAAAAACAGCTATTTATGTGTGTATTTGAAATGAGAATTATGCGACGGGACCTGTGTATGAAGTGCAGTTTTTTAATTAAAAAAAATATTGTTAATAGTCACCTTTCTGCAACTTTCGAATATTGAAGTAGGTATGGTAGTGCAAGCCGTACCTGGGCGCCGCGATGCCTTTGGGTTCAATTAACAATTTTTTATTTTTTTTTATTTTTTATCCTAGCTCTAATTTCCTTTTTAAGACTTAAGCTTTTCTGCAAAGTGTGTTACGTAGAAGAAACGTAGGGCTAAAACACTCCGTCATTCAAATCGCCAAATTTTCAAAACGAAGTTTATTGACGAAACACAACATTGCATTTTTTGTACCAGAGCGAGGAAATAGTAATAAATTAAATAATAATTATTCTCTCGAGTGGAGATCGTGCCCACGACCGGTGCGGTTAGTGTCCCAAACACTGTCCCACTACACCACGACGGCCTCCACATTATCAAGTTTACATATAACATTGAAGAATAATTAACTAAAGTATACAAATAGTAATATTAACTTGGTGTTACAGTGTAAAGTAGCTTAAAAATGACTTAACAGTTCGCGCCAGGAGAAAATGATAATAAAAAGAATACCCAGGGAAGGGAGTAGGGACGACACTAAGCCGAATTGAATGAGCAGTGGGAATTAGTCCTTGAAATTTTAAGAAGGATTTAAGACAAGGATTTGCGTAAAATAGCATTTCTGGCCGTTTTGAAAACTGTTGAGTTAATATAAAGCGTTTATTATTAGGTTGACGTTTTAGTTGGAACTTTAATTACCTACCTACCGACTTAACATTTCTTTCTGAAGAGGATGATTTCAAATTTATATTGGTTTTACTTATTACAAAATATATTCCCTACGAGTAACATTTTAAAATGTAAAAATTATATTAGTCTTAATTTAACACCAACAATGTAGGACTTTAAAAATATTGTATTGTATTACATGTGCTTCCCAAAAATATAATCATCAAATCCATCAATATAATCATCAATTGGCAAACTGGAGCGACTCAACGCACATAATACACAAATAGGTTTTCAGAAAGATCTCCCCTTAACATTATATTTGTTTGCCACTTCAATTGTCAGTATAAGTCTTGTACCAGTTGTCAGCAAATACATTTTTTTGGAATTAGAAAATGTTAAAACTTATTTTAGAACACACGTTTGTAATAATAATCATGTTTGATTATTATTAATGCATAATCACATCTTATCGAATATAAAACTCAAACTCAAAACGAAAAAAGATGACAAATTATATTTAGAAATTTTCAATCCAGAAAGAAAACAATAAGGTAAAAAGCCTCAATAAAAATAGACTAGCATACGAACATATATTACTTTACATATGTAGTAGACCGTCATCTCCTTACCAAGTATTATCGTGAAGGCTCGATGAAGCGTTCAGAGATGAAAACTGCTTCAGTGGAACCTTACGTCACATGCCGGCTTTACTTTGGATTTTTGTTTTTAACCTTTATGTTAAAGCTTTTTTTAGATGTAGCGCCTGTGGCTATTGGAGTACAAGATTGATATTTTCTAAAGCTTTGTAACCAATATAATATAGGTATAACAAAAACGAAGAGTTTTTTAATTCAGCTAATCAATATCAGGAACTAAAATTCGGGTGAAAAGTGTGACTTAACAGTTAGGATTTCTCTGTCTGGCCTGCTATGTACGGCACGCCATGATGGCCGAAGCCATAGATATAAATAAAAAACAAAGTAAAATAAAAACTATAAAATAAGAAATTAAAGTATTTTACATAGCTTTAGTGTCTTTCTTAGATGTAGATGGTCTTTGAGTAGCAAAGTGTTACAAAAATAGACCTACAGAGGACGGTAAAAAAAGTTATAATAATGATACTAAGACTTAGCAAAAGTGGACTTATACTTATTTGTTTATACTTTAATTGGCTATCCCTATAGGATAGACTAAAATATACGGCTTCTGGAAGAATACGCGATAGTCATGTATTCAATTCCTCCTTGGAAAATTAAACTTTATTAGAAACGTTACGAAATTGAGGATCTACTTCTACAATTGTATTTCACCATTATTTAACCACGTTGAGTTGAGTTTATAAGTATTTGATAGTAGGCGATATTTGATATTTTTGTGGGTTTATTTCTCATTCACTTCACACAGATAAATATTGAAGTAATTTTCCATAATAAGATATAAAAGGGAGTTTTAATGACAACATTTATTTACTAAATGTTTAATTTTGTATCCACTAAATAATAATTGTTTTAACGTGGCTGAATGCTATCTATAAAATAATATTGTATAACCACCACTTACTACCTAATTCAAATATTACTACCTGACAGTCCATATAGATCGCTCGTGTAGAAGTTCTTGCTATCTGGTGTAAGCTTTAATATACAAACTGGCGAAATGGTTCCCGAGATGTGTTAATATAAAGATAAATAATATGAATGTTTATGGTAATGCAGTATAGCAGGATTTTTGTTTTACCATTACGCTTTTTCTGCAATCAGCTGCCTTGTGTCAAGATACTTCGTGTTCCTATTCTTTGGTCTTACCAGAGCGAAATAAAATAAAATATCTTTTTACTTACTTTATTTTAGGGTAAGCAGAGGAAACCTGTTCCTCATTTTTCGCCGAATTCTGGAGGCATTGCGTGTTGAATGTCGGAACTCAACGCCACGCTTTGTCTTGACACCAATGGGAAGAAAAGAAAATAGTTATATATCAATTCTTTGAATGCTCATCGAACCCACAACCTGTCGCGTTTACAGTCACCCGCTGGTACTCCTGTGCCACGACTGGCCTAGAATAGAATAACTTTCCTAACACAAGACACCTACTTACAACCAACATGCTTATAGACAGACGCGGTCTCTAACATAATATATAGGCAAGATATAAACAGAAACTTAGAGACAGACAGAAACAAGCACTTAAGATACGTTCTAAGCGACATAATATATGCGCCATTTAAGTGAAAAATCTCAACGTTAAGGTAAATGAAGACAGATTCTCGTAACGCGTGCAAGTAATACTCACTCGCAAATATATCTACATAAATATATGTGAATGTTCCCGAAAATGTTCTACTTTATTTACACGGTTATAATTTAGTTTGCGGCAGAGAGAACTTAGTGTTAAGACTCACCACTCAATTTTCGAAACATTGCGTATTGCGTGGTGGAACTCAATTACACTTATTTTCAGACGATGCCCTACGCTACGACATCCTCTTAAACATATAGATGTAGCCTATTTACATATAATACTTTCGAAGAACCTCCAAAAGATACCTCAACTTGTAATATACTCGCACATCTACAAGCAGACCAGCTACCACTGAGCCACAGGGACCGTCTGCATTAAATTCAATTCACAAAATCCACGTTAAATAGGGAAAGTTAATGTTTACGTTTAATGAACGATACTCAACTACCTTTTCATACAAGTCGCTTTGCTGAATAAAAGACGTTGTTAACGGGAAGATTCCGCAATGGTTGGGAAAACTGTAGTAATTAAATGTCTGCCTGTCACGTCTAATGTTAGTGTTGTTGTTGATGAAATGGAGTTTTTACCATTTTCATGACTTATCCCGCTTAAAGAAGTAATGGCAGAGAATATATAGTGATACTCTAGACTAGTGACACCCTCCGTTCTCCGCTTTCCGCTATAACTCGAGACATTGTATTATAGGTAACGAAAAGTTTTATTTATCTTATAGTATGTACAGACTGAGACTGTCCACTGCGCTACGTTGCGGATGGTGTGAAAATTAAAAAATATAATAATAAAATAAGTATTATTTTAATAATTTTTAATAGACACTATCAGTTTGGCCCTTCAGATGTTTGTTCTACAGAGGTTACATTCTAAAGATTTTAGCTCTTGAGTGCGAGGGAGAGGAATTTCATACATAGAAGAGAGGTCTGTGGATGATTTTCAAACATACTATGTGTATACATTCATGTGTACTTCATGTTTATTTAATTTTCATATATATATTACTACAAAAACAAAGCGATTTCAATTCCTTAATAAAGTTTAAATGAAAATTTCAACTTTTGCCGGTATTTGTATAACAATGCTATTCAAAATGCAGTACAAAAAGCCGATTAAGTCGGTTATCGACAGCTAATAATACTGTCCCCGGCTGCTCTCTGCTCTGATGGATGACAGCCCCTGATGCCACCCCTTTTAATTGCAACGAATGCACGACGAATTTCGATTTATATTATAATAAGTTTAACAATACATGTCCACAGTAATATGAGCTATATCCTGGCTGACTAGGTCACAGTATTGACTGACATAACTGACAAGACTTGGGGGAGTACGGTGATGGCTGACGTTTAATAAAGGACAGTTCTATTTGATTATACGGTGTTTGGTTGTTATTCATATAAAGTTTTGAAAATTGCAATATAATATATTTGTTACCACCGTTTACATTGTTATTGCGCAGTACATTTTTGACTGTATATTTGATTATCATGAGCTCGATCCCCACTAAAGATTTTTTTATGTTTAAAATATTTTTAATTATATTTCATTGCATATGAAAAACACAGTTTTTGGCTGTAAACGCGAAGGTTGTGGGACAGGTATCGAAAATTTTATTTTAGCACTAGGCTCCTCTTCCCACTTCTTTGTAATTCTTAACAGTTAATGAACGCATCGAAATGTAAATATCCCGAATGGAAATCGAACCCATAATCAGGCCACGTTTACAGTGGCACGCTTGTACCCGTGCGTACGACGGCCTCGACGGAATTATTCACACTATGTATTATTAAAAAAGGCTTTTGACATCTAAAACTATAAAATTTTCTCACATAATTTGTTAAGATTTCCAATAATTACCTACTATCACGTATTTAACATACATACGCCGAGCAACCGAAACGAAGTTACAAATGAATGAACTTGTCTAGAAACTAACATATTCAGCCCTCGTACGGACGTTCGGAACCCGAGTAACATAATTATAATCCACAATGCCGCGTGATTGGACCGCGGGCGGAATCCTAATTATCTAAGTTTTCTGAGACACTGAAGTACGAAGATCGAACTTGATAAGATTTTACGCTTGATTATCTAGAAATAGTAAAGTGGTATGAAAATATTATTTTTATAGTTTTATATATCTTTCGTATTTTAGTAAAAGACCATCTTTTATGGCCAGGCCGTAAGAACGAGAATTGTGAGTTTGATTCCTATTTGGAGTAATGAATTATTTTCATTATATCGCTCTGGTAACAAGACAAAACGCAGCGTTCAGTTCCGTCACTCAACACGTGATGTCTTGATTATACGATGAGTGGGGAACGGACTGTTTTAAGGGTCTTCTCCTAGGGTCTCTCTGCTTATCAGGATACAATGACAGGCTAAGAAAATAAACCAAATAGTATAGTGACACTCATATAGTCTTTAGATTATCATATTTCGCAAACGAAATCCGACAATCAAGAACAAGTAATAAAGAAGAAAATAAATATTGGAATATTGGACTTATTTATAATATTATAATATTTTTTCTATTTATGAAAATATAAACATTAAGTGTTTTATAAATATAAAACTTGTGGCGCAGGGGCACCAGCGTGCGAACGCTTGTAAACGCGACAGGTTGTGGATTCCATTCCCACTCGAGAATATGAAATATTAAGAATTTTGATTTCTTCGCTCTAGTGTCGAGGCAAGAGCGCGTCGTTGAGTACAGCCACTCAGCACGCAATGTCTCCAGAATTCGGCGGAAAGTGGGAAACGAAAGACTTAGCTCACCACTTTCTGCTGAATTTTGGAAGTTGAGTGGTTGTTGAATGACGGAATATTTCATTTTCTGGAGTGGGAACTCCTTGGACGCCTGCGCCACGATTGGCCTATGTTACTGTAGTTACATTACAAAGAAAAAATCATACGAATATAATTTTTTACAAATTTGTCATACACAAAAAGCATATAATTTTTTTTAGCTCCTAACTCCCTCTCTTATACACATGTAAGTAGATGCTAATTAGTCAAACGAGGGAGGTCGTCAAACTGCCAAAAACCAGAACTCAGACCTCTCTCGAGCACACAACAACTAAAAAAAGCTTTAGTTCGTGTTCGGGCATGTAATGAAACCATGGCATAGTCAGAAGTCAGAACAATGTGGTGAATTATTTTTATTGTTAATTATTAATTTAATTAACTTGTTTCTTTATTTAGCATAGGAAGTACGGTAAACTTAGTGTAAAGACACTCCATCATTCGCTTTCCGCATAAATTCTGTCCTTACATGAGAGGGAGAAAAGTTTAAATACATTCCGGATTCTCCAGTATTCAAACTTATAGATATTCCGTCAGCGAGGTTAGACACAATGTAACATTAAATTCTACCATCCGAAATGCAATGATTTGCCCTTATCACTGCAGTCTTGTCTGCTTATCTGTCTAGATATAGTGGTCACTTATATATACATACATACTAGTATTATGTATACATGTATATAGTTTAGGAGTGTACATAACAGCGTATACTGAACAGGTTTCGCTCCCACCCATATCGAGGCAATTTAAGGAAGAACTCACGACGACGGTAATAAAACGTATAAAAATGTAGACGTCGTCGTCGCTTCAACGCAATTGGAAAATGTCTGCGCACGGCGGTAGTGCAGTCAAATTACACGAGGGGGAATACTTATATTTATAATACAGGTATTTGCCCTTTCACATAGTCAATATAATAATAATAATAATTCTTTCTGTCCTTTAATAAAACAAAACGTGAGATTTTTATCTCACATTTCGTTTCTTTCCCACAACTAAAACTCTGTGTATTAACACTAACTCTAACAAAAACGGGCCAATATGCTTCAATCTGAAAATTCAAGCATTCCCACGAGAGGGTAGCGAACCTACAACCGTCAACCATCGCGTCAATCATTGCGGCACGAAGGCCTCAAATCTAATAGAATAGTGGAATAATTATACATTTGCTAAAGCTAAGCCAGTTATGAATATGCAAGGCAGACCTAGTTTGCCTCCGTGAAGCTCAAAAGAATTTCTTTGAACTTTTGAAGCCTTAATTTTATATGACATAGATATTTCAATATAATGCCTGAGCATAAAAAGATTTTTATGTAAACCAGCACAAGTCTCGAGCATTGCGTACTTACTAAGTAAGCTACACATTCTTAAACACATAAATAGTTATACGCGACCACCACTTCAAACCACTTGTATTTTGTAAAGTGACATCATTTTAAAATTAATTAAATATTTTTCTTTATTTTCTGTAATTATTATGAAATTATAAAGCTGTATATTAAAATCACTTATTTGAAATTAAAATAAACACTTACACAATATAATCTTGAAATTTATATATTATTGACCATGGCAGTCTGTAAGAGTTGGGTAGGATATATGACATCTTGTCTACAGTATATATAAAAGCTGGCGGCGGCGTTCAACGGCATTTATGAGCGGCATTTTTGTTCTTCCACTCAACATTCATTGCCTCCAGAATCCGGCGGAAGTGTTAGAATAGGACTGAAGTATCTTAGGACTAGGTTCCCAGATTCATTTCTTAAAAAATATACATTAATCCATTTCATTACTGAGTGACTGAGCCAGTGAGCCAGATAACGCGTAACGCGCAGACGATACTACTTTACGTAGAAAGTTAATATTTGGCAAAGTTGAAATTCCCCTAACCTACCTAAGATTAAGGTCACACTCGAGATATTTCTTTTTACGTCTTGAAGATCACGCATACGTGAACGCCGTTTCACAACATCGTTGCAATCATATTGAAATTAGTTATTTCTTAAATAACTAAGATCCATAGAATTACCATTTCCCGTGATGGGTCAGTACCAATTAATAAAAGTAAGTAGCAGTAAAACTAAAATATATTTTCATTTCCTTACCTCACGCCAGATGTCGACTTCATCAATTTCAGTACAGCAGTTCAGTCCCCTTTGTAAATATTTACGTCCGAAACACCTCTTACTACTGTGAAACAACACGAAATATACTCTATTGTTTGTAAATAGAGTCGAAATTAAGTTATCAACAGACTTACCGCCGCGTTTGTTTTCGAACAACCGATTAACGATTGTACAAATGACTTTTTAGAGTTTGAGATTTATTTTTTATATATAATGTTACGTTAGTAGTTAAGTTGTGTTATATTTAATGGTCGTTTAGTAATAGCTATGGGATTATTTATAAAATTTTAAAGACACTACTTTATCATATATTCTAGGAAAGATATTGAAAATTTTAAAAAGCACTACATCAAATGTTAACATACAATAATCTAAGTCATATTACACTGGTAAACTACCATCTTATAATGGTAAAGCCAGGGCGGGCGGCGCCCTCGGTGTTCTACGATCGAGTGACGCGACGGCTACGGAGCTACGACGGCTCTACGCTGAGATATTGTATACTAGAGGTATACTAGACGTAGTCTTCTTGTGGTTCTAGAAGCCGCGCTTACTGTGAAAATGAGAAATGATATACATATATCTACGTATGTATGTTACTTTAAATTAGTATTTTTTGTATTAGTTATATATATATTAATTTCTGTCAGTTGGTCTTACCAAGTTGAGTTCTTCGACAACGCACTGATTATCTATTCGAATCTTACTGAGAAGAACTTATATGTAATATTTGATGTCCCTGTTACATGAACAGTATTCCTGTTGTGTGCATTTTAATAATTTTATCCTTTAAATAATTTAGTTTAATATGCAACAAATTTTCACCCTCCCCCAATCAAAAAAAATACTTAAAGCTATAATAAACTAATACCATTAACTTTACAACATCGATCATCAAGTGGGACAGAGTACATATCGTAACAAGATTGTAGTTCAGTTCAACCCCTGCAGGCAAATCTATTTGGTAATTGGGAATTAGGTTAATAGTGCACCCTTCTGTGTCTATATAAAAATATTAAGAATGTTCCTAAGGAAAATATAAGATTTACTTTATTTTGTCTTTCTTCTTTCTTTCAACTTCAAACTATATGCCGTATATAGCAAAGGTAAGTAGTTAACTTAGTACTAAGACACTCCGTTTTGTCGCTTACCGCCCGATTTTCGAAACATTGCGTATGAATGGTGGAACTTAATGCCGCATCTTATCTTGTTACAAGAATGTAAATCAAATCCACTACCGCTGCATTTACAGCAAGACGCAATTCAGTTGCGCCAATACAGCTCCTCACTCTACTTTTAACCCTTTACTAAAATATATACAGATAAGTAAAGAAAAAAAAAATATTATAAATATTTTCTTTGTCTTTTCTATTGTGTTGATTATAATATTCGACTCTATAATATAATAACGAATCGACTATTAACTTTTAATCATTAGAGAGTAAAGCTGAGTTAATATTATTTTTGTTTTCTGTTTATGTATATTTATATTTTACATGAAAGTTCAAATTGTTCGTGAAATATTCTGAAATGTTTTGTGTTGGTTGAAAATGAGTTTTGTATAGCAAAATAAAACGGATACCCCCAAATAGTTTGCAGAGTCGGTGACATGTTTCTAATTAAATGTTACACTCGCCGCTCTGGTTGGGCATTGCATATGTTCTTGTTATCTGACATACGACCTGGCTTACCCCGAGTTATATACATAAATATTAACATAAAATAACAAATATATATCAGTACATATTTTTGGGAACCTAATGGTAAGATACTCCGTTCTTATTAAGACAATTCTTTTCTCCATTTTCCACTGAATGGCAGCACCGCAACGTGTGTGTTGAGTAGTGGAACTCAAAGCAACGAACGCCGCGCTTTACGCCTAGTCTTAAATATCCATTTTACATTTAAATACTGAAGCATGAAAAAATAAAGCAGCTTCACACTTTCACTCGGATAGAATGGTAGGCAAAGGGAACCAAGTTTTAAGACGCTCCGATCCCCTATGCACCTAATTTACAATTTCCAAAAAAGAAACCAAAATAATTTAAATAAAATCGTTGACATTGATAGAAGATTTGCGAAATTTAAATTTTACGAAAAAGTGAAATTTAAATTTTTACGAAATTTGCACAGTAGCACAGCGTGTGACCGGAAAAGAGACGGTTGTGTCATTTAATGTTTTCATTTCCTCTTCTGAATACGATATAATGAAAAGATAAAAGTAATATTCTTTTACTCTCATTACACTAATAATAAATATTCCGTTTCCAATTTCCGCCTAACTTCAAGCGCCTTTTCTGTTATATATAGTTCCGTAGACATGTTGTCTCGACAATCGAATTCACAACAATCGTTTCATAACAAAGGTGAACGAATTCGATCCTACTTATATATTATGGTTAACTCGGATATACCCGGACCCCTTACCAATGATCCCTGGCTGGCGTTTGACATATTTTTAATTAAGCCACTTAGACACGTGACTGTGATGGACTCTGGAATGAGGCTATTCCCCTTTACTTATAAAAGAAAAAATAGATGTTAATATAAGAAATAGAAAAATATCTCTATGTCAGTATTCAATAAATACAGTCTTCTTAAATGTCTTCAGTGAGGTGAAAAAACATACAACATATTTAGATACTATATTCATATTTTTTGGCGTAACCAGAGCCCCATGTGAGCTGAGTGACGGAACCGTCAGACATCCCATTGTACTACGACAGCTTCTACACAGGATCAAAACAAGCATAGCACCGCTCTGCAATATGAAAATATAATTTATAAAGAAAGCTGTATAACGAAGCCGACACCTACATAAAGATATAGCCGTAGCCTCTTAGCAATCTAGCAATATCCCTCTCCCGAGCGTTTGACATGTTTTTAATTAAATGCCACTTACGTCGCAGCTGCGGCTTCACGATCTATCGCCTAGGACGCCGGTTCTATACATTTCATACATTTGGTATAGCGCAGCGCGTCAGTTTCACATTTTAACCCTTTAAATGTGCAAGCTTTATTATTTTTCATACTTCGTGGCCAACGGTATGCGCCTTATGGTTACATTTACGCTTTACGTAACGAATATAATCTATGCAATATTGAGATTCTGAAATGCAAAATCTTCTATGGCTTATTCAGTTATTTCACTGGGATCATATCGTATTATGTTTATACTAGTCGTCGCTCGCAGCTTTGTATGCGTGGACTTGAAGAAAGGAAGGAATGTTTTTTCCTGTTCTCGTAAATTTTAAAAAATTCTTTCCTATATGAATCCTAGCCTAACCTACCTAAATGAAAAATTTAAATGCTCTGAGTCCAGTAGTAACACCCGATCACGAATAAGTTTTATACAAATATATACATTATTTTATTTACTGTTTAAGCCGTAACTGAATGTTTTATTTTTTTATTATTAGCAGTTATATTTTTTATTTATTTTTTATATTTTGTGTTGTTATTATAATAAAGTATATGCTTAAAGCAATGTTTTAATGGTTCATTGAAAATATTAATTATACCTACATCTTTTGATTTTCTTGTAAAAGCTATACATTTAAGGGTTAAGGCGTTGCATTCAGTTTATATCTATAAATATGATTTCTTGAGACTTATAAAAAAATACGAAATTATAAATATTAAATACGAGAAAATATAATATATATATGTAAATATAATATAATATAAAATATTTAAATCATTTTCATCTTTATGCTTTGGTAATTCTGTCTCAAAAATTAGGCAAAAAGTAGGAAATGAAGGGTCTTGGCAATAGGGTTGAAACAAAATGTGTTGAAACAAGTGTAGCCCTTAAGAAATTAACACACCCCTATAAAACATTATACTTACAGTGTTAATAGTAAAATAATTGAAAGTAGAAAATAGTAAAAGTTGTCCTAGTGGAGCAGCAACCGCGTTATAAGCCCGACTGTTGTGAATATGATTCCCGTTCGGGGGAATTAATGATTTTTATTATTATGCGGAAAAGGCAACTACTTAATAAGAATTATGAAAAAAGTACCTAAAGTTGTTGTACTTTAGGTAGATTTTTTATGTTGTTTTATCATCAACGAAGAAGGCTATATAAAGTTATTTCGGAAAAATCTTCCGGAAACAACGATAAGCGAGCGGGGGCGGTGACTGTGCAGGAGATGTCGTCTGATGTTTTAAATTGTTTATGTCTTGGCTCCGTCTGTCTGACGTGCTTGAGCATTTTAGAAAAGTTAGGATGACTTTCGATACTTTACAAGATTAACATTTATGCACGTTTATCTATATACTTATACTTTGTTTTCTTTTTTTTGCCTGGGTCTGGAAACTGGGTCCAACGCGTTTGTCTCATACTAGCCTTATTCTCCAAGAATTACAAATTAATGCATCTTAATACACAATTCAAAAACGCAATCACGAGCATTACAAGGACAAACACCGGCTGGCGTCGTTCCCAGCGCCCCATATGCAGTGTAAACAGTCGCGCGGGATCTCCCCGGGATTCAGAGTCCGGGATACAGCGTGGATGCATTCTCACACGGGATTAGCGGCGCTCGCGTCGTAATCCCGCTGGAGTTCGTGCAACGGGATTACCGGGATAAATAGTTTATAACTAGCGCTGCCAATTAGCGTTCGTGTTTAGCAAACACTTGCTGGGTTTAGTTTAGAATTGAGTATAGACAGTTGAAGTTTTTTTTATTATATCGAATATATAACGTCTCTAAAAAATTGTAAACGGAGTATATCTTTTATAAACAGAAGATGTGCTAATATATTACGGATTTTAATCCGTCACACAGACATGGAATAAAAGTAATTATTATACCTTATTACTCCAGATCCAAAGTGAAAATGTTGTACAATTTATTATTATATTTCATAGCTTCACGCCGAGTCCAGCCAGGGTAGGGCCTCTGCCTGCCTGGGATTCTAGTGTAAAGATATTCCCTTCTCACTAAAACACTACTTTTCCCCGCTTTCCGCCGAATCCCCGAATCATTGCGTATTGGGTTGAAACGCTGCGCGCTACCTCGCTACAGAAAATATTAAATATTTGATTCTTCTAAATTTATACTTCATCAAAATATACATATGTATGTATACTTATTGATTTAAAAAAGAAATGGCACGATAGTATCTTTATTATGTTCTCTTTATATCATCATCATCATCATCAGCAGCCATCTTTTGTCCACTGCTGGAGATAGGCCTAGCAGGCTCTTTATATATGGCATTTAACTATCTATTATTACTTAATTTTTATGATAGAAGCAACAATTAACTGACAAATTTTTTTTTAATTAAACATACGAGTGAAAAAAAACAAATAATCCATAACAAGCCACAAAATGGCAACCCCACGCAATATTTGGAGTAGGTACATAAAAATAATCCCACTAGTTCCCGAGGTGTCGCGAACGAGGTGTTCAACTAAATAGCTATTTGCCTTCCCCGCGTCGGGGGGGGCGCTTGTGCCGCGGCGCTTTAACTTATTACATTAATTATAATATTAAAGTATTTGTCATTTAATTTGTACTGAGACCATATTCATTTCATTTACGGTTATATTTTCATTTATATAGGTACGTGTATAGGCGCTACTTGTGTTGGGACCATCGACGTGCAGTGGTACAGCATCTGACTGTTAACATGATGGTTGCTGGTTAGTTTTCCGCTCAGGGTAATGAATTATTTTAATTGTTCAGATTGAGTCCCACCAATCTACTCGCGATGTCTTGATCGCCGAAGATTAAAAATATGAAATGATTTAACACCATGTCGCAAAACAGTCACTTATTTTATATCTCTACTAATATTTTAAAGCTGAAGAGTTTCTTAAGTCGCACGAGCATGCTAGTGCTAGTCTTGGAAACTACTGGCTTCAATTGAAAAAATATGTTTTTATTCATGTCAATCGCTTCAATGTAACCTGTCTTATTGTAACTGTAGGAGCCACAGACATCACGTTATATTAATTTGACAACGGGGGCAATGTCGTAGGTAAACGCTATTATAGAATAATATAAAAATGCTATATAGACATTTATTATTGACTTAAATTTATTCTTTACTGTAAAAATATTTATATCTTATTTCGCAGGAACTACAAGAACTAGATTTGTATACCAGTTATATAAAATATATTCTAATACGATAAACACGGCTGTGGCGCTGTCTCTCTGTCTGTCACGCTGAGAATGTGTATGATTTACATTTTGCTTCAACAAGATATTCCCGTGAGAAAATATATCCAATTTATATTTATAAAACGCTAACAAAAGTTTATGTTTCACAAAGTAGCAATATGAAGAGTGTGTGACTGAAAACGGTAGCTGTGGGTTCTCGCCTCACTCGGGATTTTTTTTCTTTTTTTTTTCACCTTCACGCTAGAGAACCTAGTAGAAACCTATTTCTATTCTCCGCCAGTGTCAGAACTCAACGCACTGATTCATAAATATTATTGAATTTTCACTATAATGTTTCGTTCTTACTATTTTGTTTGCTTCATATGAGATTTCACACATGAATACGTATTAATAACTTAATATAAATAAGGTTATTTAAGCCCCCCATGTTCCGCCAAAGCAAAGAAATGAAAATAATTTATTCCCCCCATCGGGAACAGAATTTATTACCGTTGTGGTTATAGTCGAACTCCAATGCGCCACAACGACCTATATTAAGGAATTTATACAAAACTTGAAATCTAAAAACAAAAATTCAAGTCATTTAAATATTAAACAACTTCCATATTTTTCTTCAATTAAGAACATTTCTTACAAAAGTGCAAACAGAATACTAAATACAGACGATTCATACAAAAAAGTAACACAAAAAAGATACTTTCACAACTAAAATGAACGAGAATGAACGAGGGCTCCATCATAGGATCATACACAATAATCCATTCCGGCGTTTTCGCGTAACAAACACCAAACATAACGTAACGAATCATCACCATGTGCCTTTTCGCGTATAAAAAGTAAAAACATTACGGACCGAGTCTCTAGTATTGTACAGCGACTGCCTTTTTATGAAAAAACTCTTTAGAATTTTAGCGTAGGTGTTTGAGCCCGAATGGGCTGTGACCCCCGCATTATGCGGCGCGACTGCCGAAAACAAATCTTTTATAATTCCGTTTCAATGGACTTCAGTCTCGTGAGATACGAGTACTTGTGTTGTATTGGGTAGAGTTTTTGGCTTTTTGTTACCTTTTTTGTATAAAAATTTCATTTTTTCCATGACCTGGTTGGAATTTGGAATGATTCAATTTTTTGATGGTTTATTTTTTTAGCTTCACGCTGTATCCCGTGCATAGTAACGCCGGGATTGCCCTAGTATAAATATATAACAACAACATAACCCTTTAATAGAAGTTAGCAAAAAAAACTCATGTCGGAAGAACGCACAAAAGATGTAAAAACAGATGTACGGTACCACGGTTCCTACGTCATTAAAAAAATTACGTTTAGAAAAAAATGGGAATAGAGACAGTCCTCTGTCGTCATTGTCGGGCGCAATCATCATCCTTTATTATGCTGGCTGAGAGTGGACTCGACGGCTGAGTGTAACCCCTGTAATAACGTTACAGAGTATTTAAATTATCTTTTTCATTATTTTGTTATATTGCCGTATTATAATATAAAATGTATTTAAGAAAAACAACACATTATGCCCTCGGCTGAGACTTGAGGGGATGAGATGATGAGCGCTAAGGTAGAGTCCCTAAATCATTTGATTTTCTGTAACCAAAGTGCGGCTGTTTTTAAATTATTTTTGTGTGCTTTCGGAAATTTTGGGGATAGACAAGGAAAATCTAAGGATAAGTATGTACTTTTGATTAG
The DNA here is from genome assembly GCA_016802625.1 of Heliconius numata. NCBI lineage: Eukaryota > Metazoa > Arthropoda > Insecta > Lepidoptera > Nymphalidae > Heliconius > Heliconius numata. The sequence goes on from JAEBDU010000033.1 coordinate 424,905, forward strand.
TAAAGACTCATTTGAGAAAGGTAAGGTACGGTAGGAAAAGAAATGAACTTTCATTCCCTCGCTCGGATCAATATAAAAATCGAGTCGTTCAGCTCAAACACTAAACTCACAATTACTCGAAAATTGGGCGGGAAAAAAGTAGGTTTAAAATAAAATTCGGCAATGTAACGGTTATTATAAATTAGGTATATAATTCTGAAAAATAGTATAAATACATTATTTTCTTTGGGTACGATGTTTTTTGCTACCTCAGGTCGCACTATTACAATTTTTGGAATTACGTTACTTATCTTAGTAATACAGTATTATAAAGGTGAGGATTTTGTTTGTTTGAATAAATATATATTAAAATCATCTGAAAGGGACAATATTGGTAAAAAATATTTAATATTGGTCATTTATCAGTAACCAGAAGCTGCCTCTGGACCTGTGCCTTTCATTTGGGCACCGAGGCAAAGCCGCTTGTTAAAGCTAATTTACATCAAAAAATAACTCATAAATTTCAATATTCTTAAATTTTTATTTCTAATACCTGTCTGGTAGTTTTAAATTTCATGTACTTATAGCTCATGAAATTTTCTTTTTTTATTCGTAATATTAATGCCATCACGGCACAGACTACTGCTATACTAATAGCGTATGAGTGTTAGCGTGGTGGTTGTTGATCCAATACATATTTTTTGAGATTTATAAAAATACTAGCGGCCCGCTCGCAGTTTCACCCGCGTGAACTATGTTATTATTAATTTCTGTCTCGATGACTACGTCCTAGTGACGTCTATGCAAAATTTGAGATTCCTAGCACATGTAGTTTCGGAGATTTCGTGATGAGTGAGTGACCTTTCGATTTTATATATATAGATTAGTGAAGATAATATTATTAAAAGCCGCGCATAATTTTACGCTGGCATGCTGTATCCCCCACACAGCAAAATAGACACAGGGAACCCAGTGTTAAGATACTCCGTTCCCCATTTTACCGCCGAATTCTAATGGCATTGCGTGTTGAGTAGCGGAACCTCGCTACCAGAGTGAAGGAGATGGAACTATGATGTATTTCCTCGAGTGGGAATTGAACCCACAACCTGTTGCATTTACAGACAAGCGCCATTTAAAAAAAACATATTTTCCACTGCACCACGACGGCCACTAAACTACATCTGTACCTAGATAATAACAAAAAAGTTTTGATTAGGGAAGACTCATCCTGGAAGGTAATTCTCACAAAGAAAGATCCCGAATCCGGATTTTCCGAAACGACCTGATTGATTACAACCCGCGGGAAGACCTATATTCATTATCCTTTCGACAAAATCTTCTTCGACACAATCCTTTCATTCAATCTTATATATCTAAAAAGATTAAAAGATTTTCGTTTTAGCTTTGCGATGCTATAAATATAGTAGGGTATGCGGAGAGAACCTAGTGTTAAGAGACTCCGTTCTCCATCCACTCTCTGTCTAATTTTCTGGACGCATTTAGTGACGGTACTTAAAACTTTGTTTGCTTTGTCTTTAAAATAACTTTCTTAGCATTCTAATACTAACCTTGTAAATGAAATAAAATATATATAACAAATATATTAAAAAACACTAAGGCTTTTAAGCCGTAACAAGAATGAATGAAAAAAAAACCATTTTACCCAAAACCAAATCGCTCATCTCTAATTCCCAACCAACCAACAGACGCGAAGTGCGACAAGTCAAATAAATCTAAAATGAAGCTACGAGTAGATTCCAATTTTAATCCAAAGCCATATTGGTTTGGATATTTTTTGTTCGTGGCCCACCACTAGCTACAAACTCATACATTAAAAGGGACTTTCCAAATCCTTTTTGATAGTAAACCAGCTTACACCAGTTCCAATTCTATCTACCTCGGTAGTGTAAACAGTGAAGCAATCAATGGCCAGCGCTGGCTGCATCCCGCGGGATCGCCGCCGGCCGCGTCACTCCTAATTCCATTTGGGAGCCGTTCCGATTGAACGAGGGTGTCTACTGTCATGCACCTTGCTCGATACCTATTTTATTTGTATAGGATTTCGTGAAATAAGATTATTTGCTGTTGGGGCACGCATGGGTGCACTTTTATATATTATTTGGCTTTCATTTGCGGCTTAGCCCGCGGGGTTCAATTAAAATAACTTACCAGTCGTGTTATGGTATACACCACTCATAGTTAGTGCGAGAGATCACTATGATTGCGTTACTGTGAGTTATATTGAAAATATTAACGTAACCTAATATAGGACACAACTTTTCTCTATTTTGAGTTTGAATTTTGTTTTTCTTCAGCTTCTTTGTATCCCGCAAATAGGAGAGCCCGCTGAAAACGTGTAGTGTTTTTAAGACAGTTCGTTCTCATTAAGACACATCCATCTTCCTCTTGAAGAATTCTGGAAGCCTTGCGCGTTGAGCGTCTCTCTCTGTGTCTTAACAGTAGATTCCCTCTGCCTATCCTGCTGTATGCGGGATACAGCAGTATGTAATTTTTATTTAAATACCTACAACAAAAAATTATATACGTATACTGGATTTCAGACTTAAATGTTAGTTTTATCATTTTGTCGCTGCACTGGTTAAACATTGAGTTAGAGGTGCGATGCATTCCTCCGAGGGCGGCTCTCATAATTGCGTTACCTTCGGAGGACGTCCTGCACTCCGGTTAGCTCGCCGGCGCTTCCGGTGCTATTTGATTAAGAACATTGACAAACTAAATATCTGTTTTACGTTCAATTATTTGTTGAAAAGTTAAAGTGGATATTGCTAATTGATTTATGGGAATTTAGCGATGAGTCTTTATAAATGATTTTTAATAGTTGAGTTCCGTCACTCTCAAAAATTTTGTGGAATATGGGGAACGAAACTTCTTTATATTTAGTTCTATGTAGTTCTATCTGCCTATCCTGCTATGTGCAAGAAACTTAAATTATTAACCAATAATTTTAATATCCATTACATAGCAACACCTACAACGTTCACTCTGAGTTACGCAACAAAACAGAAAAAACTATTGAAAAGCTCTCCTCATAACGAGTGGGCAGAAATTCTTCGTTTAAATAAATTTAACTTTAAAATTAAAGTTTGCTTCGAGCACTGCATCGAATCTTACTCAGTGCTTCAAAACAAACACGGTATCGAAGTTTCTCGAAATTTTTCTTATTACTTAACAAGTTAATGAAACAAAATTCTCATTGGAACGTGAAAACGTTGTGGAGTGAACAAACTTATTTATATTATTAACGAGAAATGAAGCGAACGAATTCAGTTCTCGAATGGAAATAAACTACGAGTGGGAATATATTGATTATGATTTCCGATTCATTTTCCGTGTACGTACATTTTTGTAGGCCGAGGGCTGGTTGTTAAATTGTCAGTCGTTACTGTAAGTAATAAACTAATGGTTAGTTTGTTACCAAACTTTTATTTTGGCATGGTCGATAGTAAAAATATTGTGTGTAAATCGTCGTGATATTAGTTACGACAACTATGATACATATATATTGTTTTTGTTTGTAGATTTTTTCAAAAAGTGTGAATCAGTTTACCATAACATTTATATTGCACCGCCCCTGATGTATGCCCTATCCAATGGAAAAGAATTAACAAAATCGATATACTCAAAAATATATATACGAGTACTATTTGAATTTGACAACATTCTTTGGTTTATTCGTCGAATAAAAATTACACATTTTTGACATTTTAGGTTAGTGTTGACGTTATTTCTCGCTCCACATAAGCCAAAAAATGTAAAATAATATCATTCTAAATTTTAAAATACAGTATAGTATTATAATAAATAAAAAAAGGAAAGCGCCTCCCACACTACGAACGATTAATTCCGATATAAATTTCACGCTTTTCACTCGGAAACATTATCGACATTACATTTATGTATCGCGTCGAGCTCGCGGCTATCACTGAGTGACGCACGCGAGGGGATTATTCCAGTTTTAGTTTTAGCACTTCCATCATTTGTTATTGCTTAGCATTCCTTTAAATAAAAAAATACATAAAAATTATAAATTAAGTTATTTTCAACTTCAACAAATATTCTTATAATTGCAAAAAAATCCATTACTATGTAATATAAACTAGCCTTTCCTCTTGGCTCCATTCCCGAAGTCAATTGAAAACGTTATAGTGGGTTACATAAAAAACAATAATAAAGCCTACAGCTTTCCTCGATAAATAGATTATTAAAAAAATTGAAGTAAGTAAACTTTTGGACTTTATAATATTAAATACTGTTTAAGTATCTTCGATTTCGTAGACGCTCCCTAAAGGATTACTTATTGACAAAAAATTGACGCATCAGGTTTAGGTTGTTTACTTAATGATGTCATTGTAGCACAGTGGCGCAAGCGTGCGATTGTGACCGTGACGAGTGTGAGTTTGATTCCCACTTGGGGGAATGAAATATTTAATATTTTAATTTCTTCGCTTTAGTAACAAAACAAATGGCGGCATTGGGTTTCGCCACTCAACTCGTAATTTATATGTAGTATGTAGTTTTATTAAGTTCTACAACACCTTCGCAATCGAAATCACTAGCCCCTAGATTAAAAAAGTAGTAAAAGTAAAGTTAGATAACTTTTATAAAAATATTATAAAAATGCACGATTTCAATTAATATTTCGCATTTCACGAAAATATCTTCCCTAATAATGTGAATAACAGGAAAAAGCTCATTAAGCATTGCTTATTTAGTCTTAAGACTGGCAACAAGCTGAAGCTCTAATTAGTCTTAAACGATTGCCACTTTAACCCCTTCATTGAGAGAAGAGGCCAAGATTTTGTAAAGATTCAATTCATACAAATAAAATACACTGATTTTAATAAATTTTCAGCTCGAAAATTCTATTTCGAAAGGTATTTCAGTTCGCGTAGTAAGTTGATGGAAGTTTGTCAGAGCCAAGTTTGCCAAATTCTCAATTGAGCTCGAGAAGTTTTTGAATCTTCTTCTATTTATATTATAGTTTCAACTTCAGAAATATATTTTTCATTTTTCTCCAAATATATCAATGGGACAGTCGGTAATAATACAGGAATATCAAAAAGAAAACATTCTACTATACAAAACAAAAAGGTTTTTTAGATACACGCTGTATCTCTCATATATAGCACAGAGGGAACACAGAGAGCGCCTCTTTTCTCTGTTTTACGTTCAAATTTGAGACATTGCGTGTTAAGTAGTAGAAATCAACGTCGTAACATGAGGTTAGGCTTAGGCTAGGCTAAAATACAAATACACCATAAAAATTAAAACAACTGAAAACATATACATCTAAAGAATATTGTACGGAACTCTCATTGGCTGCAATAAGAAACGTTTTGCCCCAATTTTTTTAAAGATTTAAAATACCAATTATTATTTAAATTTCAGCTATGTCAATCTAAAAGATTGAATAACAAATTCTTTTGACCATATATCGTTACTAAAATGTAATTCGCCTCACCCCTCGAACGGTGGCTATCTGTAGAGCTGTTTCATTTTATTACACTTTTATAGAGCACTTAACTAATACTTTATTTCTTTATTGTAGGAACAGCCTTGTTAGTCGTGTTATCTTAATAGACTTTATAAAAAATATACTCGTATAGTGAGGCCAGCCGTGGCGCAGAGGCGCGTGTCGTGTAAATGCTACATATATCTTTTTAGCAAATCACCAAACAAATTAACTACATAGATGATTTTAAAACATATTTAAAACCGGTCTAATAGACTATACTTACGGTAAAGGCTGATTTTGAAAAACTCTAAAACCCGTAATGACTTACTTTTGGCGGCGCTCCGTCTGTGCCTCGATAATGACGAGACTCTACAGAAGTTTTCGTTCACCAGTCCTAGGTTGATGTGCCTACTAAATAGAAGCTGCCTTTGACGGTTGACTAGAATATGTTTATTTGCACATACGACACATACGAGCATAACATGCGTGGTACGAGTGGCATTCATTGTAGAACAATTATTTGAATCATAAGTTATAATTAAATATTTTTTAATTAAATGTCTAATTCATTGTTTATTATTTTTAAAAAAACTATTCTTATTGAGCTATTATTGATATCCTTTGTCGAAAAGCAAATCCTTTCTGCAAAAAAATATTCAGGTTCACTTTATTCCGCACTTTAGTTACGATAAGTAGAGGTAACCGAGTGTCCAGTCCTCTCCTCTGCCCTATTTTCGAGATATTTCTTGTTGAGTGGTGGAAGTCAACGCCACTTTTTGTTTATTTACTATCTCCTTTAAAGATTGAAGAATTCTGATTGTACTAATAAATGTAAAAATCGAACATAATTAAGCTAAGAATCTATAATATAATAAGCTAGTGATAGTGCATCTCGATAGCACACCGCCAGACCGCCAGACCGCCAGGCCCGCATCCCGGTTAAGGCATCAAAATTAAGAATCTTAAATTACACAAAGAAACGTCGAATACCTTCCGCCTCATTTAAATTCACCCCTTCGTGATTAGGCAAAGACGCCTGAAACGATCTTGGCCAAATACTTTTTCACTTTTATAAGCAAAATTATGCTTAAAACATAATTGTGATGCTACAGTTCCTTTATAACGAATTTAAAAACCTGGAAATGGTTATTTTTATTGTTCTTTTTTTAAAAAAAGGGTTATTTTCCTAAACTCCTGATAATATTTCATTTCCTTTCATTTCGGGCAGGGTAGACAAAGAAAATCTAGTGTCAAGACACTTCGTTTCCCATTTTCCATACAATGTTTTCAACATTTAACTCGACGTCACGCTTAGTCTTTTTCCCGGTGCAAGAAAATAAAAATTCCTTCTCCCGAGTTCGACCGTCGCACTTACAGTTACAAGCCCATCCAAATAGAACGCCATTTGATTGTTATATTTAAGATGTAACAATCCCATAAAACGACTACGCACGGAACTTACTCCGAATCAAGTGAGACATCAAAAGGGCCGGCCCCCTCGCCCCTCGCACGCGCGCTCATTATGTAATCGACTTCTGACATTTAGTTAGTACTTTTTAAAATAATTGTATAACATTTTTGTTTAAAAGCCTAGTGGTGCTTTAGTTTGATAATGATCCATTGAAAATATAAGGTAAAAAATAAATAGTCGTCGCCCACATTTTTTTTGTTTTTGGATTTTCAAACATAAAATTTCGTTCCAAAATTAGGAATTTCGAGAAATCTCAGTTCTTTCTAAGTCAGGTCTCAGTTGTCTGTGCGTTGTCTGTCGGTCAATCAGTAACGTCTGTTTACGCCATTACTCTACTAATTGTTAAATTAGGTGCTCCATATCCACTTTACACAAATATTCTAATTATTTTTATTTATTATTTGGCGTAACTCTACGCTGCGCTATACTTTCCGAGCCAAGAAAAAAAATACATATGTACAGTATTTGTAATAAAACATATATATCCACTATATAATGTATGTCTATTGTGTAAAATGAAATCGTTACAATAAGATACATTTCCAAAAAGTTGAATAATACAATAATAAAAAAATAATTTAACATTCGCTTTTTTAATGACTTTTACATGTCATCTGTCATTGAAGGGGCGAACCCCAATCTCACCCCATTGCTTACTATTCTAACATCCGACAACGTTAAGACATAAACTTATTAATACTGATTCAGTTTTTTTTTCTATTACGAGTGTTTAAAAAATGTTACAATCGAGTCTACTTTCTTTATAATGTTCATATGTGCAACACAATTTTTCATAATTTGTAAAAGAAAATGTTATTACTTTTTTTAGTCATTGAATACATTTAAACTTTGGCATTAATCGTCCATGGTGGTGTGACACTCCCTTTTCTATTTAACCAAAACCTAAGTTTTACATATTTATATTATTTTTAGGGTTCCATACCTCAAAAGGAAAAAAACGCCACTTTTGTAGGATCACTTTGTTGTCAGTCTGTCCACCTGTCAAGATCATTTATCTCATCACGTGATCATCACGATCACGGGGGGGTATCACGCTGAAATTGATATCAAATATTAGAATCTACAGTGCCTTGGAATACACAAAAAATGAGGCTTCTAAATCAATGTAATGAAAAGATATGATAGCGTTTGTGAATCGTGATTAGTGCACTTTGTATGCAATTCGCCGCTCGCTCTCGGTACCCGCGAGTCCGACTCGCATTTCATCGGTTTTTTAAGCTTAAGTCATACCACTTTGCGTAATTTCTTTGTTTAATTAATCGGACGCTTTAAGTTTTATCAAATTGTATGCGATAACAAATTAGTTCGTCCCTCATATAAAGACTACAATATAATTAATAAGCTTATTGTCCCCTTACATCGTCAGCACCGTCATCACGCAGCCGCTTAAATAAGCTCCATCTGAGTAACGACACGTAGCGTTCTTTTCTGTTATTATCAGCCACACTGTAGTTAACGCTTAAATATATATAACCAATTTTTAACATATTTCGTGTTTTAACTATGTGATATAATAACTATGTTATATGAAAAGGCCCGTCGTTACGCAGGGGAACAAAGTGTGTCTGCAAACGTGACAGGTTGTGGGTTCGATCCCCACTCCAGAAAATGAAATATTTATTTAAATTTATATTTTCATTTCTTCGGTCTGGTGTCGAGGTAAAGTACGGCGTTGACACTAGATTCCCTCTGCCTGCTTATGTGTGGGATACGGCGTGAAGCTGATTTAATTTTGTAAAGTTTTTATCATCGGTTTTTAGCAAAAATAGCAACATGGACTATAATACTGCAACGTTTTCTCTTTAGATCACCTTTAGATAATAAATAAAATATAAACCAAAAGTGAATTTATTTAAAATCAAAGCAAGTAAGGTAATTTGCGTGCCTTAACAGAATTTACTGTAGGTGCCTGTAGGTGCCTGTAGGTGCCTGTAGGTGCCGGCAGGCGACCGTGCCTGTAGCAATTTACACTCAATAAAACGGTACAAATTGAATCAGAGCCACCGTTCTATGCATAAGTGAGTTAGCCGCCGCCCCCCTTTCCCACCTTCTCTTCCACCAGAGTGGACCTAATGCATCCAACCTGTCTTTAATTGCGATCGGTGAAAGAGTTCTTTGTACAGAAGAGAATATGTACATATATGTTGATGCAATGTGAAGCGTGCAGTCTGTAGGTACGTCTCTGCAGACGCGTTTTTCTTCGTTTTGAAACCGATTATTAGCCGATATGATGCATGAGCTGGTTTAGGGAGTGGAGGGGAGTGATCGATGGAGCACTTCAAGTCTGGTATAACACACGAGTTGTGTTTTAGAGTTATGATGATAACAGATATATTATTTGGTACCTAATGGTTTTCAGTACAAACACTATACTAACATTCGTATTTCTTCGACTAGACTAAGACAGTGGCCACCTCTAACGAGGTCTAAAAGATGGTATACCTACAAATATTGTATGCGCTTAACACATACTTAAGTCGTAACAAATACTGGTCATAATATATCTTAATTAATTTTATAAAATTCTCTTTTAAACCTCTCTTCCTGCCGGGACATAATATAATGAGCTCAACATCGTGTAAAACAATCGCTACTCGAACAGTCCAGCGGCAACTAAACGTACGCAAGTGTACCCGTATATGCTTATAAGTGCATAAGTATACCCATTTATTTAAGTATACCCATGATTTACGGGAATTTACCCATTAATGGGGCTGGTTGTGATGTATGAGCCCTCGATAGAGAGTCCTCCACTATTATGCACGGACTAATTACTATGCATTTTATAGTCTGGTCACCGGAGCGAGCGGCTGCCTTTGAATTTTCATGTGTTATTTTTTACGATACGATGGACAGATCGCTTCAAACTATAATAAATTGCTTATAAAGTGTATAATGTATAATATCTATACATACGGACGGACGTGTACTTGTTACTACGTTCATTTGTAAATGTTAAGTCATTATGTTTATAAGATATATTTTAAAGTGTTATTCCACACTTAGGATAGAATAAATAAATCACACACAGGCTAGGTAGAGGGAACCTAGGTTCGATCCTCACTCGAGGAAATATTTATTTAAAATTATATTTTCATTTCTTCGCTTTGGTGTCGAGGCAAGGCGCGGCGTTGCGTTCCGCCCCTCAACAAGCAATGTCTTCAAATTTTCGGCGGAAAGTGGGGAACGGAGTGTCTTAACATTATGTTCCCTCTGCCTACCATGCTGTGTGCAGGACACAGCGTGAAGCTAATTTTTGTTATTTCATATGTAGTATATTAACTTATTAAAACTCGAAATGCGTAAAAAGCTGCCAAGTGGCTCAGATTTTACTCTGTGGCATTAACGTGAGTGAATTAGTGATTTTTTGTTTAATAAAGTTATTTAACTTTGACTTCGTTCTCAACAATCAATGTTAAAATCATTAGGGAACCAGATTCGTATTTGTTTCTAATGTAAGCACAATAAAGGCACATATATAAACTAAATGTAAATTCAACGAAATTTACAACAATAATTTGCATATATAAAACAATTAGCGAACAATTTGTAGAGCTAATAGGGTGTAACGTCGTTATATATTTCTCGCTAGAGTCGTTTGTTACGTTTAAATTGTCATTTAAATTACCAATGCTTTATTTAATAGCATTCATTCATTAATTTTTGATATTGTACGATTTATTGCAATGAAACAGTACAAGGTGAAACGACGAGTATAGTTGTACCAAGAAAATTTTCTTGAGTTAAATTGTTCTTAACTCTAGATGAATAGCATGGTTTTTAGTTTTCATATTCAATTCAATTTCTCGAGTGGGAATCGAAGCCACAAGCGTCGCGTTTTACTGTTGCACGTTGCGCCACAGCGGCCTAAAACCGTAACGACTTGTAAAAAAAACATAAAATATTGGAAACATTATAATAATAAACAATTTAAAGTTCCTACATCACATCAACCTGTACTTTCTATGCGTATTTTATTTTCGTAGGATTTATTCCAAACAAGCTACGAGTGCGAGAGTGTCAATATTTGCTTTCTGACTGGCCCCCGACGTCGGGCGCGTAGAGCTCCAAACACCTACGCGGAGCACATATGTAGAGGTATCTATACTTCAGCCTGGCTTCAAGTATATAATGTTATTTATATGTAATGCTTTTATTGCCTTATTTTTACAAAAAATATATATTTTGTTTTTATACTTTTATTTGTTTGTTGAGATATGAGTAATTATTCTCTTTCCTCCCTTTCACAAGACAAAGCACAGCACGCAATGTGTGAAATATGGTACGAAAACTAAGAAACGGTGTTTTAAACACTTGGTTCCTACTGCCTTTATGCGGGGTACAGCGTGAAGCCGAAAAGAAAAAAAAACTTTCAATACCATTGCTGGTAGCCACTACCCATCGACGCCACCATATATTAATAACCGTAAGTACAAAGATCTTAAATCCAATTGCACATTATAATTTACCAATAATCATTTACAGAGACACAAGGTTTTAGTACTTTAGTCAATTTGCAACAAATGGGAGGTCCCAGTGTTCGCGCAGACAGCAGCAAATCCAATTGCGGCGTTGAAAGGACTCCAAGACCTTTGTCGCTCTCGGTAAATAACTACGATTAATATTGCCTGTCTATAAAAGTGTCGACTAGATGGAAAAGAAGTTACAGTTTCGAGAAATATATATGTATATATGAATTATAGAAAAGATCACCAGCCGTGGGGGGGGGAGGGCACGGGGTGCAGGGGCACAAGCGTTATACTGTAAGCGCGATAGATTGTGGGTTGAGTTCCCACTCAATGAAATGAAATATTAAAGATTTCCATTACCTCGCCCCTCGTCGGTAGCGGTACAGCGCAGAGTTACGTTCCTCCACTTGACACGCATTGCCTCGAAAATTTGGTGGAAAGTGTCTCTGCCTACCCTACTATGTGTGTCAAGCAAAAAAAAGAAATGATTTAAAATTAGTTTGTTTGATTTACTATATGAGGTCTTAAGCATCCATTTGAAACATTGAATTCCTTACATGAACATTAAAATCCACAATGAAGTAAATAAACAAATAACTGGGAATGTGCCAAATTAAAGTTGAGTTATGTTATTCTTCAACATAGAGCAGAGAGACTAAAATGAATAGCATTCCAGTTTACTGAAGTTGTAAGCAAACAGAATAATAACTTAAATAAAAGTTATATAATCAGGTATTTCATTAAAAAAGTAGGTTACACAAAATATAGTGAGACGTAACGAAGTAGACGACTCTACTACTTGTATAGTTCGCAGTTACCGACCGCTCGTCATATTTGCTTGGATTACTTCGAAACTTTTATTACTACACTATTCAAGTTTCTGCGTTAAAGAGACAATATACCTACTTACTAAAATTTATTTATATTGTCTCTAGTAAATTAAAACAGTCCCTGACTGTTGGATCTGCGTTCGCTCCACTCTGTTTTTTTATTATTATTAGTTTAATTATTATTTTTAGCTTTTTCCTAGAGTGTGAATCGAACCCACCCACCATCACGATTACATACAGACGCTATAGTGACCTTAAATACATTTTCTCTGGTATTAGCGTCACACTGTATCCCACGCATAGCAGAGTACGCAGGGAACTCGTTCACTTCTTCTGACATTTCTGTTCCCCTTTCTGCTGAATTCTTGAGGCATTGCGGGTTGAGTGGTGAAACTCAAAGCCGCACTTTGCCTCATTATCATTATCATTACAGAGAATGTAAATATTAGGAATTTTATTCCCCAGAGTGAGAAACGAACAAGCAAACATCGCGCTTACTGCCCACTTGAGTCCCTGCGACACGATGCCGATAGCCTCATATATTTACTTGCTCTACATTATTAAAACAAGTCTCTATTTGTCGACAGCAGTAATAATTAGTTCTCGTATAAAGCACCATCTCGGCCGGACGCCGTGTGTGCTGTGTGTGCTGTGTGTGCTGTGTGACCGCTACACCTTTTATTACTTCTATGTAAATAGCTCCTTCGAGCACACTCGTATGAATGCCCATTGCCCGTGCTATATTGTTACTTGTTCAGCTTCGTTTTTCTTTTTTTAGATATAGTAATATGTAGGATCCTTAAATTGAGATTTGACTGGAAATCCTATGATTATGGTTTTGATTCTCACTCGGGAATTTTTATTTTCCCCATCTGGTAAACTAAGCGCGAAGTTAATTTTTGCCAATTCACACTAAACAATGTCGTGATAACCGGGCGGTACTTGGAGAACGGAGAGTCTTAACACTCTCCTCAACTCTCTATGTTCTGCTGGTTTTATACATGTAAACTTTATTTTTATTAATAGTATTCGAAATAGTAAGTGGTTTACATTCAATTATAAATGACAATAAACAACGTTTTAGTTTTTTCTTTATTTTTATCAATACAGGAAAGAAAAATATTGACTTATCTATCATCAAGCAATTTTCCAGATGGTTATTTAAAAAATAGCTATAATATCCATACATACAGTTCTCAACACGGTCGGCCATAACTAGTACTGCACAGCAAAGCGCGGCGTTGGATTCCCCTATTCAACATATTTTACGAGAATACTAGGCTGAGCTAGGCTTGTTTGTTTGAACGCGCTAAATTCAGGAATTAATTACTACATCGAATTCAAATAATATTTTTTTGTTAGACAACATATTTATTTATGAAGTAAGGCTCAAAGGCTATATATATTACAACATTACACGCTGAATGAGTCACAAGTGTGAACTTTTTGCAAATAAAAAACATTGCGTTGGATACTAAAGTGACTTATCACTCCACCTATCACACAATACCTAAGTACTATAAAATACAAGATTTTTTCCGAGGAAGACGTAAAATATAAAAAACACAAAAATAAGTTAAAAATCTGTAAAAAGTGGAGACAATTATCTGTTCAGATCGCAAGCACTCTCGTTACTCGATTACCACTCGACAGTATGCGCGCTCCTTTGATCATCTACTTGGCCATTTTTGATGCAACTTTCTTACAAATAAGGTACAATTTCGAGTGAAACCGGTGCCTGTTAGTTAACTTAATCGCATTACAGTTTCACAGGTCCGCAGTTGAACATTTAAAATATATTATTTTCTTCGAACGAATCGTGACTAGACGAAATGAGTACCTACAGTTAGATTTCATTTTCAATTAGTTTTGTAAAAAAGTGTTGGCTCATTGCTTTGGTTCTGTCGATTCTTGTTTTATATTTATATATGCTTTTATCAAATGGATGTTGCTAGGAATCGTGTATGATATATAAAACATTTTAACCTGAGGTAGTCCTGGCTGTGTATAATGCAGGTATAATGGGTTATATGAAAACGATTAAAGGAGCCTACGGCTTTCATCGATAAATGAACTATTCGTAATAAAAATAACGTATCAAATTGAGCCAGTAATTCCTGAGATACTAAACACACTTTTACTTAAGATAATTGTGTTTAGTTAACACTCGCTTCGAGAGTTTAAATTTAAATTATTTGATTTCTTACGTTAGGTAAGCTTGCAATTTTGTTTGCTACGCTTGAAAGTATAAAATGGAAAATTCCATTTTTATATGATCGCTTCTAAGTCCAAAAAAAACATCAAAAATTATATAAGAATTAGTGAATTTTAATTAATTTATAAAAATTCATAATAACAAACCAAACTTAAAAAGAAACAAAAATAAACCAAAATTCCACAATGTGTAAAAAATGAACAATACAGGTAATGTACATCTCCTTATTACAAGGACAAAAAGTAAAACGTAACGTAACGTAACGTAACGTAAAGTGATGATAGGCCTCCTACATGCAGCCTCGGACAGCTATTCAAAATTTCTGCCCAAAGTCACTGTGCAGATGGCGCGTCTTCTCTTATTGCTGACCACAAAGCCTGCCGCTTTATACCCTAAACCAACATAAATTACCCTAAAATTAGGCGAAAAGAGACTTTATTACATACAGATAGAGATATAACGAGTGTAAAAGTAAATTAGTGTTGTTATAAAATGAACGCAACTAGTTTACAATGCAAATGTATCGTTATGCGGACGCTGAATTGCTTTTTAATAAAACCTGCTAAAATGTATTGTGTAAAATTTTGCTGGTCGCTTAAAAATATTTTATTATATAATGGGTATAGTAAATGCCAGAGAGAAGAGTTTCCTCGAGTGAAAATGGAGCTTACAGGGGTCGCAGTCAGAGTCTGTGCCTCTATACGAGTATGGCCTCACAGGTAAGTTAAGTAACTAGAACCAAAATTTATGATTATAAGTAATAATTACTACCAACCATAACCGTCAATTACTCACAAAGAAAGCCCGTAAATTGAAGAAACTTCCACACGTCCCTAAGTTTAAATGAATAATCCCAAGTTAAGCGTTTAAATTAAATGTTTTCAGCGAAACGATTTAATACACTTTGCAACTCCCACACGCGTATCTGCGAGTATGTATGTAGCTGACAAATTTTACACTGTGTTCTATAGGTTCCCTCGGGTCGTAGGCTTTTACGTAGACCCGCTACGGTACGTGCAGCTACGAAACATTTGTTATTTTTACTTTCGTATTTATTGTTTCATATTTTGGGATAAATTAGGGACAGATCACTCAACCCTAGTGAGTTGGAAGAATACTTTGTTACGTCATATTTGTATATATATATATATATAACACTTTTCCCTTACTGAGTGATCGACCGACAACACGCAGTCGAGACTACAGGAGTACTTCTAGGGGAGTGTGGGGGAGAACCTAGAAAAAGGATTTTAATATATATTTGTAATTCACGTAAACGGAATTGTGCACTATAACTAGAAATAACAATATTACACTTAAATACACATTTGTTAAATTTGAATGCGGCGTTATTCAGTTTTTTTTATTTGATTGTGGCATACATGTTAAAAAATATATATGCCACATCCATTTATTTACTTTGACATAATCACGTTATATCTTCAATATCAGTTATGGAGTGCTTGTAACGCATGTGAGAACACGCACGACTACCTCCGGCAGATAGGCTGTAATACCCCGCGTAAGGCAAATACGAGTATGACATCGTTCAATCAAGGTCGTTCGACAATTTGGAACAAAATATAAAAATTTCATAAGATTTTTTTTTTATGTTAAGACGTAAGAAACAGAAATATTTAATAAGATATTCATACATAACGTTTCGTTATTTTGCCCAGATCTACGAGTACATAATATAGAAAACTCTTCCGTTTCTGAGTGACTGACGTTCAACGTAAAAACAAAACTGCTTAATTTACAAAATTGAAATTGACATGTGTAGGATAGGTTATGCATTATAGGGGAACTAATGTTTCACTCGAAATAACGGTCAGCATTTGGGTCCTGGAGCACATGCTTAGGACATTTTTTAGGTTTTCTTAGTAGGAGAACGCGCTCAGGACGTAACAATCTAAATACTTACATTTCAAACGGTAAAATTTCTTTCATATTCATTTTCATCTAGATTAAGAAAAGATTTGTTCTAATAACAATTTCAAATGCATCTATGCTTTGTATTTTTTTTAAGCTTAGTATAATATAGTGGGTAATAATAGTTTCAATTCCTCGAGTGGGGATCGAAACCAAAAACAGGAGGTTTACTTTGGGCCTCTGCGCCACGACTGGCCTTATTGTACTTAAACTACACGCCAAAACGCTCTACGGACATTGACATGTAATTCCTTTCAAGATGGCATCCATTGCCAGATCAGAAATTAGATGCTTGTCTTAAGAAATGAGATGCTGAATAAAAAACTCCCGAAGCAAGCCAAGGTCGGTTCACATACTCGTATAGCATGATATATATTTAAGAATTATTGTGAATGTTTATTTAATTATTAACTTCAGTTTTAAATCAAAATTTTCAACGTAAACCAGAAAATCTCAAACTCATTCTCTGAAATGGTGAAATTTTCTAAAGCAAATTAATTCCGTTTACTTTTACAACCAACTACCCTCAATGTAACAATTATATGAGGGAATGACGAACCAAAACCAAATGCTTATATCGAAACGCAGCATCTGTACCAAAATGAATATCCGAAATTAAAATAACGATGACGTGCGCGATCCCCCCTCCAGCGCCGCGTGCGAGGTGTCGGCCTGTCGGGGTAATGTAAGGGCACTTATACAGGGTGTTCCTTACGCTCTGATGAATGAACGCGCTTCAATTATGTAGGATTACGAATTATCCTTTATTTTATGTCATTTATATATTGTAACTTATATTAATTGGTTGTTTGTTTTGTGGTCATTTTTGTGTAGTACCTTATATATATATTAGTTGATTCGAACCCTGTATTAGCTTAGCCAAGCACTGTCCAGCTTATACACAGATTTAAAAATCATGCACGTCTTTTACTATATCTTTCCAGATTTGCGACATTCTCTTAGATTTTTATAGTTTTATTTTATCTTAAATCTTCAGTAGCTGGAAGCCTAGTACAAATGTTATATGCAGACCTAGATGACCTAGACCTTATTGCAATTTCTGATTTAAATATTTTTTATATAGTGGCTATATTTTTAGAATCGCCAGAATGGTGGTCAAAGTAATTGTTTATTTTGTACGAAAAAAACCATGACAAACCGCATAAGAGCATAACAATTTGAAACATTATTAAATTTTCACAAAGCTACTGTGTGTTGCAATAAAATTCTAATATCCGTTTAAACAAAACAAAATATCACAAAAAAACTCGATGTCGGGGCTACTTTTTAAATCCACACAATCGTAAAAAGTCCACTTATAAAGGATCCACAGTGAGAAAAACAATGCAAATATTATGTAAATTGAGGAAGTTTTTTCGAGCGAGCGCCGCCGCCCGCCCGCGGACACGGATTGCTAACTTCGCGTTAATTTCTACTGCAACTCGGTACTGTGTACGTAATTTTATATTACGACTATATTTACATTAGAAGTTATATTTAAGCTGCTGTGAAATTGAGATTTAAGATAAATTAATTGTATAAAGCTGTGTTAAGTGTAACGGCAACTTCCGACATTTTTCCTTTATTGATGTCTTAAGTCCACCCAAATAAACTTGTTGGTATTTAATTAATTAAAAAAAAACAAGGAATCGTATGTCTTGACACTAGATTCCCTCTATCTACCCCGTTAAAAGAGATAAAGCGTAAAACTGAAAAAAAAATAAAACATTTTCCAACTCCACTCTGGATATAAAAATCCACAATGTCCAACAAAAAGAAGAAAGAATAGGCCAAAAAATGAATATCTCACAAGTGTCATTATTTAGCAACCCCACTTCACTCGCGTTCGTCGATGATGAGCACCCACCAGCTCGTAGTACCTCAGTAGACAGGTACTGAGGAAGTTCTCGATTTTTCCAAACTGCACAATACTGAGTCCTTAGATTATGTCTTAATTAGATAACTTGAGGCCGGACTTAATTATAACTTCAAAGGTGTAAATCCTAAACAAGAACCACTAATTACTCGGGGCATCTCTTTCAGCCGCGGGTTAAAAGCGCTCATTCTTTTTATTTAATTTTATTCGTCCATTATTTAGTTTGAAGGAAAAATGAGGGTTGGTATCGAGGTTCTTGCAAAATGGGCTCCTTAGAAGCAAAATGTGCTAAGTTAAGTTTTTAGTACAGAATATATGGTATAAAAAGAAGCTTACTGTATTTTACCAAAACCACAGAGTAGGTACAAGGAACCTAATGTTAAGACACTCCGTCCCCTACCTTCCCTTCAAATTTTAAGATAGTGCGTGTTGAACGCAATGCTATGCTTTGTCTCATTACCAGAGCAACAAAATTAAAATAATTTACTCCCCGAATCGAGATCGAACCCACAACCGTTGCGTCAACCATCAGATGCTCCCACTATACTACGACGTCTATAATGATTTTAGCTTTATAAATTCCTAACTAGGTACATAAAAATAATATATTTCCTGAAACTTAAAGAAATTTTGTTTTTTTTTTTACGTTCTTTCCTTTTTATTATTGTACTTTCATGATTTGGAATGCAATATTACATAAAATTATTTTTTTTATATTGTGTAAAGCAAAGTTACTTCTAACCGATGCATTAATCTTTCAAAATACGCGACCAATTATAATACGTTTTCCAAAACATGCACATATTATATTAGAGAAAAGCTGAGAATATAAAAAAATGTAATTTAGAGGTCTATTCTCTTGTGTCCACTAACATGAGAAATAACAATATAGCTACGAGCATAACCGCGGGCGGATCGCTAGTATTTTATGATATTCTATATTATTTGTACAATGTTTTATGCCCAATTTGATACAAATAGAACAAGAACGTTGTGATAGTTTCCAATAACATAACTTTAAAATCGATAATACATGAGTTGGGCCACTTTGCCTTAATTGAATCTAAATTAAATCTCCTTATAAGACGCAAAAAACATGCTTAAATATCTCCACGTTTTATGTTCTTGTTTCTTAAACTTCTTTTGAACTTCATTTTAAAACGCCTTTGCTTAAAAATAATACTTGGTCTTTTCAAAGATTAACGTAAACAAACATTTTAAATGTTTTTTAATCTATATGTATAAAAAAAGTTATGTTAAATACTATTATTACTTAAATAAATTGTACAAATGGTGGCGTTAAATTCCGCTATCCAATAGGCAATATCTGTAGATAAAAAACTATATATATCACCGACCCTAACTACATAATTTACAAGATGCGTCTACTAAAATTAAAGATACAGAAAGTCAACTATGCAGTAATTTTGGCAATTATTACCATGCACCAGACTCCCTGTTCCTAAAAATCGTCCATTATTAGAAGATCTTCTAACGCCTATTAGAAGTTCTTATATTTTGAAACCATATATTCCTCAGACTGTGTAAGTATATTAACTTAACTTTGTACCTAGATATATAAACGGAAGCTATTGATGCTGCGTGTAGACCTGGATGTTAGAACTGGTACTACTGGCACTTATAGAGGAAAATAAACAGAATTTCGACAATAACAAAAATTCACATAATTTCTTATTGTTTGAAAGTTGTACCGGAGGATAGAGAGACTGATAGTAGATTCCTACAGGACCAACAATACTAATATATTTTTTGTTCATTGATAAAAACTGTACCCATCTACCTACTTTAATTTCATTTCTATTTCGATTGCTAAGTATTGTTATATTTGCACATCCACCTTACCGAGGCAGATGGAGCGATTCTTACTTATATAAAAATCAAATAAACCTATCAAACTATATATCCTCAAAAGTATCGAGATTTATCCTTCCTACATTCCAATGACACAAGGGAGGCCAGCCTACAGTGGATTACGAAGGGTGACCAGCACACGTGCTGGCGACGCCTAATGAAGAGGGTTGCACGCCCCTGGGTAAAGACTCTGCTGTAACGGACGCGTACTATTGTCTTTTAATATATTAGACAAATTGTACTACGATTGTGTGGTCTATAAAACGTAAAATTTGGTTCGTAGTCAGTAACTCCGTAATGAAACAGTTATATAACATTAGATTTACGATTTTATAAAATAAGCTGATAAATCAATAAAAATCTTACCTCTAATAGCAACAAGGTTAGCGCCAGCCTTAACCTGGAACAAAAAACCAAATCGTTATTGAACCATACAGTTTTAAATACGATGTAGGATTTCTTTGTTTTAAAATTCATATCTTTGTATTATTTTTTTTGCCAAAACTAAGAAAAAGTGAAAAGTCATATCCAAAACATATTTTTGACATTATGTTTTAAACCAAAAGAAAATAAAAAAGCAGCTTCACGTCTTTTTATTTTTTTATGCAATGGAAAGCTATTTTTAAGATAGTTGGTCTCCAAGCACCGCGCAATCTTCGATATGTCGATATGGTATCTTAAGTAGCGGAACTCAACCCCTCGTTTTGTCTTGTTACCAAAGCGAAGGTAAGAAAACAATTCATTTACCGAGTGGGCACAACAAAGATAATAAAACTTAATTCGGAATACAGCGTGAAGGTAAAATAACAAAACTTAAAAGTACCTTAGGTTTCCTTGCAACATCAAATAAGTTAGATATTACGGTAATTATAGGTTAATATATAAGGGAGCAACAAAACAAGGCCGAGTCGGTGACACAACTGATTTTATTATTATACCAAACTACCTACATACAACACGCCCCCCCTTAAAAAAAACAAAATGTAAACAAAACAAAAAAAAACAAACTATTTTAAATAAAACTAAAAAAAAAAACTTCTAACAAAATATTAATAACAATAAAATAACCTTTCTTCCATAAACAATTTTAAATTATTAGAACTGTAAGGAGAGAGTGTTTAACAATTTATATAATAATAATAATAATAATAAAAAAACAAGATAAAAACTATTTCCCATATTTGCCTTTACGCAAAACGCACGCACGCTTAGGGCGTATTGGGAATATTGGTTCCTCGGGATTAGGGTTACAAATCGGTGTACTAACTGAGTCAATAGGCTCTGATGTTTTAGAATCAATTAATTGATCTGATAAAGTTTTAGAGGAACTATTAGAGTCACCCACAGTTTCACCGTCCAGACTCGTCTGTAACTCAACATCTTCTTGCACTTGGGGCCCTGCAGAATATCGTATATTCTTTTTAACTGGAAGCAACTGATCAATGTGGCGTTGCCATTCACGACCGTCAGTTGTTTTTACCCTGTAAGTACATGGAGTTTTGCGATCAATTACCTTTGCTTGTACCCATTTATCCTGGCGAGGGCTATAATTACGTGCTAAAACAGTGCTTCCAATCTCAGCGTTTCTAATATAACCAGGGCGATGGTGACCAGATCTTTCCTGTAATAATTCTACTCGATCAGCTGGATTAGGCAAGAGCACGTCTAATCGTCCACGTAAGCGCCGGCCAATCAGAGCCACTGCCGGAGGAACGCCAGTACTAGCATGTTCAGTATTACGATACTGGAATAAAAATTTATTAATAGCTGTACTTATCTCTTCCCCTTCATGAATCGCCTTTTTCATTGTTCGTTTAACCGATTTAACTGCGTTTTCCGCCGCGCCGTTTCCAGCTGGTCTATACGGACTTGTGATAGTATGAAAAATTACATTCTTTTTCATGTAATCTGCAAATTGACTAGAGGTAAACGGTGGACCTCCATCGCTGACTATCTGAGACGGTAAGCCAAATCTGGCAAACAACTCCCGTAATTTACATATCGTTGCCACAGCAGAAGTACTCTTGACCTGTTGCACTTCGATCCATTTACTATGAGCATCAATTGTTACTAAATAGTATTTACCTTGAAATTCAGCAAAATCAAGGTGAAGACGCTTCCAAGGTTGTGTGGGAAAAATCCACGGATGTAGTTGACCACGCGGTGGTGCATCTCTCTGCTGACGGCACGCCGAACATTGTCGGGCTATGTTTTCTATTTCATTATCCAATTGAGGCCAGTAAACATACCCTCTGGCGATTGACTTCATTTTGACTACCCCGAGGTGCCCCTCGTGTAATTCTTTTAAAACCCGCCCCCGTAATTTCTCTGGTATCACAACCCTATGGTTATATAATATGCACCCCATCTCCAGTGCCAAATTGTCTTTACGATGTAAATAAGGTTTCTCTGCGTCCTCAACTTTACCAGGCCAACCACTAATGAGATAATTAAAAATATTTTTCAAAATAGCATCATGTTGTGTTTCATATGCAACATCCTTAACACTAATAGGAAATGATTCTTCCACATAATTAATATAGTAAAATGAATCTCCGATTGGTTCCCTATGCACGTGCGGCAACGGTAATCGTGACAAAGCATCAGCATTACTGTTCTCCTTAGATTTAACAAATTCCATTTCAAAATCGTAAGCTGCTAATTTTACCGCGTATCGTTGTAATCTACTGGCTACTGTTTGAGGAAGGCCAGATTTCGAACCAAAAATAAATAAAAGTGGTTTATGATCCGTTTTAATAATAAAATGACGCCCGTACAGATAATGGTGATGCTTCAACACCCCGCTAATGATTGCCAACGCCTCTTTGTCCAACTGGCTGTAGGCGCGCTCCGCTTTATTAAGCGTGCGAGATGCAAAACAAATCGGACGCTCCCCGCCGTCTGGAAAACGATGCGCCAATACACTACCGATGCCGTACGAGCTACTATCAACTGATAACACCAATGGTAACTTAGGATCATAATGTACAAGTACACGGTCACTTAAAATATTTTTCTTAACAGTAAGAAATGCCTCTTGACAATGCTTAGACCAGTTCCAAGTGACATTTTTATTCAGTAACATATATAAAGGTGAAAGAATATCACTACAATTAGCAATAAACTTAGAATAATAATTTACTAGGCCTAAAAAGGAACGTAATTGAGTTATGTCACTTGGAGCTGATGCATCCACAATAGCTTTAACTTTGTCTGGATCGGGATGTAACCCGTGCTTATCGATAACAAATCCAACATAAGTAATGCGATCTTGCATAAATGAACATTTTTCCAATTTAATTCTCAGACCGACATCACGTAGGCGCTCAAATAGCCGTTTTAAATTATTAAGATGATCAGATCTATTACGGCCGGTCACGGCAATATCATCAAGGTATACCACTACCCCTTTCAAGTAACGCTAAAGGTAAAGATCGAGCTTTAAGGAAAACCGGAGTTTTATCTTTTAATTTTAACGAAATTTGTTTAATACATGTACCTAATCCAGAACTAAACACAGAAGGAAATTCTCGACGTAAATTATCAACCAAAGACGATTCTCTTAAACTATAAATAATGTCATCAATCTGCACTGTGTTAATATTTAAATGTCTTAACCAAGAACGACCGAGAAGCGGTGGCCCCCCATTTTTAATTACAAATAATTTTAATTTAATAGCTTTATATTTGCCTAATACAACATCAACTAACAGGTAACCTAACGGTTCAATTAAATTTCCAGTGTACGTACGTAGACGAATATTATTTTTATACAAGGTAATATTTTTGAAATGCTTCTCATAACAATCATAATTAATCGTAGATAACTTGCTGCCAGTGTCCAGTTCAAACATTAAAACCTGAGCATTCACTTGCACGCGTACACAATATGGCCGATCATTATGCCCGCACACATTGAGACTGTACAGATCACCGTCGGAACTATTATCGCCATCCAAATAGTTGTGTACTTTAAACTGCGTGCGACCTTTGAATTTATTTTCACTTTGTTTAACACGACACATCGATTTTAAATGCCCTTTTTGCCCGCACTCATCACAAGTATAATTTTTAAAACGACACCAATTAGCCCGATGTGATCGTCCACAACGCCAGCAACCAGGATTCGAAGCCGCTTCAACCGGCCCAGGTGAGCGCGCCGCGCGTGTCCCCGCGTCGTCGCCACGCGACCGCAGGTGCGCGCGCGCCTCCGCCGCCACTCGATGCAATGACTCAGCGCAAATCTGTCCGCTATCGCTCCCGCTCGCGAAGCTAACCTGCGCATGCTTCTCCGCCGCTTCTAACGCCAACGCCAGCTCGACAGCCCTTTTATAAGTAAGGTCCGACTCAGCAAACAGACGAGACCGCATCTCTTCACTTTTCAAGCCAGATACAAATTGATCCCTCAGATTCTCTTCCAGATTAAATCTAAAATTACACGTGCTCGCTAAATGCTTAAGCGCTTGAAGGTAATCGCTGAGTGACTCTGCCTCCCCCTGCCGACGCAAGCGGAACACGTGTCGCTCTGCAATGTCGGACCGCTTCGGCTCGAGATGTTCACCGACTAACCTCACTAACTCCTCGAATGATTTTGCCTCCGGGTTATGAGGTGCACACAAATCACACATTAGGTCATAAGTAGGCTCGCCGACCAATGTTATTAATGTGGCCACTTTTAAACTGTCTTCAATTTTGTTTAATGCCACAAATTGTTCCACGCGTCTTATATATGCCGACCATTTTTTTGCTCGATAAATCAAAAGATTCGATTTTTCCGATAGGCATTATTATACACAATAATTATAACTTTTACACTCGTCGCCAGTTAGATATTACGGTAATTATAGGTTAATATATAAGGGAGCAACAAAACAAGGCCGAGTCGGTGACACAACTGATTTTATTATTATACCAAACTACCTACATACAACAAAATACAATTTACTTTTTTAGATCGATACAGTGAATGTGGACAGTCCACAAGCGACAGCTGAGTTATAGAGGTTACTGATGACCTGACCGGGACAAATGAAAGAATCTCACTGTATCGCCACTTGCCTCAATCACAGTGGAGTAAGAAGTTGCACTTAAGATTTCATACTTATATCGTAACTAGATTCACTTGAGATACCTTTGATTTTTCGTACTTTTATGAAAAAAAAAATTTTAAAGGAAAAAAGAAGCCACTTAGGTAAGCGGCTTCTTTTTTTAGGGTTCCTTATCTCCAAAGGTAAAAACGGAACCTTTATAGGATCCCCTTGTTGTCCGTCTGTCAAATGTCTCGAGATCGCGTGGACGTATCAAGCTGATATTAATATCAAATTTTCAGATTGGTTCCTTGTAGCACTTATGCATCGATTTTGCTGCATTTTGTATGAAATTCACCGCGTAATCAATACCTATACAGTGCTGCCCGTGGACCTACAGTTCTGAAAATCGACACGGAGTAAGAACTTATTATACAAATAAAGAAAAACATCTGAGAAGTCAAAATTTATCACATATGCTTAAGTTTGTCAATTTAATTACGAGTAAGTTGTACCTCCCTTTGAAATTGGCACGGAAACATCGGTGGGCGAGGCCGACTCGCACTTAACAGAATTTTTTCATATATGGCGATACTTAAGCTTTGGAAGAAGAGATACAATAAAAAATATTTATTTTCATATCATAGAGGCTGTATAGATCTGGATACATTGGTTTGACTGGACCTAACGAATGTGATATATTGATAGGTTTTCTTTATCTTAAAGGATATGTGATGAGATTTTCTAGTTTTCTTATTAAGCTATTCATTTTTGTTAATAATTTATGTACTTTCAACATAGGAAATAACTAATTCGAGTCATTATGTATTCAGTGGCGGAACTAAACTCCGAAACGTGCCTTGCCAGGGCGAGAAAAGGACTTTCATTGAATTATTAGCATATCTATTATAAAAGCTCATTACAAATAAAAATGACGCCAAAAAAATCCAC
The DNA here is from genome assembly GCA_016802625.1 of Heliconius numata. Classification (NCBI taxonomy): domain Eukaryota; kingdom Metazoa; phylum Arthropoda; class Insecta; order Lepidoptera; family Nymphalidae; genus Heliconius; species Heliconius numata. The sequence goes on from JAEBDU010000033.1 coordinate 451,024, forward strand.
ATGAAGTAACGTTATATAAAACTCACTTTATACATTTCAAAATAACATTAGTAGTGCGCATTTTAATCATAGCAGCACACATTAAAGTAACACATAACTGGCAAAATGATTTTAATTTCTTGTGAGCCTAATTACTATAGATCGTTCGCGCCTATTCACTTTCGGTGCCTTGCCGCCTGCGGAGTGTGGAGACACTAGCGCCTGCCTGCAGCCTCATTCTTTAATTACTAATGCCTTTAATGAAATACACGTTTCAAATTATATTTTTAGCTCACATTTTAGTGTTGAAGCTTTGCCTCGTTTGCCCTTTGAGTGACGTCTCAAAGTTTATTTGCGTTAATTTAAGCTCCCTCGAACAGAGCTTTTACGTAAGCCTGAAAATTAAAAATTATATTAAGAATAGAAAATTTTTCTTTTCAATGTTTTTTTTTTAAATTAACCTTACGTTTGCATTAATTTACGTGGTTTTAAGGAAGATTGTGCGTAGTTTTAAATAAAAAAAATAATTGATCGAACGATTGAGTTCTGCGTACCGAAGCACGTGTAAGCGTAAATTTATACTGATATTTTGGTCCATTTCCTTTAGCTTCACGTTGTATCCCGCGTATAGCAAGGTGAGCCCAGCGAGCCTAGAGTTATAACCTTCAGTCGACTTTGCGCCAATTTTCGAAATCAACGCCGCACTTTGGCTTGCCACGAAAATAATTAATTTAATCATACTCCCATAGAGTAAAATAACAAGTTACATAGTTTTTCCTACCTTTTAACCTAAATGAACCGAAATACGTTCGCTGAATGGAGAGGATAGGCAGGGAAACCCTGGTGTCAAGACACACGCCTCCTAAATACGAGATACGATACGTTTTTGTAGTGGCGGAACTCACCGTCGAGCTGTAAGTGCGCTAGTAAGACAAACTTACCAGAGCATAAAAATCTAAATAAATCATCCCCTCGAACACTGTGAGAACTCAATACCAGCGCGCGTATAGTCAGGTGGTGTTCCACTGCGCTCTGTTGGCGATGTTTTGGGTTTTAGTGTAATCTGAAAACGCCGGAGAATAACACAAAAGACCAAATATAAAATATCATTCTATTTTCATTATAATTTAAAGCCATAATATCTGTTAAAATGCATAAAAAATTTCATGAACAAAGTAATAGAAAAAAAATAAAATGTGAACATAAAACTAGCTTATGAAAAGACGGGTAAAGTGAAAAGGCGCACGATATGTATTTATTCGCAATTAAATATAACTTGTGTACGTGTGTGTGTGTACACGTGTGTGTGCTTGTCGTTTATAAGTGAATGTGTGTTTAATTCGCCGGTCCTAGTCGCGGATCTCAAGACGATGCCGAGGCGTGATTCCAAAGCGAGCTGCAATTACCGCACAACGACGTTAATTAAAAGCTTCCCCCCACCACCCCCCCCCCCCCCCCCCCCCCCCCCCCCCCTAAACTAGCCCTTACAAAAATTTGTTTTAATTAAAAACACTTCTATTTTTTGTTGTGGATTTCGAATTTTTAACGACTGTCCCTCAGACTGTAAACCTTTTGTATAGGAACTTTAATGAATCCGCAAATCTACTTGCAATAGTTTTCTTATGATTTTTTACCTTTTTAAACGAATTTAAGTAAAGTTTTTGTGTGAGTGTTTGTTGCGAGCGTTCATTAAAATGGGAACGAAAAAGACAAGTAACGAAACGCAGAGGAGAGCTTTTTAGACTTTTTCTTTTGTAGACCTAAATATTTAGCGGACAATGGAGGGATTAAACAATTAATTTATTATTTGCAGTAGCTTCACTGGTTCCCCCGTAGCACGGCTTACACGTAGACACTGCCCATGCCTGCCTCATATTACCTAATACAAATATATTACATACTCTTAATAAATACTTTCGACAAAAAAGATGAAATTATAAGTCTGCAATACAATCACTACGATTCAGTTGCGTCAGTCGCGAAAAAAGACAGAGGTATAAAATAAGCTGGGAGCAATAAAAGGGTGAAGCTATCAATGGGAGCCGCCTGGCGGGCCGCCAGCGTCGCCATTGATTTACTATTATACCTACAAATAAATTCACTATGAAATACTTTTGCCGAAGTAAATACATAAATTCATTTTAATAGATACACCGTAGCTCAGAAAAACAGTAACTGTAGCGGCGATGGTTGTAGGTTCAATTTCCACTGGAAGAAATGAAGTATCATTGAAATATAATAATATTTCATCTATAAAGTCCGCCACTTAAATTGCAATGTCTTGAGTTCGGACGTAAAGTTAGAACGGAGAAGGACAGAGTGTCTTAACACCATGTACTCTGCCTAACCTACTATGTGAGATTATTAAAAAAATATAGTATTTTTTTTACTTTAAAAAAATATTATCTCTACCTATTGTTATGCGTGATATTTATATCATCCGTCCCAGTAACGAGACAATGGAATTAAACATGCAATTTATTAAGTTCGTATATTTATTTACGCCTGCAATTAAAACGGGTATGAATCCACTACTGATTATTTATAGGTGACGTAAAAGATATATGATTAAACTATAAACCTTTATGATTCATTTACGTATACATTTTATTAAAGAAATGAAAAATATTATATAGAAATGAGAGGAGAACGGGAAAGTAGGTTAGGTCATATGCAAATCACTGTTTTCGAGCAGCGTCAGGCAGACTTCGACCTCAAGCATGACGAACTGAAGATCCACCAGTAGTGCGTTCACTGTGAATACTGACCATGTACGGAAGCAGGAATTAAATGAAATAGAAGTGGTCGCCTTAAAGGAAATCGGCATGAAGCACCACCATTATCATTTGAATTCATTTAGAAACATTTTGAATTAATATTTGTTCAAGTTATTTCTATTTTAGCTTCGCGCTATGTCCAGCACATAGCAGGTTAGGTGGGGGACCTGGGAACCTAGTTTTAAGACACTCGTTCTCTGTTTACCGCCGAATTCTGGAGGCATTGCGTGTTGAATGGCGAAACTCAACCCCGTGCTTTGCCTCGTAACTAGAACGAGAAAATGTAAATATTAAATTTTCTTTATGAACAAAAACTGTCGCGCTTACAGCCACACGCCGGTCTTTAATTATATTTAAAGTGCTTAAATTTTAATTGTCAATAAAATCGAACTTTTAACCCACGTCGTTAAACACAGATAGAGAGATATA
>JAEBDU010000033.1:454608-485100 GCA_016802625.1 Heliconius numata
AAATCGAACTTTTAACCCACGTCGTTAAACACAGATAGAGAGATATATGACAAGGTGCAATTATTGTTATATTCGTAACAAAAATATAAAGAGACTATTTTTTACGATACTCAATAACTGTTGACATATTTATGAAGACTGCAAACATATGAATTTCAATGATGAAGACAGAATGAGCTTAATGAAGCACCTGCTCTGTCAAGTTTGTTAGAGCTTTGTGCTTGCATGCGTACTTCATGTTGAGTTGAATAATATTAACATAACTACATACTGGCTCGAATTAAAAATATTTTATTTTGTCTCTGTACCTGTGGCAGAGCTAAACCTTAAATCAAGTTGTCATCTCCACAGCATCCCTATATCTATACCCTCGTTTTCCCTCATTACCCTCATTTTCATCTCATCTAAGCTAAACCAGGACTAGAGATTTAGTTAAATATTAAAAATCCTTGGACAAATTATAAGATCGTTGTATTTTCGCGAAGGAAAGTTACCGGGAGATTGTGAAAGAACGGCAAATGAAGAGCCAACTAAATATTTCTTTAGCCATTCCTGTTTCCTGAGCTGTTTCACTTGGAACCCACTGTAAATACATGATGGGTTATTTGTAAGACTGTGTCGTGGTGTAGTGGTGCTACGTACTATCGATGATTTAGAGTTTGAGTCCATGTTGCCAAATTAATTTGTTTTTTTTCTACTCATGGAAAATTTCTACTGTCACTAATATTTTAAATTAAAATTTAATAGAATATTATATTATTTATTAGCAATTATGAATACTTCTTATATGTAAATCAGTACTTTAATTTTTCGCCCACTTGGGGATATAAATATATGTATATGCTTATACGTACATAAATTGCATTTAATGAAATGCTTAACTGCACTTTTTTTTATACCAGACCAAAATACATTCGTTGTGACGCAGTGGCACGACTTCGCACCTTCTTAGTCGACTATGGCAGGTTCGACGTTTATAAGAAATGTCTTAACACAAGGTTTCCCCTGTCTGCACTGCTATATTCGGGATACAGATAACTAAAATCAAAAAACCTCCTAGTTAATATTCATGAATGCTAATAAGCAATACAATATTCTATTAAATATGAATTTTAATCAAAATCATCGCGAATTGTCTAGACAAATGGTTTCTACTTGGAATTTACTTAGCATCACAAACAAGATCCCGGGCTAATATAATGTAAATGAAAATTTTCTTTTGTTCGTTCAAGATATAAGAGAGCTACTAGAGACACAGATATTATGAATCTTTTATATTCTGTATTTGTGCGGAGGTATTTACGTTTTTCATTAAACTTCATCGTAATAAAACAATAATATCTTTAGTATGGTCTTTTGTTTTTGCGTTTCGTAGAAGTGGAATAAGAAAATGTAGTAATATACTCGTATACTTTTAAGACACTCCATTCCCCGCTTTTCGACCAATTTTCTAGACATTGCGTATTAGGCGGCGGAAACGGAGTTTTTTAATATTAGATTCCCCTTCTGCCGTCTGCTACAGGCGTGATACAGCGTGAAGGTATTTTTTTACCAAATCTTCATTACATTTTTTAAATAATAATTTTTTTATTGCATAGTTAATTATCATAGTTATTAAATAACAAAATATTAAAAGGCTATGTTTTACTGCAGATATAGATTTCCAAATGCAACTGGGGAGACGGCACTAAGCTAAAGGGTGTGCTACCGTGTGCCGGTAAGTAACCTGATGCGGCAGCGTGAGGTGCGAACTAATAAACACAGTGTCCTTACTGCGTGCGATCAATTGCAAGTACTTACTAAAAGCATTATCTATATATCTCGTTATATTATTATCTTTTATAATATTTTTAAGCTTAAGAGCTTATGAGGTTGAACGCTAATCTGAAGAACTACTTGCTTGAATTGAAAAAAAATTTTTTTCATCATTCACTTAAATGGGCCTCCGGTAACTGCGACTGCAGGTACAGTGAGTTACATCGAAAAGCTTAACGTGATTTATTCAATAGCCTACCTTGGTAAATGAATTAACGAAAAAAGATGTTTATCAATTCAAAGCAGTAATTTCTGAGATTAGTGTCATGTGTCATATACAATCCAACTAATTTTACCAAAGCTGTAATTAATTATTTATTCAAAATAATTAATTACACGATTAGAACTTACCTTCTTTACACAACCAGTATAAAAAAAACCATTCCTTTTCGAATATTATCAAAACAATGTAAAATTAAAACAGATAGTACAAAAATTAGCACAAAAGAAGCGATAAGGTCTATAAGCATTTACAAAAAGCTTCATTTACAGCTAGTAAAAGCTCACGAGGTAAGCTTCACTGGGGGTGAAAGGAAACCCAACGCGGCCGTCCCAAGGTGTGAAGTAATACACACATTACGCCCCCGGCGTCGGCTCCGGTTACCGATCAATTGCGAACGTTATTCACTCTACATTTTGTATGGGGATGCCACTATTATGGGAGTGTAGTACTTTGTAATGTTTACTGTTTTAATAAGACGATTATTTATTACTTATTAGTTATATACTTCTCATTACATCACAAAAGTGCCGAAAAAGAATAATTAGTCTGTGAGTGAGAAAATTGAAAAAAAATGACTACCCCGAGTAGGAATTTTAACTCACAACCGTCGCGTTTACAGCCAGACGCTCTACCGCTGCGGCACGACGGCCTCATGCATAAATGATGGAGAAATCACATAAAATATATCAAAAAAATTAAAAATAAATATCATTATGAAACCATGTACCTCCATATAACAACAAGGCATCATCACAGGTCTATGATAAAAAAAAAATATAAAAAAAAAACATTTACAACAGTTAAAAAACATCAAAACCAGTTCTCAAAAGATTTTCCAAGGAGCCCTCACAATGTGCGGGAAAGGGAAATGTGAATTATAATAAGTAAGGGTGCGAGTCCTGCGGTGCAAGTGTCGGGAACGTGGCGGAGACGTGTGTCATGTGAGTGATACTGACAACTAACTATATAGCCGTCTTTGCGTAGTGTACGTCTTCTATTTTCGAATTATTCAACTGATTTTAGTAGATTCTCCGCTAGAAGAAAGAGTAAAGAATCCATGTATAATGATAATAATAGAAAAAAATGCAAAATTATCACAAACTTGTAGACGTGGTATGGAAAGAATAAAATAACGAACACTTCTATTCTATAAATTTACGAAATGTCGACTAATAGTTAACGGTGTTAGTTACAACCCCTTTATATCAGGGGCTGGTTAAGTTTTGATTGCCGCTATAAAGTGTCGCCGAGGAGTCTTTACGGGTACAACAGTTACAGTTGAACTTACCTCCTATTAAATAGTTAACATGTAATAAAAATATCGATTGATCTTTTATCATAGTTGATATTATCATTATTTGGATGTTTTTCTAATCTATTGTGTTTTCCTTTCTCTATCCTTGCATAGAGGAAGGAAGGTCAAAAATGTTAAGACACTCTGTTGACTGTTCTCCACTCTCCATATCAATTTAGGGCACTGTGCATTGACTGAACACAAATCCACGCTAGTTTTACCGCAAGTGTGGACAACAAATAAACACACAAGTAGGTGCGGCGTTGTGTTCTACCACTCAACACGCTCCCATCTTTCCTCAGATTTTTTGGGAATGTCCCAAAGATGGGAATGGAAGTGTGTTATTGTGAACGAAATGTCTTAATACTAGGTTTCCTAGGTTCCCTGTGCTTACCTAATTGAACAACCCGAATGACGATCAAAGCTACTACGATCGCGTTGACAGTCGAACGCTTTCACTCTTACTATAATTCCGCAAATATATCACCAGATTAAAACAAAGTTCGACATCGGTTTTGTTATACAACACGCAATTTCCTTAACATACTTTGGCGACCACCATTAGTAGTTCTAGTATAAGAGGAAGGTGTAGCGACACTTTAATTTCCTCTTTCTTCCCACAATATAAGAATTTAGGTGCGGTGTTGAGTTCCGCCTTGTAACACGCATTGTCTCGATAAATAGACGGTCGGGAAGAGAATGTTTAACACTAGGCTTCTCTCTTTCTACAATGCAGCTTGAACCTAAAAATAAAATAAAAAGAACAAATAACAATAATAAACTTTTTCCATAAAACGTAACTCGACGTTGTAAATTAGTAGTAAAAGTCATACTACACCGGTATTATTCGAGACTCAACAGTACTTTTACGCATAAAGTAAATAAGAAATCTTATAGACACCCTTACCGCGCAGTCTTACTTACTTACAAGAGTCTTACTTAGCACGGTGTTCGTAACTTCGATTTTCAGTTTAATATTTGTATGCAATTTTTTTTCTATATTTCATAGTCTGGTTAGAACTTGTCTTGAGGAGTTAGTCACTTAATACGAAAATGAAGAACAGAGTGCCTCAGCTTTTACCGCGATTCGAAAGAAATAAGTATACAAGAAAAATACAATTTAATTACGACTCATGTAAACACACATGCGTGTACTTTATACCAGATTAATATAATTAATTTATCTCAGTGACTGCTTCAGCAGGTAAAGAAGAGATCGCGGGCTCGATAATATACCTATAACGTTTACTGGCTTTTATCGGCGGCATATTACAAGTGCCCGAGGTAACTTTGACTGCAGGTACGTACGTTCTTCTTAGTTCTCAGGCCTTCGTTAATAAATAGAACAATTAATTCCTGAGATTATTTCAAATAAACAATATCTTTAGTTTTATAACATTAGTATAGAACCATAAATAATATTAATAATATAGCACACACATCTTTTTCTAGTCAAAAGCAAATATCGCGATAGTATCGGTAATCTAAAGTTTTGTAATATAATTAGATACAAATGACAATTTCACAAGTGTATATATATATATACATATGTACAATTGTACAGACATACATACTCGTATATAGTAATACACCCTAAAGTAATTGCAATAAGCCCCCATTTCAGGACCGATGCTTCCGTTGGCCGCCGTCTCCATGGCGACGGGGTGAACGACACCTGAACCTAATGCAACCCATCATTGCTGTAATAAAGTTGATATCTTTGTAAGAAGCTAACTGTGAACAGACTCTACTCGACATTTTACTGCCTACCTTATGCATTTTGCTTTTTTTATGAACTATATAAATAGTGAAAAACTGTACTGATAAAAGTCTAGTCATCTAAAGAAAATATTATAAAAATATATATATTTATACAAGTTAACTATATTTTGTAACAAAAATTAATAATTGATTCAATTCTTACCTTATTTTGAGGTTGAACAGCTTAAATCCTAAATTGTTCCGTATATTATTATAACAAATGTACTATTGTTTACTAAATCTATGTAATCTAAGCTTAACTTTAATCGTATACAATCAACAGGCCACAGAAGTTACACAACAACACACAATCCTCACAACAACACAGCGCTAACTCTACGCAAAGTAAAAAATACACAAAAAACAGATATTTTATAAAAGAATGAAAGAAAATGATTCGCGTGCCGGTACATGTCAACGAATGCGACCGGCGCCTTATGTTCCGAGCGTGGAAAACAACACTTGCTAATTACTTGTGGTTACTCAACTTTAAGCAATTTTATACCTTAAGTCGAAGTATTAAGAAATATGTAAAATAAACAAACAGCAAAACTAACTTAGCGGTGGTATTCAGTTGAATTCATTTTGAAATTTTGCCGCGGAAAACTGGCTTTTCTCCTACCGATGTAAATGCCAATTTCCTTTCTACAAATCAACTTCAATCCAAAATAAACTCTAATTCTATGTATTAAGATGCAATTTCGGTTTGTACACAATTCAGACAATGCGCCACGCAATGACGTTTCTATAAAGAGAGAGGGTGTTATTCTGTTAGGGGTGCGAAAAGGATGGAAGGTCTCTAGGGAAGGTAACGCCAGGGGTGCATTCGCGCGTCTGAAACGCCAGGAAAGCTATAAAGAATCGATCTTCAAGACGCTCCGCTAAATTTTCTAGTGTTTATTACAGTTATTGGTTTGTTTAACCCTAATTTTATAATGGAGGTACAATTTGATTATTTTTTTATTTTTTTAATATTATGTGTATAAGAATACTTATCAAATTTAAGTTAATTTTATTATTGCTGTTGTTAATTTAATTATATTATTGTTTTAGTTTAATGCTAGAGGCCAGTCGTGGCGCAGGGGCACAGAGTGTGACTGGTTGTGGATTCGATCCCAACTGAAGGAAATGAAATATTTACTTAAAATTTATATTTTTGTTTCTTCGTTCTCGTGTCGAGGCAAACGGCATCGTTGAGTTCTGCCACTCTACACGCAATGCCTCCAGAATTCGGCGGAATAAGTTTAAAGACAATAAAGTTCAGTTAATTTAATGAAACAGTTCCAAAAACAAATCCAAATATTTTTTTATTTATGAAACTAATCAAATGCCGGCCAATCGTAGGAAACTCTCTGTAACATTTAATCTTTGTTTTATTAAAATCGATTCATAAATATAAAAATACGTCAATATAGAGTGTTTTGTTCTACAAAATTGATACAAAATAATTGTTCTATTAAAATGGCCAACGTATGGATATTGTCTATGAAACGATAAAGTGGAATACGAAGATAATTAGAATTAGTAAGCGATTAATAGTATAAATTAGTAGCGGTTAACAAGCGGGCGAAGTCGCGAGTGGGTCGCTATTATGAAATAAAAGTGAGAAATATCGAGAACTACGATACCCTCATACATTCATATATTTCGACGCTAGTGCAAAGGGAATGCGAAATAAGGAAATCTTACACGATGCCGCGCTTCAAATTAATTCAGTTAATTTTAACGGCTGATTTTAAAGGCTTATAAACGTTTGTTTCGAGTCCTATTTCTTAAAAAACTGATAACACTATAGATGTTCGGTCTGTACTCTTTTTATCATTTCAGCTTCCGGCATATCGTTATATGCGATTAGGCAGTGAGAGCCTATTATTAACACACTCCATTCCCCACTTCCCACTGATGGGCATTGCGTGTTGAGTGGTGGAACTCAACGCTGGTCTTTTGCTTTGATACCAGAGCAAAGATATTGAAAATTTTATAAATAATAATAAAAATACACACATACACAATTAACAAGCACTTGATTAGAGATCGCTCTATGAATTAAAGAGGTAATAGGGTAGACAGAGGCAAGGGCGTCGAACATTGATGTTGAATGGCGGAAGTCTACTCCGCGCTTTGTCTTATTATAAGAGCGAGATAATGGAAATAATTAATTCCCTTGTGTTAAACTCGAACTCAGGTCTGTCCCATTTACAGTCATCTGACTAGAACTAGAGAACATCTGTTCTACAGCTGTGTCACGACGGTCTCTAAAAATCAAAGTATAAGCGAGAACCCACATTCTTCAAAGTCAGTTAAGAAGTAGCATCGCGGCAGAATCGATGCAGACATGCAAAGGGAATGCGAGATGAGGCAATGTACGCTCGATTCAGAGCTGGCACGCGGGCGCATACTGCCAGTATGGAGATACAGCTTCCTTCTTCGCTAGATAGTTAACTTATGAACTTTTAGTTAAAAGTTCTCTCATATCTCGTCGTGTGGCCTTTATAGGGTTTTTTTTGAACTGTTGGAAATTAATGGCAGAGTTGTGGATTGTTGTTTTTATGTTGTAAATTATTTAATTTTTGTTATTTCTGCGTTTTCAATGTGAGAATTGGTCAACCGACGTTAGTGTGTATGAATAAACCATTTTTAAACACATCGTGTATGTGGTACCGGTCACATGTATGTTCATCTTGTTGCCTATCATTTACGCTGTATCTCGCATATAGCAAAACAGGCAGAAGGAGTGTTAACACACTCTGTTCCCCACGCACCGTGTGTTAAGGGAGGTAATACAACGCTACGGTATGTGTGTATGCTACCAGAGCGAGGAAATGAAAATAATTCATATCTCTGAATGGTAATCGAATTCATAATCAACTCATTATAAAAGAACAACTATACAACATTTTAAAAATGCACTCTAAGTCCAATTCCACCAATCAAATACACAGAAGTTGAAATCGAAACAAGCTCGCTGAGTATATAGAGACAGATATCAAAGAGTGCTTTCTCAAAGGTACAGCTAATTACCACATGGTTGCTACGAGCACTTCGTTACCGTGAAGGAATACAATGCTTTTTGCCTTTTCAATACGATCTTCAATGGTTTTAATGACAAATGAAAATGTCATGTTAGAATTGCATACCTATATGTACTATGTGGCGTCTGCTTAGTTTTGTCTGTTATGTATTAAAGCCGTAGTAGAGCTTGTACATTATACTCTCTAGTAGTAGTTTTGAAATATATACTCTTATACATATTTATTTATTATGCACACTAATAATATAAATTGGTTTCATTAGAGGCAACGTGAACCCGAGAAAAATGATAAAAGTGTAAAATACACTTGAGACGAAAAAATTGGTCGTTATTTAAATAAGAAAATTAAATAAAAATACATAATAAGCTTCAAACTATCTGTTTTAGCAAAGAAAACAGAAAAACCCACTTGAGAATTATTATAATTAATTATTTTCTATTAGTAGTCTAGTAAGGCAAAGCATGGCCGTGTTCCATCACTCTACTTTTTCTTAGCTTCACGGTGCATCGCGTACATAGTATGATAAGCAGAGTGAACCTAATGTTAAAACACGTGGTTCCCATTAATACACTTCCATTTCCCATTTTCTTTCTTGAATTTTCAAGCCATTGCGTGTTGAGTGACCTAATTCAAATGAACTTGCTCAAATTTTGGACAAAAAGCGGAGAAGGTAGTGTTTTGACACCAAAATCTCTCTTCTTATTGTTACTGTCCGCTTTTATATTTAATTAAAGAAATTTAATTTTGAAATCCGAAAAAACCATACCGTCACGCACTTTCATTGCAATGTCTAAACTAAGACTACCTACTACCATACTTGTAATCTAACTAAAACTTAAAAAACGCACAAAGCATAGCTAGTAGCAGCAATAGTTTAAGTGGCCAGTCGAAACGCGGCACATCAAAGGCCCCGTAATGGGTTTTAAGCGGTCCGCGGGTGGGGGTGGGGGTTGGGGGTTGGGGACTGTACTTGAAGTAGTTAGGGCGAATTGTTGCGTACACTCGTTTTTGTTTGGGGGCTCGTTGTCTAATGAAAGTCACTTGTGTGTAGAGCCGCCGATGGCTCGGAAATGAATCTCAGACTGTTTGATATCGCGAATGCGTGGGACTTGTACTATTTTTATGTATGTATCTTGTATGTAGTATGTACGAGTACTTCAATATAATTTTCTCTTAAGCCATGTTTTCTGTGCGATTTAATTTTTTGCTTGGTTTTGCTGCTGCGGGGTAACGTTTTAGCATGTTTGTGCCTATACTCGTATTGCTAAATATTAAGATGACACAAGCGTGAGACTGTAGACGCACTGGTTGTGGGTTCGAAATATTTAACTTTTCATTTCCTCGATTTGGGAACGAAGCAAATCGCGGCATTGAGTACCGCCTCGTACTCGTCACGCAATACAATCAGAGTTCGTTGGAAAGTAGGAAACGGAAGTGTCTTAATGGAAATAGAGTGTAGGCAATAACACTAGGTTCCCAGGTTGGTTTCTTCTGCCTACCCTGGTACACACCAGATACAACTTGAAACTAAATACAGAAATCAAAAATATTTTAAGTAACGATTGTAAATAAATGTTAATTTAATAAAAAATATTTTTCCATTAACTCCTTCTTTATACTCATACTATACAAACTAATGACAATTGAGTAACAATAATTCCATTTACTTCATAAAAATATGCAATATTCATGGATGTTGTTTTATGATGTTATCACGTAAAATTATTTTACAATATTCTAGAGCATTTTCCACTTATTTAGAAAGAAAAGTGTAAAAGTTAACTTTAAAGTGTATAAGTTTGAGTAGACTTTAAAACGGAAAATAGAAAATCTCGTCTTTCCTTTTTCCTTAGGAATTTCGCGACATCCTCTCCTAGTGAGACTACCCCCCTTCACTTCCTAACCTATCTTTATTTACATTCTAAATCCGTAATTAACGAAAGAGATAGATATATTTATATATAGATTATACACACTAGTACTAATGTTAGCTCACAATACAAAATATATATGAAAGTTAATTTGGATCGTTTAACCGAAGTCAGACATTTAGAATATAAAAGGTCTTAAGTCTCAGCCGGCGCTCGGTGGAGTGGTGGAGAGCTGCCGGTTGTTTGCACGAACAAATTATACTCTCAAAGGGCGAACTTCTGCTCCTATTCTGGTGCCCTAAGACGATCGCTATTTTTTTTCAACCCCTAAGTTTTTTAAAAAGGGTAACATAATTTTAGTAAGTCACAACTGTTTTATTTTTTCTGTTTTTTCGTTCTTCAAGGACCTGTTTAGGTGTTTTTCGTCGAAACACTCTGTTTTACTTTTTTTAACACCTTTCTGTTGTTGACGTTGAAGTGTGAGATATTGTCTTAACAAAACGATGAAGTATTTTAAATGAAAACATTTAATAGAGCATCCAACCTGCTATCGCGTTTACAATTAGACACTTTCTGCAATATGATAATCAAATCTCTTACAGTATTTTGAAATACATATTATTAAAATGTCAATTTATTGAAATATTAAACTGTTTTAGTTTACTTACAGCTTTAGATTTACGTACATAATTAGATGGAAAATTGAGATAAGTTATATAGAGTCATTTTTTCTACACAATCAAAATATTTAACTTAGGTACTACAGCCTGAGATTTAACCTTTATTGAAAAGTTATTAAAACATTTACAATTTTGATTCGTTCCACCAATTAGACACTTCCACTTGAATACGTCATGAATAATATTACTATATTGTGAATTTGTAAGAAGTGTTTACCATATCAAGAAAAATATATATTTTTTTGTAAATATTTTGCTATATTTTTAACGAGTTGGAACATTTATTCAAATATTGTAAGAAAATATTAATTTAAATTATAATTACTTACATTTAACCTTAACTTTCCTTATTCAGTGTGACGCCATGTTTTCTAAATCAGAACCACTCGGATTCCTCTTTAGTAACTTCACTAATAACACTGGTTTTAAGTGAGATCGCACTAAATATGCGTTGAATATTATTTAAAGAATATTTAATAATTTATAACTGTCATATATTATAATAAAACGAACAGATAAATAATTTGAAAGGTTCCACATTATTAGAGCTCCCCGTCTCAACGGAAGCCCATGAAGGATTTCATCGACGACCAATTAAAACTATTTTAATTTCGACAGCCGATGCCGATGGTCTGGCCGGAGTCATTAATTGGATGAGTTCTCGTATTTATTATTATGCCGAAAAATCGCGAACCACCTGCCGCGTATTTTTTATTTTGCATACCGTTTATCCCATTGAGACAATTTAAATTGTAAAAATTAATATATATTTATTTTTTTACTAATTGAAACAATCATTATTTAACGACTTCTCAAAAAATATTTATATAGATTCGTTAATGTGAATAATTCTAAAGAATCCTTCAACTCTTTCAACAAATAATTTCTGTACTATTATATAATGAATGCTACTCAATATTGTAAGCAGATGACATTTTTTGAGAAATAAGCCTAGCCACGATCGGCAATCGGAAAAAACCTCTCTCCTCATCTAGCAATGCGACGGGCACCATCCGTCCATGGAATGCTAAGTAGTTTCTTCTCATTCTTCATTGATTATAAATAATCAAAAAATTTAAAAAAATAGTGACTCATATTACTTAAACGAGCTACTAGACACATTCGGGTGTTTATTCGGCATGTCCATGTATAAATAAATGGTTTTTGACATTCAACCATTAAAAAACTTGATTTGAATGTTATTTTCTAGCGAAATAACATTTATCAAATACGAACATTTTCCTTCGTTACATCAAACCAAGTAGTGTCAAAAATGTTTTTATTAAACCCCAAATCAAAAAGCTTTTCAACTTTACGATGTTTTATAGCATATCCAGGGAGAAAGAAGCACCATGCTTGTTGTGTGACCTTCCTCCAGGAAGTAAAAAAGCGTGTATACGTGCATGTGTTCTCAAAGGTCAACCGAGCTCTCCCTCTGCCTCTCTTACCAATCACTCTTGTTTCATTAATCAAATGAAACATGTATTTTTTTAATCTCATTATCCAACTAGCACAAAAACAAAATACAAAACAAATATTAGCACCCTAGCACCCGCCCTACATACTCAACACACAAAGCTAGTGTTAGCTTACGCTACGCAATATGGGTCGAGCACGCACTGTCGATAATAATAAGTAATATCTTGGCATCAGAATACACCAGCGACCTACATACCAGCCCCACCAGTGCTATCTCTGTTTGTAGTCGCAATATGCCAAGAAAAGCCTTTTAGAGCAAATCCCCGCACTTCTCGTGTAAGAGAATTTTTAATTCTAAAAGAATGTGAGAGACGGGAGCAGTTCTTGTTTTAAATGATCCTAGATAAATATAAATCGTTTGGCGTGTTTGTGTATGGGTGGGCTTAAGAGGGCAGATATGAAACGTCGTTAAAGAAATAATAATGGCCGAAATAATAGCGTCCGACTAAATATAACGGTTGTAGTTTTGGTTCCCACTCGGAAAAAATAATTATGATCATTTCGTTAAATTTTGTTAAAGAAGCAGCGTTGAGTTTCGCCACACAACACGCAATGTCTCAAAAATTGGGCGGAAAGTAGGAGATGAAGTTTTTTAACACGAGATTCCCTCTGCTTACCCTGCTTATATGCGTGAAGGTAAACAAATGTTTCCATAGGCTCCTAAGTAATGTATCGTAGCACTAGGTATAGACAAGTTGTTTACGTTTATAACATTTACTTTAATAATGTACTGATTAAAGTGAAGAAAAGTGTTCTTCAAACAAATATCAGTAATAATTAAAGAGTGTAACACACTTAAATAAATATAGGGATTATACTAATAAATCTTTTTTAATAAATATAATAAAAAAATATCCAAATCTTCAATTTTTCCTCAAAGAGGCATATCGTGGAGCATTGAGCGGCCTCCCTTCTGTCATGCGTGATGTATTGACTTGCGCCCTTTCATACTGCCTTCATCAATATTGAGATCGGGCAAAACTCTCATTGGAAACGATATTTCCAATAAGCAGAATTATGTATT
Source organism: Heliconius numata (assembly GCA_016802625.1). Taxonomy (NCBI): domain Eukaryota; kingdom Metazoa; phylum Arthropoda; class Insecta; order Lepidoptera; family Nymphalidae; genus Heliconius; species Heliconius numata. The sequence continues at coordinate 467,788 of JAEBDU010000033.1, forward strand.
TAAATATGAGTATATAAAATCAATCGTGGCGCAGTTGGAGTTTAACGCCGGTGCGGGGTAAGGTAAACCGTGAATTTTAAATTTTTGGGCGCTATTCTTTTAATATACTCGTACATAATTAATTTCGTGGCACTCGCAAGGTCTATCTCTCTCTCTATCTCTCTCTCTCTCTAATCGATTACTGAAAGAGTCATCAGAATTGGCCAAGGAGTTACGTAACCCTAACCCTACGAATATGCTGACGTACCAAAGTACTCGCCTGATCTCAGGCGACCACCCAGCGATTTCTTCGAATTGTCCAATGCACCTGTGTTTTAATTCTCGTAATTATAATATCTTATTAGAAGTTAAAAACACTCTTTATTCTCACTTCGATTAAAGCAGTCGTTAGTTTTAAGATAATTGTATTAATATATAATTAATAAATAATTAATAATTATTCGGTTTTTTTTCAATCCCTCGACTGCCGCAAACGTAATTAAGGCAACAACACCACATAGAAACATACATACATACATAGACTGATAAACACATGACCCTCCTTTACGTCGAGCAGTCGGGTAAAAATAAACTAAATATGCCATCCAACCATTTTCTTCTGTATTGTACTGTATTTTATATTTGCAGAAGCATAAAATTTTTACTATGAAATAATTTTATAGAAGCATAGGAAAAGCATTTTTAACGCAGCATAAAAAAATATTTTTTTAATGTCAAAGTATTCTTCAGAGTTACGAATCCATCCTCTGCGTGAGTGACGACTCGACCTATAAACTATAAGAGAAAACATTTTCTATCTATACTATTTGTATAATAATTTCAAGTTCTCTTCGCATCTCTTTCGTATTATGATGTAAATAAAGAGTTCGTGATATCTCACTCGGTTTCAAATTTTCGTCTAATTAGACAGTAGACGCCAATATTGTTAATTTAAAGTAATGTGTCGATTTTTTTTCAGTCTGTCGTATCGTTAATATTTCTTATAGTTTTTGGTACAATCTCATACAATTTTCTTAAAAAATTAGCTTATATAACATATAGTTTATGTGTACATCTCGTCCCTCTGCTACACAGAGTAATAAAAATTTGGGGGAATTAATTACTACCCAACAGTGGGCTAATATGATGATGAAGTACTTCACTCTCCAGCTCCAGTAAGATAAAGTGAGTTACTGCATTCCGCCGCTCAACATCCAATACAATGTGTTTTGACTCTACTAGGTAGGTTCTCTCTTCCTACCCTGCTACAAATGGGATGCAGCGTGAAGCTGAAAAAAATACTCCAAGATTTAATTAAAGGTTTAATACACTTTCTCTGAGTGTATGAACAAACATGTTAGCAAACGTTCTTTATCCACTTGCGTACCGATATATTGATTCCTTATACAAATATTGACTCCATCATAGTGTTATAATAATGTTTGGTTATCTCGTGGGGTGTGTGCTGTTGAGAGAAAACACAATATCCTGTGCAGCTTCCGCACGATTTACTTCTAATTGCTATCGTTAAGCTCCCCCATCTTAAGGTGAAGGAAGGGGACAACCGAGTAGTTTGATCTAAATTAAAAATTATTCTCTAGGAATTCATTTATGGTAGTGACTTGTGGCGCAGTTGCCAGTTGGTGTGATGGTTGTAGGTTCTCTTCATAACCGAGGTGTTTGTATGTTTTGGTTTCTAATTTCTTAAGTGTTGGACAATTTCAGTTGACGTTAGGGATTGTTCTGCTACTTATTGTACTATTATTTACATTGTAGATTGTGTATATATAATTAGTACCTCCATGTTTTGGCTTTTACTATTAAAAGGTCGACGTCATTCATAATGTCACTCGAGTGAATAGCTACAACAGCAATATATCACAAAGACACTTAGGCTAAAAATACGATTAAGGGGGTAAAACCGCTATTCAGTTATATGTAGTTACTCTAGGGACTATTAACGCCATCTATTGGCGAGTTCTTGAAGTAAATATATGTTCATACAAGTTCATGCTGTAATAAAAAGATAAAGTCATCTATAATAATATGCATAATATTTAAAATACAAGACTAAGATAAAAATTGAAAAAATAATATTTTAATTTTACGCGACTGATGTATGATACATAAAAATACTGAATTGTACTTAGAAAAAATGCTAAATAAATATGAGAATAAATAATCTTCTACACTTTTATTTTCATTTATAAAAAATATACATTAAAAAAAGCAAAAAGTGTGCGTTGGCCGGGAATCGAACCCGGATCAACTGCTTGGAAGGCAACTATGCTGACCATTACACCACCAACGCCACTTTTCCCTGTCATGAAATTTCTCGTGATTGTCATAACAATTGGTACTTTTTGTTGATTTGATAATATTAATATATTTAAAATTTTATTTATAAAGAAAGAAAATAAAAATATATATTTCATTACATTTAAACATTTATTTTCATTTCCCAGATCTCATTAAAATAGTGTTAAAACGCTCCGTTCCTTGCTTATTAAGTACGTAGTGGAATTAAATGCCGCGTTTGTCTTGTTACCAGTATAACAAAAGAACAATTAAATCTAAAAGTGAAACTAAATAAATCCCGTTTTTGATAATCGTACCCAAACACCGTCGCGAGGCACCGAGCAGTTAGAGGCTGTCGTTTTCTCCCCAAAATGCCAGGCACCAGTCATAATAAACATTTATTTCAAATATATATATTTTACATACAACATTTCACTAGTTCAAATAAGGCATGTCTATACAAATAAGCGAATAAGCAACGTAACAAGCTACTTCCCCGAGTTTCCGCCACCTGTCTGCTGTCGTGTACGGTGTACCTTCGCTATCGTAGAATAGACACAATACCTTGATGTTGTATCCTATTCAGGTATTCCGCTAAGCCTAGTGTTAGGACACTCCGTTCTCAACTCGAGGCTCAATTTTTCGAGATATTGTATTGAGTGGCGGTATCCAACAACGCGTATTTTCTTGCTATCACAGCGAGTAGCTTTTGTACTTTTAAAATATGTAATCTCTTTTTGTGGCTTATTAAGATTAATAACAAAAATACAAGATAATGAATTGTATCTTTTTTTTCTTTAAATGGAATTTCAACCAACAACAGTCGCATTCGCCATTGGGAGGTAAAGTAAAAAAGTATTATGTGACATTACATACGAGTAACGTTTCAGCTACCAAGTATCTCAAATATTTACACGTTGTAATAGGTAGTAAGTAAATATAAAAAAATATATTATATTTGGTTAGTTGTTAGCTTGTATGTTATTACAGACATTTTATTTCCTTACCTATTAAAGAAAATAATTTCAATATAATGATTCTCCTGAGTTTGGATCGAGTCCACCAACGTTGCATTTACATTAAGACACTATCCCACTTTACATCGAGCGGTCTCAGCTATTAAATACAACTCCAGGCCAATCTGCTAATATCAACAAATAATCATTTAAGAATCCAATCCCAGTAAACAAGTACTTATATCTGAAGTGATACAAACAGACACTCGAGACTAACGGTCCTCGTTTCAAAGCCACCCACCTGCACCTGCACCTGTAATCTCGCTAAAAAACTCTAAAATGTGACAGAGCTAATTAAACTTGCAATGGCTCTAGAGCGCATCTTAACCCGGAGGCTGCGACTGAGACAATGCAGCGCTTTCGGGGCGCGAGGGGCCCTCGACGCAGTAATCAGGGCTAATAGAAGCTCGCGTGCTTTGATCTCGCGTCAAAGGGCGCCGCCTCGCTCACCAACGGATAGAACTGCCTGCTAAAGTTTTAGTGAGAGGTTAGGCTCGTGGCTGCACTAGCCTTGCGCTCGTGCGAGACAGATGGTCATCGTTTTTACATTCTATATATTGTTTATAGATTTCTTTGATGGAGTATTTTTTCTAATCTATAATTTTATTTTAACATGCTTATTATTGATATATTCATTCGGAATATGTACAACTTAATTATAATAGTTAAGTTGTATATTCTGAATTATGTGTGCTTGTAAATAATAAGCTGTGCTCATTACTTACAATAATGTAACAAATCATATTTGATTTAAGAGTAATAGCAGTACCAAAACATACAATATATCTAAATGTTAACTTTCATTTAGAAAAAAATAGTAATGTCTAATCTTACATAATTCTTCACAGGAGCGCGCACACAGAGCCCCTGAAGAGTCTGCGCGAAGAGTTGAAGCGATATTGTTTCTTTCTACTTTACACGGGCGGGGGGCGGGGGCAGGCGCGACGCGTAATTGATTCCTTTGTGAGGTAACCGCGGGCGCATCGCATCGGTCCTGAAGGTCCACATCTCGCATTCAAGGGTTAAGCTGTGTATTATTGCTTTGAAGGAAAATAAGAATGTGATAATAATGTGAATGATAGAGCTGCTTTGTTGTTTTCTTTGTTTCAAATATGCAAAGGCTATTGTGTTAAGCGTGTGCTATAATTGTATGTTTTCTGAAGCAGCTTATTAAGAATTGTACTACTAAAGCTACTGAAAACTGATAAATGCAATGTACATATGAATATTAATTGATACAAAACTTAAATTAAGCAATATTCCTTCAAAAAGCTTTAATATTTGTATACACAAGTTCTGACAAATAAAAATATATCAAATGAGTAGATTTCAGAGAATGTATATGTAAGTACTTACCTAAGCTAGGCAAAAGTCCTAATTAATTTATATCAGTTCATCCAAAATGTTGGGCCTGGGTCATTAATTTTAGTGAATTGATAGATAATGTGGCGATCAAAAGTAATTCATTGACTCATTCATTACATATTTTGAATGAGGACGTGGAGGGAGTACCTGACGCAAGTGACAAGCCCTAACGACACATCCTTCCGAAAAAACATATCTAACTACATGTTATTAACATAAGAAAATATTTTTTGAATTCGGTTTACAAATAAAGGAAATATCGATGGACTTACATAAAACAAATGTTCAAAATCTTAAACTTTTAACTTTTCACCTTTCATCCACCATCTTCTCACCGACGCGCGTCCACGTGCTTAAGTTCGTTGGAATCTACTTTATATCATATAATATGCTTATGACGCGGATAACGATACTAGTTTTAATGGTTATTATCATAAAGGAATGCATTAATTTAGTAACTCTCCTGGCAATTAACCATGTATGAAAGTAAATAAACGTTAGAATGACATAGGACACCTATTTCTGACCGTCTCCGTATCAACAGGAACAGATAGCCGGCTATCACGCATACACGTGTTAGCAAACACGCCAGAAAGGAAATAATCCCTCTATTAAACGTCCGGATTATCAAATGTAAATAGTAGGTTTATCACTGCGCCGACAGTGATTGATCACGGTCATGTTTGAGTTTACTTGAAGACGAATTACGAATGTTATACGAGGACGATTCTTATTGATATATGAATAGATTTGTTATTAGTTTTTGTACAGCTTTGCTCGGCCTTGAGCTCCGCCACTTAACACCTAGGAGGACACGGAGTCAGAGTGTGTGACTGTCTTAAGTGTCCTAGGTTTTCTCTGTTTACATTGCTGCATGAAGCTAAAAAAAATATTTCCTAAAGAAGAATTTTATCTCAGAATGACTCTTCACATCTTTTTATCTATTAATGTAATACAAAAAATGTAATAAACTGACATAACTGCCGTAGGTATTACAATATTACATTTTTACCAACTTTTCTCACGACTTCCTGTAGCACTTCCAAGCACCATCTAAATTGCAAACATCCTCATACGAGCTTAAATTAGCGGAGCTTTTAAGTTACAAGCCATAATATATTCTATATGAATATACTAGCTTTATTATATTAGTTCTATACTAATTCAAAATAAAAAAGATTTCTTTTTTTATTACCTACATGCACACTGATACTTTTACTCTAATTAATTATCTGTACTTACAAATTATTTTTATCTTTTTTTACTTTTAATCGTTTTTGTGTTGTGTGTTTGTGTTCGTGTGTTTTCTAAAAAGTATTTTTTTGCTTAAGCCTGGAGTAACTCTAATATACTGAGATACAGTCAAATAACTGCAAAATCACCAAGAAAGCGACAGTTTAATACAGGTGACAACCATTATAAACACAAATGTACTATAAGTAACTCGCAGCGACTCTATCCAATCCACACAATCCAGCACATCAACGATAGACATTAACCTTGGACGATTAAATCGTAAACGAAACAAACACAAAGCCGCCATTAGAGCGTCAGCGGGCCAGTAGTCAGTACAAAATAAACTTAGATATTATTCTCCAAACTCCAGTTCAGTGAAAGCCAATAACGTATGATGACGTTCACGAGAACCAGGCGACCGTTTATCTGTCGGTACTTCCCGATAGCATCTGTATAAACATACAATAAAATATGATTACCGCGTACCAACTGAAATAGTTTGAAATCTTAATAGTTGCACTTTAAGGTACAATTTGGGAAGGTTCTCCTCACACATAATGCTCCCGATTCGTTTATATATTTATGATAAACATAAATACGCAATAACTTACGTTTCTTTAGCTATTTACTTGATTAATCGGTTTGGAAGTAATAACAGAAGGTTCCCGAGGCTGGTAGTTTATAGTGCTTATGAAATTAAATTAAATTGTTTATTTATTTGCCTCAGATAATTTATTTCTGTTTAAACCAATTTCAGTATAGTTAACATTACAATAGAGTTAGCAAAAATAACAACAAAAACACACGGGGGAAAACTCTTAAGTTCGAAATTTGAACGAAATATACTTTTTAAGGTTAAATAGACATTGATATTGAATTGCCGCATTTGATACTGTCGTTTTCTTACATAGCATATAGCAAAGCCGTTCTCCGCTGAGACCTCGAAAGTGACCTCCCAGATGGGAGTCGGTTAAAAGCGATTCCTGTATAAACGATGGTCGCTATCACGTATCTTCTATCATATCATCATACACAAATCATATCATCATCGATTTAGAATGTTCAAGGCAGCGCAAGTGTAAGTGGGAACAGCCGCACTTACACGCGCCTTTAACATTATAGTTGTGAGTTCCAAATTAAACTTCAAAATATACTACAAGTTATATACAGGGTGTCCCAGGAGTCAACGATAAAACGAGCCCCTAAGTCGGAAAAGTTCAGGTACCTTGGATCCGTCATGCACGAGTCTGGAGGCATCGATTACGATCTCTATAAGACGGATAAGAGTTTGGACGGTATCCTGCGATCACAGACCACACCAGTGACCTCCCGCCACTTAGCCCAGGCAACGCTTATCCGACTTAGGGGCTGGCCCAGGACTTATAAAGACAGTGCTCGAGTCCGGGGTCTCGCAGGCCGTATACTCGGTCTTTGACACATTGCCAATATGCATTTCATTCATGGAGAATGGTTATGTAACGCTAATGTTGCAGCTAGAATGTATCGGAAAAGATACGAAAAAGCTGAACGTCATCCCGATTATCGTGTATTTCGATTTTTCTCTCTTCAACAAAGAAGTAATCCAGCAAGTGTCGTACCATTTCGGAATCCAGATTAAATGCGCCAACTTTTAAAGCTACTTGCAAAACAGTGTAGTACATTTTTTTTATAGTACAGTCGGTTAAAGTTGGGTGTAGTAAATATTTTGAATTTAATGTTTGGCAAAAACACCACATTTTATTGAAAACTGATGCAGGTATGTTCAAATCTTAAACTGTAATTCACAGAAGGGTTACTCATTATTATATTACAGAAAAAAAAATGAAGAAAGAGTAATATTTGTAGTCTTAGGACTTGAAAAATCTTCACAGGGTGTCGGTTTTTCCGATATTTTTTAAAATCAATATAATATGAAAAATACATGACTAAGATTTTTTTTTATATTTTTCTCATAACTGTCATGACTTGGTCTATCACCTGGTTTCGTTTTATCGTTGACTCTTGGGACACCTGTATATGTTTATTGCTCTCCTATAATTAAAAAGCGGCATGAAGAATAAAAATCTCTTTGCGGAGAAGGGTCAAAACAATCTTAGATAATGTTGTTTCTGATAACTTTTAGCAAAATCAAAATGTATATTCCGAAAATATTATGTAAATTACTTATATACTTCATATTATAGGTGATGATAAAAATACACATACATACATCTGCAATCATTCTTCATACGTATAATAGGAAGAAGCACCCTTTCTGTAATTTCCGAACTGTCTGTCATTCAAGCCATTCTTATCAAGTAGCTAAGTTTATTACCAGAATCCTTTATTTATAAAAGATAAAAAGTTCCGTTTGTTTAAAAGAGATTTAATATTAATAGAGTACCTATAGACTGTTATGTAGTGATGCGTCACTACACCCCATAGTCACACAAAATAACATATATGCAGATACTTTTACGCTGTAATCCGCATATACGAAGATATGAAAAAACCCAGTCTTAAAACACTCCGTTTTCCAGGTGTTGAGAAGCAGAACCCAACGTCGCACTTTGTTTTTCTACCACAGTGAAAAAAAATTCTCACCTTCGAGAGGGAATCGAACCCACCACCATCGCGTTTACACTTAGACTCCTCAAAATGAGTAACAAATAGATAACAAATGTGAAACATTAATTAGAAACGCTAACTAATATGAAGCATATTGTACGAAGTCACAAGTCGGGCACATGTTCCAAGTTGGCGGAAGCGGCGCAATTTCCCAAACGTCAACTGAACTGAAGCTATCAGGAGCTATCAGTCTAAGAGTTACTGTTTGAAATGGCAGAGACTTTGTGAAACGTTATTTGTGAATGACGTTAAATAATATAGTATTATCGTTACTAATATTGATATTGATTTCTTTTTTTGTGTCATTTGAATTTGATGATTCTTTACAATTATACTTAATGGAAGCCCTGTACGCCTGTACCTACTATATCGGTTGATCGCGACAGAGCCTCTTTGACGGATGACATAAAATCGATGAAGGTTCGTCAATTGTTTAGTCACATGTGGGATTAATATTTTCATTTTTAAGGATTTTTATTCATACTGTGATACTCGTGAGGCCGTAATATTCTTCAACCAAAGCCAAACAACGTTCAATGAAATTAGTATGCTAATAACTAATATTGTATTAGTTTCACGCTGTATCCCGCACATAGCGGGGCAGGCAGGGGAAACCTAGGAACCTAGTACTTTACAAAGTAAATATTCAGTTTACATTTATACTTTTTCCATGTAAGACATTAACAAATAAATAAAATCAAACTAAATCGACATTATTTGTCCATTCTGCACAACATAAAAACACATACATATATACATGTAAGGAAAAAAATATTCACAAAACAAAAATAAAAAAAAATAATGATCATTTATAAGGAAACAAAAAACCACGCCCCCGGGTGGGCTCGAACCACCAACCTTTCGGTTAACAGCCGAACGCGCTAGCCGATTGCGCCACGGAGGCACTTGAACTGTTGGCCTAAATACATATTTAGTATCTAACTGTAGAAAATATAAAATATTTATTTGTATAGAAAAGGTTTTAGTTCTAATGCAAAGCTGATATATTCAAAATTTAATTCTAAACAATTTTTATGAAATAATAACCGTTAAGTCTTTTAAATTAAATAGTTAGTCCAAATATCAACTTAGTACTTACTTAACTTAGTAGGTAAATATTTTTAATATTCTTGAAAACAAATAAATACCTTTGTTTTCCTCTTAAGATGGCGTAATGTATAAGTTTTTCAAGCGGCAACCCTGTTAAACTTATAAAACCTGTTTCGTACCTGCTCAATCTCAACAATAGTGAACTAAGCACGTGTTATTTAGTTACACTCAGATTCGACCTCAAGTTATCAATTTACAATGTTTCTTTAATTAAGTGACCAAATATAAGCAATTAAAGCTTAGTTTCATTCATTAAAATACCATTGCATATTAGTTCGTGTGTGTATTTGTGAAATTCTTAAATTAAATAAAATTATTTTGTTGACAAACAAACACAAAGCTTATGTTTCATTGTGACGTTTAAGTTTCATATTAGTTTTTTGTCTTTAATTATACAATGTTTAAGTGTCTATAAGTGAAAGTGACTGAAATATATTAAATTAGGTCTACACAATAAAAGTTCAGTTTAATAAAATTATAAATATGGCTGGAAGAGTCGCCGGTACTTGTTGTACCGCTTCTGTGGAACGAGCTGGACTACCTGGACTTCTTCGAGATCTGCAAAGGCTGGCTGAAGATCAGGATTCAGCTGATATAGTGTTTATACTTGGCAATGCTGAGGAGAAAGTCTATGCTCACAAGATTATATTAATAGCAAGGTGAGACAATTAGCTTAAATTGAAAGTTAAACATATATTTTAATTGGTTTTATAAATATTTTAAATAATGCTACAGACTACAGAGGCAAAAGATTTATTACCATAGACTATTTTTTTATATCTATGCAATGTTTTTGTTATATTTTTTTATTGCAATGCTTTCTAATGGAAATTAGAAATTATAATTTCATTTATAATTTCTATGAGTACTAAAAAAGTGTTTTCTTATTTATAGTTATTTCATTAAGTAAGTACTCCTATTACATTTTTGTTAACATTATTTTTAAAAAAAGTAGCCAAGGTACTCAGAAATATTTTGTTATCATTTTCTGATATGAAATGCAATAAATTTAACTTAATTTCCATTATAAATTTCAATATCATAAAGATATATTTATGACTAAAAGGACCTGAGCATATTCTGCTTAGTTCTTTTTATTAAAATTTTATATGAATACCTAATAACATTACTCTTGACTTGTGTTCTTTGAATTTACTTTTACAGATTAGACTAGGCCACAATATTTATTTTTATGAATATGTAAGAATAATTTAGAATAGTTTATATAGTGTAGTTATAAGCTACAGAGTAGTTTGCTATTCAAATATATCTTTTAAAATTACTTGGAATGGTATGCTCAAAATGTTAATACTATTTCAAATTATTTCATACAATAAGAAATAAATTGTTATAAATGGTTTACCAAAAAAGTTATAACAAATTTTGCAAATTTCAATTAAGAAGCAGAGCTTAAGACCAAATATAACAAACACTCTATGTTCAGTATATAAATTATTAAAATCCTTAACTATAAATATTAATAACACTTAGCTGAGGTCATAATAAAGCACATAAATTGTTTTATTTTTAGTATTTCAATAGTTCTAGTGACATTTAAATATTGATACATTAAGAAATTTAAATGAAAGCTTACTGAAATTGGTAGAATAGGGATATATTTGAAAAATCTTTATTTAAAGCACTTACTAGCGACATCTATTGGTGAATTCTGCAAATATTTTCGGAAATATAGATGGCGCTGTACAATATTAATTTAATGATGTATTATTATGCTTGCATTTCTTCAGGGAGAGAGTACCTTCTCACCCCACAATAGGGCTAATAGCATTAACCTCATGTTCGAAAAAAAAGTATTCTTCATTCACATTTTCATGATTGACGAGTCTATAGTCTGCTAAATGAAGAAATAAACGCGCTCAAGTTGAATATCTTAACGAAAATTCACCAATTCTGTCTGATTGTTTTGTTGCTATAACTTTAATAGATACATTTACTTAATTAATTTATACGTGATAAAAGTATTTATTATAATTTTATCAGGTATAAAATTAATTAAAAATAAAAATACAAACCTACTTAACCAAACAAAAGCGACTTTTGAATAAGAATACAATACTTTATTATTTCCATAAAAAAGGTACACCAGTATCACTTTACAGAACTCTATGCTAATAGAGCCGCCCGTGGCAAAATTATTCCGGCCGTAAGGACAATATGACTGTCCAAGATGGTCGCACAAAAATGGAGGCAAATTTGCATCTGAATAAAGATACTGCTGGGAAACATGTGGTCTGTGTAGAGTGCCCAGTTAAGCATTTATTGAAATTATATTCTCTGTTTCTATTGTACAGAACTAAGTATCTGCTGGGTTGGTGGGTTTTCTTTGCTTTTCTATACCAATAGTTTATTTGGTCGAACGCGCTATTTTCAGGGACTATTGGTTGGAGTTACAAAATTCTTTTCCTATTTGTTAGTCCAATTAATTGAGAGATTGTGTGTTAAGTGGCGAAACTCACCGCCACGCTTTGTGTAACTAGAGCAAAGAAATGAAAAAAAAAATCCCTGAGTAGGAATAAAATCCACAGCCGTCGTTGGTTGACGCGACGGTTGACGCCAAATTAAATAAACAGTTTATTACATTCTGAGCAAACAGAATGACGTATCAAATGTTTTTTTACGTAAATATTGGTCACCCTAAGTGCAGCAAGGGGTGGGAAAGCGGCGCGCTATAGACCGACAACTGTACACTCCTAAAGTTATTCGCCAACTTCGTCAACTCTACATAATACTTATTTCTAAAGAGATATTGGAAAAATAACATTCGCACTAAAACTTTTCTTTGCGTGATATATGAGTGCTCGTATGCGAATAGTTCCGAGTGTGTTATTTACTTGGCAATTCTTAATAATTTATGAGTCATGTAAAAGTTTGTAAAACGTAATAAATATTATGTTAATAGTACCTATTGCGGTCGTATTAAACACAATATATATGGTATGTCGTGAGTGTACCTCTGTAAGTTCAATCGCCACGCGGCGATGAGTTCCGCTAACCTATACGAAATGTCTAGAAATTGGGTGAAAAGTGGGGAACGGAGTGTCTTTTTACCAGGTTTCTTCTTTGGCCCGCTCGAGTCCCCATTCGGACGACGTACCGACGAAACCCAGTATCGTGTTCAGATGCGGAAGTTAACGCCGCGGTTACTCTTCTTGCCATAGTGAGAAATGAAAATACTTCATCCCTCCGAGCTTGGCCAGTTAACAATATGCTTCAGTGATTGTGAATGGTTTATACCAAACTCTGAAACTAACTTTACCAAACAATTAGGTTTGCTGTCTAATATAAAATATGTATACATCTAGAGGTAGGTAGACAGCAATACTGAAGTACCTAGTTAGAATTTCGACCAGAATGAAACAATTTAGAGGAAGTACTCTGATGGCAAAGAATAGTCTCTTAAAGATTGCTACCAATTTATGTACAAAAAATAAGTACTTAGCAGTGGCGAAGAGTGGAATTTTAAGACGGTAAGGCTGCGTCGAAAAAAAATAAAAATTAGAAAGTCAGTTATCACGATGAAAATCGTGTTATATGGACACTTAGGCGCTGATATTCAGTATAAGAAAAAATATCTTTTAAAAAACTGTTCCTATACCTAATTTTGTTCGCTTCCAAAAATGAGTGGAAGACGGAGTGATGTAACAAACTTGTAATTGTTTTCACTTACACAAGGGAAATTGCACGGAGTTTAGTAGAAAAACATTCAAACAAGCTAAGCTGTTTACTTAAAAGCAAATAGCGTTTTACATAATGGTACACGCCCCGCGTGCGGCGTGCGGTGCGGGAAGGCGAGGGAAGGCGAGGGAAGTGGCAGCTGCGCGAGATGATTAATTTAAAAAGTTCGCGCTCATGCCTATCAATCTTCGTGATAAGCGTTTTTTATTAATAACCGCCGAGCCGACGTTTAGCGAAAACACCTCCATTGATTACTCGCTTTTATGTAAACTGTGTTTTACAAGTACGTATTTAAATATAATCAACATTTTTTGTTAATTGATTTAAATAAAATAAAACAAAAATAAATATACATATGTATGTCATTTTGTGAAAAGACACCTACTTTCTGTTCGGCTGAATGCGCTAATCTCGAAAATTACTGGTTCGAATTAAAACTTGCGTACTGTGGTCAGAGTTACCTGCATACGTCTAGAATGTGTCATTTGTATTGTGCCCAATTAGATAGGCTCTCTCTTTAGTATCTAATAACCACATTAGTCAGATTACCAAGACAAGCGCAATAGAAATTTTCAATTACATTACCTATATTAATTACTATTTAAATTATTAATAATTAAATATAGCTAAAGCAGAAGAAAAGAGCAGTATTAAATTCCGCCACTCAAGGAGCGTGAAGCTGTATAATTAAATATATAATATAGAATAAATACAGTGTCCATTGTTCTAAGTGCGCCCACGACATCAAAGTTTGTTAACAGCATGTAACTTTGCAATATAATTTCGCTCCAAGTCAAAGTAGGCACGCCCGCCTACTCCGAGTGTACGAGTGTGCACAAAGTGCGTCGATCGTGCCATCAATCAGTCTACCCTGTAATTAAGTGTCGTAATATAGGAACCAGCGCCGCGTACTGTGAACCTGCTAATTAGTTCATAATCAGGAGTCATCAGATCTCTTTGAATCCGCTGCAAATTGCAAACTGAAACCATTGAGCCCTGTAAGGAATTATGGCGCATTCAGACGCCGTAGACGATGAAGTGCCTAATAATTGTTGGTTGTTGCTTAAATAAAACATGTTATATTTTATATATAGTTGTCGATTAACTTTGATTTTGGTACATATATGTTTAAATATGTTAATTGTTCATAGTGGCATTGCACCTACCCTTAATTTTATTTTCTTTTCTCTGCCCGCATTGTTTGCGTTTGTATTATAGATGCCGGTCGAATGCTAGTCGAGCTCGTCCGTCAAGAGTTTCATACTAGGTTCAGGATTGGTTCTTTCAAGAACGGCGAGTTTCATACAAAATTCAGCAAAAATTCGTATCTTTCGATTGTATAGATCTTTTCCCTGCTGAAGTATTCAAATCTACGAAGATTTGATATTAATTTCGGTTAATACTTGCACAAGGTCTAGTGAAAAATGGTCTTGACAGACGGACAAACGATAGACAAAATGATCCCATAAAGGTTTCGTTTTTTTTTTCTTTTCAGTTACGGAAGCCTGAAAACTAGTGAGAAGTTAGGCTAGGTAGAGAAAAATTAGATACGGCTATGTTCACTTATCATAAATGAAAAGCTAACTATAATGTAAATATCTAAATTTCCCCAATTAATGGTTTACCGAACGCCAACTATTCTCTAAACTAACATTGTATTGGACCGTGTCACACCAGCGCGGCCGCGACCGCACTTACGACTTCATGTAAATAGACAATTGCGCAGAAACCGCAGTATTTTTTCAGTATTTTCAACGCCTGCAGCCGCTCTCCTACAATTACAATACAAATAACACGAACACGTCGCATTACGGGCCACAATGGGTGTAAATGAGAAAAGTTGAGGTGCAAACACAATGGACGAGCGCGGGCGAGGCGCGGGCGGGCTGCGGGCGGGCTGCGGGCGGCTGACAAACAAATATGTTCTGTAATTATAAGTTTACATTCATACTCACACCTATTATAGGGTGGCCATGGTTTTTTTACTATAACAAAAAAGTACGGACGGAGAGTGGAGAACAGAGTAATATAACAAGATGCTCTTTGCAGGATTTAAAGTAAATAATCATAACACTATTCGATAAAGATGGCCATTATTTTAAAGGATACAGCAGTTAATGGAAGGCGTCGTGGTGCAGCAGCAATGTCTGACGGTGAATGTGACGGTTATGGTACGATTACCACTAGTAGGAATTATTTTTGTCATTTCCTCGCTCTGGTAACACGGTAAAGTGCAGCGTTAAGTTCCGTCAATCAACACGCTATATCCCGAAAGTTAAGCGGAAAATGAGGACAGGAGCAGAGTTAATTTATCCTGCTATACGGGAAAAAGCGTGAAACTGCTTGTAATAAATCAGTTCAGTTAGTATTTGCCAATATTTATATATTCTATGAAAACATGACGTAAACGGGACGGGAACCAACTTTGCATAATATGAAATATCCCCGAAATATAAGTTGAAGTAAATTTCAAATAATAGTAAAAAGTAGACAAAACAGTTTCATAGCAAAAATGACGTTGACAAAAAAGCCAAATTGGTAAACAATTACAAAAGTTTTTCGAGAACTTGTCATACATTTACGAAATCGAACATTTTAAGGCGCATTTGAGGGTATTTACATAAATATTCCTTGATAACTGTAGCCGTGCGCCCGCGAGTAGCGACAGCTGCACGCCGAAAATTGATTATTTCAGAGTTTCGGCTGAATTCTGTTACAGGAGTTCGTGTTTACTTCTGACAAAGCAAAACGCTTTGAAAGCTGCAGTTATTGAATAATAATTGAAACAAACCAAAAAGATATGCTCGTAAGAGTAGGTACGACTATTTTCTGTTTTACTTTTATTAGGCATCGTCGAGTTTTAAACTTTCAAGCCTCTTTTAGACTTTAAGTGGCATACAACTAAAGTAATAAAAGCTATTTTGTACATAATATTGCCATTGAAGGAGAGTTTAACGTAATTCTCTTGTACTATTTTTGTAACATCACTAGGCTTTTTTTATTTAAATATTTCTTGACTTACTTGAATTTAATATACGTGATTCCAGTGAGGAAATTAGCTACTGTAAATGTCCCTAAAACTACTTGGCCTGGTAAAAATGTACAAAATTTGTTATATACAAAGAATAAATAAATTCAAAACTAAACATTATCTTTAAAAGAAAGTTTAAAGAAGAATCAAAGTAAAACTATTTGATAATCCGAATACTCCAAAAGAGAACTGCAATAAAACGGCGTCAACCCGGTTTCATATTCCGACAAATAGAGCGGTCCCGATATTGGCACTCCCCCGTTATCTCCCACGTCCCTGTGACACCGCGCTCAAGTACTCTCCACTTATATTTTGGAGGTTGATTTTTGACTCTTACAACATTTTTGTAGCTTTATGAATTTTAGAACATATTATTGCTATCGCGGCGCCGCGCCGTGTTGCCACAGTGTGTTGGCATCATCATCGTGGCCACGATGCCACGATGATGATGCCTTGTTAGTTATTTTGTTTTTTTATTTCCCGCACACGGCAGGATGGATAGACAAAAGGTGTTATAGTGCTTTCAATTTCCCGTCCAATTTTCGAGACATTGTTATGTCTTGCCACCAGAGCGAGGAAATAAAAATAATTCATTTTCCCTCCAGAGGAAATCCAACCCACAACTGTCGCGTTATAGTCGGACACTGTGCCGCAGCGTCACAACAGCTTCAATTAACCAATTATATTACCTATTCTAATAATAAAACCTTACAATATCAGGACATTTTTCAGTATTTCGATTCAAAAATGACCTACAAAGTATCTCAAGTCGTACTTACGAAGCTGACGCGTGTGTCTAATAAGCCGTCACCAGCAGTAGTGCACATCCAATTTGCGGCCTCGACAATGGCGAAACTATCCTTGCTCATAGATATAGATTAACTTTAGTTATTTCTTATTTTTTTTTACTTTAATAGCTTAATTCTGCATGGAAGGGTAACTAGACAGAAACTAGTGCTAAGACACCCTGTTCCC
>JAEBDU010000033.1:485110-508310 GCA_016802625.1 Heliconius numata
ATTAAATAGTAAACGAGTTTTATAATATTATACGAGAACCTACGAAAACTCAATACGAAATAAATTAATATTTAGTAATTACCTCTTTGTAAATGGTATTGATAATTTTATTAATTATTTTAAGTATAATCTACATTCATTATGAACTATAGTGTTATATTAAACAATCAATCAATATTAAAAATGAATTTTGATATCTGCACAAAGAAAGCCCCGCTCACGCCGCACCGATTCCCATGGCTTTGACAGGTAAGTGTGTGCGTGTTTATGTTCTACTTTACAAATGACGTTTTATTTTAGGAGATGATATATACTTTTATTATATAAGAGGATAGAGCACGGCATGTTAGAGCACGATTATTATCAGTGGTCGGGTTTTACTTTTCAATTTAATTTCGATAAAAGGTACTTTTTCTTATTGCGACTGTGTGAATATACTAAGATGTTTTATTTTCATAAATATTGCAACCTACTTTATCCTGCCATTGCAATCAAAATGTATAGAAAATGCCATACCATAATTTACAAATACAAATAGTTGCAATCTCTTCAATAACTTAAATATAGTACTGAAGACTAAGACGCTGAAAATAAGCTATTCATAGCACTCTAACGTCGCTCTGTAATTTACGACTGGCGCCAATATAGGTACAGCTTTCTTGCGGCGGCGTCTTCTTGACAAAGTGAGAAAATAAAAATAGTTCAGTCCTCCGTACGGGAATCGAACCCACAGCCTGAATGAAACTGTATAGGGAGCCTATCGTAGCGCAGCGGCACAAGCATGCGATTGCTAACGCGACATGTTGTGGATTCGTTTCTCACTCGAGGAAATGAAGTATGTAACATTTTCATTTCCTCGCTCTAGTAACCAGCACTGAGTTAACGGAACCTGCCATATGCAGGATACAAGCTAAAAGAAACAAACTGTATGGTTGGTTGATTAGTTTATTAAGTTATATATGAGTACCTATAAACGTTCAAAGTGATTTCTGTAACTAAAAAAATGTTCTGATTTAACTTATGGAGATGGCATATCATATGCATGCAGGCTCATGTCCCGAGCCTTAGCTGGTTTGTGTACTTATTCTTCTAATATAATGTAGATGTCTAACATATACATATATAGGTAATGCCGCTTGCTGTAGGCGATCTCATTAAAATGATAGTATTAGAACTGGCTTGAGTTGCACTCGAAAAATTGAGATTATTATTCAACTCCACTATGTTTCCCACGATTTACTTATTTTGAATTGAAACTATATAATTACTGGCACTGCGCATCTGCTCTAATCTCCTACATAACTCACTTCGTACCGTCACCCGACCGAAAACCTAACCAAAGCTAATTTCCCCGATATCGATCTGGAACATCGCTAATAAAATATGCGGGAGATTAATCGTTGTCACCTTCATCGCGGTAATGCAGATTGCGTATCGAGACGCTGCCGTGACAGGTGACAGGCAGGCGGACGTGACGTCATCAGTCATTGCCGGGGCATGCCCGGGCCTACAGCTACAGCCTGAGTATAGTGGCTGTATTTCATACATTTTGTTTATGTTTTAAATTTTAATTACTATTTTATGAGCATTTTCTATGCAACCGGGACTACAATATAATTTACATAATTATATACTGGTAACTACTGCTTTATATTTTAAAATAAAAGCTTTAAAATCAAACAAGTCACTGAAAATATTCTTCAATTTAAGCCACTTACTCAGTATTGACAATAGACAACTTACAAATATTATATTTTATGTATTTTTGACAAAATATCAAAACTTAAGTCCTGATAACCAAATATAGATAACAAATGTCTGACGTACCGCGTGTCAGTTGCAATGACGGGAAGCGGCGGCCGCATCATTAGAACTCCGTGTTAACTTTTAACTATTTGAAGTTTGCGACAAAACTTACGTGATTAGTTCTTGACGTTGTTATTAATAGTCGCGGTGAGGCCGTGACGCAAGCGGGACATGGCGGAAATTATATACATGTAATTAAAGTTTCAATATGTAAAGCATAATGACAGTAGCAGTATCCATAACATTCAATTTAATTGGTAGGTATTTTTTTATTTTACGATTATTGTGAATTTTCATATAGAAGCTACAATATTTGTAATTATTCTAATGTAACTAACTAGTAACGGACCTACATAGAGTAGGTGTATATTGAATTTATGATTAATAACGGTTCCGCACGAGGACACTTATTAGGTACTAAGCAACCCGTAAATAACTAGAAATTTTCCTCCACAGATGCAATAGCTGACATTATTTTAATATGATACTATAGTAGTGCAAATTAAGTTTCTAACTGTGTTAATTATGAAAGTGGGATCGACTCCCACTAGTAGAAATAATAAATAGTATAACAAAGTACGCAGAGGGAACCTAATGTTAAGACTCTACGTTCCTCACGTAGCACCCAATTTCCGGAGCATCGTGTGTTGACTTGCGGAAGTCAATGTCGCGCTTGAGTTTGTTATCAAAGCGGCCAAATTAACATAATTCGTACCCTCGAATGAAATTGAATCCGCAACCGTCGTTTTTGGCACAGTCTAACGCTGTAACGCTATGTGATGACGGCCAATTTGTGTTATCTTGGACATTATTAAGATCAAAACTTATGGAAATATGTTTCATTAGCAACGTAATGAAAGCAATCTACAAGAGATTGACAAAATGAATGACGAACGCGAGATACAACCTAAGTGATTAATGTATTGTCAAACATCGACCGCCGTCCTCCATTAATTGTCTGAGGTCTAAGCCTACGCCTCGCTCCATCAGTCTGTAATGTCCAGCAGCATTACAATTTATCAACACGAGGTTTTCTTTCCGTAACAACAATACAGTAGGCCAAGTGGCCAACACTGTCGCATTTGTCTTGTTTAAAGGTTATCTAAATCATTGAGTGCATTGCAGTTCGTTGATCAATGCTGCCCCTTACTTGGTAGCAAGGACGGATCCGCGCGGTGTCTACTAGGTGCAATAAATAATGCTGAATTCGTTCGGTGTAGGACATTTATTATTTTGTTATCGTTAATTAGGTTACATTAGATGTAGTGATTGTACGGGCTAGTTGAAATTTCTAATCCAGCTTGGTCCTTCTAGTTCGTTAGGTTTGTTTGTTTTCTTAAAGGGTTCAAATCTTAAGTAGATTTGAATATTTGATATTAATTTTAGCTTGATAAACGCAATCTCGAGATAAATGGTCTTGACAGACGGACAACAAAGTGATCCTATAAGGGTTCCGTTTCTACCGTTTGAGGCAGGGAACCGTAAAAACAAATTATCTCCCTAAATTGACAACTACATACGTCTACTCTTAACAATTTCTTTTCTATCATCATCTTAACATACAAAGTCTCATACAAAAATTAAATAACAATTCAAGTGTAACAGACTTGGCAAACTTTCCAGGGTGCTCATTCGAGGAGCACTTTCCAAAGTCCATCGTAGCGCCGCGCCGTCTATCGCCTGATTATCGGTTTTTAATAACGACGAAATGTGACGCTTAAAACTTTCGAGACTGAATCTATAGAAGTTATTAACTCACTCTGGCTTTTAATACAATAAATATCTTGAGAGCTCGCACTCGTGGCGCAGGAGCACTTTAAACGGGTCAGCTGTGGGTTCGATTCCCACTCCAGTAAAACGTCAATGATTGTAAACTAATTGCAATCGATGTTAGAATTTAAATATATATAGGTATATATTGGTAAGAAAGTGATGTAATCACTATTCTCTTTGCCTGTTTCACAAAGTACAGGCGCTGCTAATTATTAGAATTAACCTTAAAAACAATATAGAGTTTAATTTAAGACCAGACTCTAAAGTTAATGCATTGTTGCTGCTTGCTCTCCGAGCGCAAGTTAGTAGACTTTTATCAGCTTCTAACAAGAAACTTAATCAATTATACCTAATTAATAATGCAAGAATATCCAGACAAGTTGTATTTGTGCGTATTTGTTATACCACTTGGTGTAACACTGCGTCACCAGTTAGGCTAATATGAATATCATTATTATTTTTATTAGGCTTAAACCTACATAATATGTTAACGACATTTGACACACTAGCAGGATAGGCAGAAGTAACCTAGTGTTAAGACACTCCTTCCCCATTAATGCACTTCAGTTCCGCACTTTTCGCCGAATTCTAGATTACATTACGTGTTGAGTGGGGACTTCGACGCTGCCCGAGAACCCGCGCTTCTTGAAAGTCGTCAAAAACCGTCCGCTTATACGTTTTCCATAAAAATAAATATTTCCTTTTCCTAGATTTAAAAACATTTTGAAAACATTTGAACAGCGAAGTTAATGTTGAAACATTCCATATTTTACTTTTAGACGAATTTAATACACTTTTTATAATATATTTTTATTAATATTGTATAATATTTATAATTTCTACAGATGTAAAAGTTTTCAAAACACAAAACGTGGTGAGATCTGTCGTATGCCCGGCTGCATAGTGACGCCATCTGCCGGCGGGACGACGCCGATACGCTTGCCGCACGTGCAGCCAGAGACGTTTAGACTGTTCATACAGTATGTATATACCGGGAAAGTAAGTATATACAATGTAAATATATGCTAAATGTAGTTAGTACTTAACTAGTAACACTTATATGATAAAGCTGATTTGTATTGTTTTGGTGGCTTATTCTTTTAAAAGTAAGTTTTTGTTTGTTAACGCCATCTGTTATCGAATAGTGGCAACTTCACAACTTTAATTATTAAAGATTAAAATGATATAATAGGTGAAGCCGAACGAAAACAATGAAATTACTTTTAGAAATATTTCACAATAAACTAGCAGTTTATATCATATTTAAATCCGCCGTGGCGCAGTGTGACAGCGTCAGACTATTAACTCAATGGTTATGAATTCGATTCCTGCTTTTTTATATCTAAATATTTGTTTTCACAGTTATTACTACAAGATTCAGGTGTATTTGAAATGATGACTTTAGCTGCGGACTTAGGAGTCGAGGATCTACGATCTGCCTGTGAAGACCATGTCACTTCCACTTTGAATGTGGAGAATGCTTGCACTTTACTCGCTGCTGCTATGGATATACAAGATAGACCAGGTAAGCTATATAAGTAAAATATCATTATTAATTATTATAATACATTTACAAGCTGAACTAATTTTCATTGTTCTTACGATACTAATTTATAGACCATGCGCAGATGCTACAGCGTCTTATAATCCAAAATTTGGATAAATTAAAATATACAAATATAATCATAAAAAATTATATGTTCACTATAAATATAAAGAATTACATTATAAGTTTTTATATATTTATGTATATATTTTTCAATTAAACGCATTCATTGTTACTTAAAATATAAAGTTTGTAATAAATATATTTTTAATGAGAGAATTATAAATTAATTATTGCAAATAATAAATAGTACATTTTTGAACATTTCGTCAGTTGCGATGGTGGTGTAATGGTCAGCATAGTTGCCTTCCAAGCAGTTGATCCGGGTTCGATTCCCGGCCATCGCACACTTTTTGTCTTTTTAATTCTCGTTTTATATTAAATTTTTTATTAAATAAAAACATATATTTTGATTCTTAAAATATAATAAAATCTATTTTTTAACATACTACCAAAGAAGTTTCCATTGTATATTTTTAAAAAATATTTTAAGCAAAAATAATATAAGGTACATATATATTTTTTTAAATAATTACATTTAACCATAATAAACTAAAATTCAAATAAAACTTGAATTAAATAATTAAATTCCAAATAACCTACGTCATAGACAATGATGTGTTTTTATTTCATCTGTAGTCTGTAGCGTCGGCCATGTTGTTGGCTTTTGGCTATGACAATCGCTTTTCCTTTCTTGACGGGTGAAAACGACGCCGGCTTGGCGCTATTTTGTTTTTAGCAAATTACTATATTGTGTTCAAGAATAAAACACAAAAATGGCATACAAGGGACCACCGAAAGTACAAAAGGTGATGGTACAGCCCATCAACCTTATTTTCAGATATTTACAAAACAGAAGTCGTGTTCAGATTTGGCTTTATGAGAACGTGAATTTAAGAATTGAGGGACACATCGTGGGATTCGACGAATACATGAATATTGTGTTAGATGAAGCTGAAGAAGTCCATATGAAGACGAAAAACCGAAAGCAAATCGGTCGTATTATGATGAAAGGCGATAATATAACGCTAATACAAAATGTCAACCCCAACGCTACTGTATAATAGGTTATAAAACTCGGATGAACATTCCTACCCGTTAAGTGTGATCACTATTTGTGAATTGTGAAAGTTTCTTACCAGTGCACTCAATTAATTAAATTTAAGATCTACAAATTGGTTTTTATTTTATAACCTCTCAACCATTTAAATATTTAGTGTACAGTTAGGTACTTCAAAATCTTAAATGTACTTCGCTTATAATTTATATTGTTGAAGTACTTATAATGTTAATTTAGAAGTTATATTTTGTTTTTTGTAAGTATTAACATTATTCTCTAGATATCATTTTTTAAATAGCTATGATTGTTATTTTCATGTGTTGAAATACAGTTTTACAAGTTTCAATAATTTCTATTTACATAAGTAATGAAACCAAGGTGTGTATTTACATTAATTTTTGTTAACAATTATAGTATATTTATTATTTTTATGTTTAACCTATATTCTTTATAGCAGGATAGGTAGAGGAAACCTAATGTTAAGACACTCCATTCTCCATACAATTCACAATTTTCCAGACATTAGATGTTGAGTGGTGGAACTCAAAGCCATACTTTGTCTTATTACGAGTGTGAGTAAATGAAAATGACTCATCCCCAGAATGGGTATTAAACCCATAAACATCATGTTCACAGTCAGACTTCTTACCACTCTGCAACAAAAGTGTCATAGTTACATAATATGAGACCTATTGGAGTATCTTTGTTGTCATTATTTTAAGACAATTTATCTCAAAATTACAGGTGGGAAGAGTGCATCTTCATTTATGGAACGCTGCATATCATTCATAGAAGAAAATGCTCCTGATTGTGTTAAAAGTAATGCCTTCTTAAACTTGCCCAAAGAAGCTCTCATCAAGCTTATTTCATCTGATAATGTTAGTATTGCACCATACCCTTCTGAACCCAAAAGAAGTTTTATAAATATAAGGAACTCTGTCAGGATAAAAAATATAAGTAGCCAATTACTGAATAATTGTGTATAGATTAAAAGAATTCTTGAAGCATTGCGTATTGAGAGGCAGAATCCAACTTCCCTCTGCCTCGACACCAGAGCAAAGAAATGAAAATATAAATGTAAATAAATATTTCACTTCCTCGAGTGGGGATCGAATCCACAACCGTTGTGTTACAATCACTCCCTTGTAATGCTCATAAAAGTCACATAATCATACGAAACTAAACTTTGCTGCTACACCCGTGTGGTTGTCAAATGTGTGTTTCCAGATAAATTACGGTACAACACAATGTTATAGGTAGCAAACACCTAAAACAATATAAGTTGTTGTTTTTTTATCAAGTTTGTTGTTGACCAAATATGCGAAATATATAATGTTAAATAATATTAAATGTTAACTGTATTGATCTCTATTGAAGAAATATTGTAATAAAATAATTTCATTTCCCCGATTTGATGAGATAAATGCGACATTTGGTTCTTTCAGTCGACACACAATATATCTCAATAAACAAAACATGAAGTCTAGTAGTCGCGTATAGTCTTTATCTTAACTCTCTCTACTCTACTAAATATACATTACATGAGTATATCTAATTTAAAAAATAATTATCTTTATATAGTTACGTCTAGAAGAAAACAAGGCGACAATGACTCCGTCTACAATAATTAAACTAACTAAATAGATAAAAGCCTTTGTGTTTACACAAAATATTTTTTTTTTTGCTGTAGGCTACTATAAAAATAAAATAATTTTATACAGTTACGATTAGAAGAGAAGGATGTATGGCGATGTTCGCTGGCGTGGGCCAAGCAGAGGGCGGGAGTAACTCAGCCCACCGCTCACTGGGCGGAGGAAGAACGGGCCAGAGTAGTCCATCACTTAACGCCTCTTATGCAGCACGTGCGGCTGTTGCATATTGGTAGGAAATTAGTTCTAAAAATTTATATCAGTAGTTTCTAAGATTCGTATGCTTACCCAGGCATATTCGGCTATTTGAAATAATATATTGAATGAGGCCGTAGTGGCGCAGTGTCCAAAAGCGTGCTATTTTAAACGCGAAGGTTGTGTGTAGTTAAATTCCCACACGGGGAATTGAAATATTTTCATATGTTCGCTCTGGTAACGAGGCAAAAGGCGGCGTTGAGTTCTGCGAGTCAACACGCAATGCTTCACGAATTTGGCAGACAGTCTGGAAGTGTCTTAATAAAAAATATATTTAAACAATTCCCTCTACACCTTCTAGATAGTGTAGTGTTTGCTGAAGAAGTGGAACCAACAGGTGCAGTGCCCATGGAACTGTCTCTCAAGCGGTATAAAAGTGCAGCTTTGCATGCAACGCCTCATGCTGCGCCGCCTGCACATGATGCTAGAAGGCGGACTCAACCCAGGTATACTATCAATCGAAACACAGCTTAAACTTATTGTTATTTTTTATATTATAGCCAAATTATACCAAATGCTTATATAAATTATAGTCTATGTGCTAGTTTTGTATTACTGTAAAGTTCGTCTAAATCCATTTTGTAGTTTTTGCGTGAAAGTGGAACAAACATCCATCTTCAAAAACTTTCACATTTATAATGTTTAATTTGTAAACGCGACGGTTGCGGGCTTGATCCCCGTCATATCCTAGCTCTGGTGACAAGAACACAGCATCTCTAAGATTAAGAGGTGGTTTAATGAAAAAAATATTGTTTACGCTTTTAACATTTTTATAGTTTTATTACGAATATATTTTTCTTATTGAACTTCATTTTTATTATTTTTTTCATTTGCACTGCTTTATTATTCGCGCTGTTCAGTCTCTGAGAGAGATCTTTTGTAGTCCATTGTCGTGTAAATACACAAATAAAAAAAAATAAAAAACACTGGCGCGCCACGCGCTTTTGGAAGTCGTCTAAACGATCTGTTCTTTAGTCAAATCAGGGTAGGCAGAGGGAACCTAGTGTAAAAACACTCCGTTCCTCACTTTCCGCTGAATTTTGGAGGCATTGCGTGTTGAGTGGCAGAACTCAACGTCACTCTTTGGATCCACACCAGACCGAAGACATAAAAATATAAATGTAAATAAATATTTCATCTCCTCGAGTCCTCGAGAGGGATCGAATCCACACCCGTCGCGTCACAGTCACACCCTTGTGCCGCTGCGCCACGACAGCCTCCGATTGATCTTTAGTGGTTTAAATTGTATGATACCATACATAGAAATTATATGATACCTTTATAAAATATAGTCTTTACAAAAAAAGAATGTAATATGTATTTAGAGATTAATAGTAGAAATATATTTTTCAGATGTGCAATCAATTTCTTCGTGGACTCTGTGATACTGAGGCAAGATAAGATTGCTTTCCAATCTCTGCTTAACACATGGTAATGTTTTTAGTTTTGGTGTGTTGTAATATCCAGTATTAACACTCTCCATTCCCCACGCGCGGTCAATCCGAGAAACATTTCGTGTTAGATGGTGGAACTTAGGTTCTACTACTTTAGGTTAAGACGAGGAAGTGAAAATAACTCATTCCCCCGAATGAGAATCGAACCCTCAACTGTCGCGTTTACAGTCAGAGCCTATCCCGATGTCTTAACATTTGTGTTTTTCTTTATATTTGTGTTATTCCAATTTTCGTATTGCAATTACTATAATAATATTTAGTGTGTATGAGAAATAATGGCTATTAAAAATTGTTAACATTCTTTTGAGACAGATTTGGTAATATTACTTTATATTTTATAATTTTGGTAAGAAATGTCTGTCCTTATATTATATAATTTTGTTTTCAACATACATAGGTGTGGCACCCCGTCCCAGTCGTGGCGTTTGCTGTTCCGGGCATCGACGCATGGTTTTTCTGCGCACGCTTTCCATTCAAGATGCGATGCTATTGCACCTGTTTTGCTGTTAGTACAGGTACATATATACTGGCATCCCTCGTATAACACGGTTAATTCGTACCGTACTATATCGAAACCGTGTTATACGAAACCAGGTATACCATACTGTACACCGTGTAGTATCGAGACCTTGCCTTGTGTTATATCGAAACCGTGTTATACGAAACTTTGAAATAATACAAATAAAGGCAATGCGTACCGTGTTATATCGAAACCAAATCTTAAGGTGTAAAATTTTATGATAGCTGAAATTTCGTTTCAAATACTACATAAATGAAAAAGGAAGTTACCTTGAAGTTTTTATTAAGAAAAATAAATTAAATTCAATTTTATGATGAAATACAAAAATTAAAAAATTCAACAATAAGATATATTCAAAGACTAATAATAATAATTACATAGTATAAAACAAGTAGAAACAGCTTATTGAACGAAAAAAAAGTTCAAATTTAAAATGCATATTTTTCAAAATCGTGTTATACTAATATCATTTCTTGTATCATGTAATATCAAGACTGTGTTATATTAGTCTCAATTCTTGGACCGTATAATATTGAAACCGTGTTGTACAAGTATCGTGTTATACGAGGGACGCCTGTATTTGATATATTTGAATTTGTAGTTTCATAATATCCATACCTTCCATACCTATATTATAAATTCGAAAGTAACTCTGTCTGTCTGTCTGTCTGTCTTTTACGCAATCAGGGCCAAACCGCTAATTCTATTGTGATAAAATACACATATAGAGATACTTGAAGGTCTCAGGATGAACATAGGATACTTTTTTTTCTCATATTTGTAATATTTTCGATATATATCAATATATTAAAATACTTATTAATTTGACATGAAATTTATTCCGCCATGTTTATAACAACCGCCGTTGCTAAGCAACGACTTGCAAAGTTTGTTGTTTTAAGAAAACGTTACCCAAAATGAGTTTGCTTAATGCATACATGGCGCGCGCCGATATAGATTTGTATACATTAACAAAAATTAGATGATTTCTATAATTTGATATTCATCCTTATGAAAATAAATATAAGAGTCACTTTTAGCATTTCATCTAGATGGAAATTATAGTTTACTGTGTAACATTCTAATAAATAATTAAGGAGATGTTACTGATTCAAAATGACCTAGCCTACGAGTGGTATAGTATGACCGACGCGAACGGGCAGATGACTTTGATGGTTTTGTAAATTTTCATATATTTTCGAATTACTGTTAATTTTTATGTAATTATTTGCTGCTTATAATTAATTTATCTCAGTTCGGTTACCTATACCGATGTTATACACTTAAAATATCGTAATTTTAATCATTTGGGATTTTATTTAATATTGTCCGCAAAAATTAATAATTATTTAATATAGAAAAATGTTTAGTACGCGCGCACGGCAAACTTTAGGTACTTTTTCTAATATTAAGAATTTCCTTTGGTTACTTTTACTTCTTTTGTTTGTTCATTTCGGTTACTCAGATATTTTTTCTCATATTTTCGCGGGCGTAGCCTCGTCCGGGCCCACTAGTAAATACATATATAAATGATAAGGCAAGTATGAATGTTGCTCATAATAGTGGACTAGATAAATGTCATGTGAAAAAATTAAATGTGTAAAAAAATAATTAAAATTAAGTGCAATAAGAAAAAATATATCTATAAAATATGCACAAAAAAATTATGCATAAATGTGTAGTATACCTACATATCTTATATAGAATTTATTTTTATTTCATTTCCCAATTTTGTTGTTACTATAGAATGAACTTTGCTATCACTTCATACAAAAATATAACATATTGTTAAACATGGTAGTTTGTTTCTTATTTTTGTTTCATTAATTAAAAATATTTCTAAAACATTATTTAAAGTAATGTATCCTCTGTAATCATTATATAACTTTAAGTATGTTGAGTTTGATACTTCTCCGTCTGCACAATTATTCTAAAAAGAGAGACTAAAGTTTTTGCTTCACATATTATTTATTAATATATAGATTTTTTCCCAGCTACCCCGAGGTGAGATAATCGGTGGTTTCTCCACATCAGGCTGGAGTGCACCTGTTGGTGGAGAAACCACCGCAGGTGGTTATATAGCAGCAGAACGAGCACTGCTCTTCACCCAGGACCCGCCCGCTTTGTATCCATTGATGAAGAACTCATTCGCACTGTGCTATCATTCTGAGTGAGTGATTTTATTACTTGTATATATTTACCTACCCTTGTGTCAATCCATCAATTTCCGTATTCATTTCATTCTATACTTGTATATCTATCAATGTCTCAATGAAACTATGGCTTTGTATTTACTGATGAACACCTTGTTTACATTAATATCATTCCGGGTGATTTTGGGTGTATTATTGGTATCTATCAATGCCAACATATCTGCATTTAATATTTTTTCAATTTTTATTATTTAAGTTCTTATTTTGCATTTTTTTTAGAATATTTATCTATCTAGTCCTAGTCCGTTCCTATTACTGTTGAGTTTCTTGCCGGCTCTTCTCAGCAGAACTGCCTTCCGATAGCGATGGTAGCTTTTTGTTTATATGTTCATTCGACGATTCAAAAGTGCTTATAATAAGTTTATTTGAATAAAGAATATTTTGAATTTGAATTAAAACACTTTGGTTCCCCACTTTCCTCCGAATTCCGAAGGCATTGCGTGTTGAGTGAGGAGATGATAATATTAAGTATTTCATTTTCTCGAGTGGGAATCAAACCTGTCGCGTTTACAATCGCACGTCTGTGTCCCTGCGCCACGACTGGCCTCGCAGGACCAGTAACAACAATTATAGTAAGAGCTAACATCTGCGCAGGTGCGGCCCCATCTTCGGCGCGGGCGCGGACTTGCTGGTGTCGCACAACGCGCACTGCAACAGCGACAGCTACAGCAACCTGCACTCGTACGGTGACGTCACCACCACCTCCCCGCACGCCTCGCTCGTGCCCGACTACAACTTCACCGTGCGCGACTACGAGATATTTACTTACTGATTGATGGTTATTCAACAGTTACCGTCAGCAGATTGCTTTACTGTGCTTGATTATGAGATATTTACTTATTGGCTCACTGACTGGTTTTGGCTGGTTGATTACAATAAATTCTATTATTATATAAAATCTATAATTAATATTAAACGCTTATTGTACATATACATTTCTTGATCCCTCCTTCCTTTCATCGGAGACAAAATTTCTGTGGGAATATGTGAGGAAATGTCAAAAATCCTAAAATTGCTTTTCGTTTGCTACTTAATAAAAATTACAAAAGAACTTGTACAATGAAATGAGCTATAAAACAACGAATTGCAACCTGCCAAAAAATACTGTGTTAAATCAGCTTCACTCTGTATCCCGCACATAGCAGGATAGGTAGAAGGAACCTACTGGTAAGACTACGTTTCTCACTCTCTGCCAAGTTCTGGAAGCATTGCGTGATGAGTGGCGGCACACCAGACTATGAAAATAGTAATCTAAAAATATAAATTTAAATAAATATTGCATTTCCTCCAGTAATTTTTTAGAGATGTAGTTTAAGAATACATTCATTGATCTTTAAAGATACTGCTCTCAATCACATTTGATAGAAACATATTATATGTTGTTATACAGAGCTGTGAGAGCTGGTCTTCGTTATATAAGATTGTCATACATATATGAAGTGGACAGCTTGCAGCGCCATCTCTCATCACCCGCCGTGTTGTACTACAGAAATATAATACAGGTAAGGTATATAACTTAATATTCGAAATCATTAGTTCACGCTAGATGTCACTATAATACGGTGAATGAAAACTTTATTTAGAGAGAAACTTTTCTTCCAAATTTATTTACAAAATTATTAGGCACTACTTATTTATTTATTTTAATATTTTATTACACTATAATTGATATTAATTAACTAAAACACAAAACGAAGAAATAAACATAAATTAACTTAAACAGAAACAAGAAAAAAATGATGTAAAGGCGGCCTTATCATCCACAGGTGATCTCTATCAAGCAACCTTTAACTTAAAAAAGAACTACTACTATTGGTGTAAAAAAAAATGTTAAAATAATAAACTTACATATATACATGATTTATAGCGATAAGAAATAGCTTTTAACTCGACGCTTGAAAATGTGAACCGACTTAGACTGGCGTAGTTCGTATGCGAGTTCGTATTCGGGCGTATGCGAGTGCATAAGGGAGCATTAGAAGTATACTCCTCACTCCCACTCCTTTATAAATAGAGCATAGAGTTATGCTCTATTTATAAATCTGAGATCGATAGTTTTCATTCATCTATGAATGATCAAGATCGATCTGTGACTTGAGAGCGATTCTTAAATACAATGCAATCCATATGAGATATGGAAATGTCGCATGAACAAAAGGCTTCAGCGTGATTGGCTATAGCTAGTCTAACAGAATATATAATGAGCCTGAATGGGCAATGCGGGAAACTGTAGCTCCTGTACAAACAAAGCAAACTTTAGGTAGCTAAGCCAAGTCTAAGGTATCGTATTGTCTAGAATACCGAGTTATACAGATTGTCGGTAACGTCTTCTCTGGTACCAAGTGTTTCTGATAGTATCAGTTACAATAAACAGTACAAATGAAACAGCAGTTTATCACTATTCACTTATTCTTGGTGAATCGCTGGTGAATTTAATATATTATAAATTTACATAAATAACATAAGAAAATGTGTGCCAAAGGCTTTTCCACGGGAAAGCGAAGTGGAATCCCCTGGAGCCCCGCGGCTCTTATCTACTGAGTATTGAGGGCACGCGCCCGCATCTGAGGGGCACTGGCGTTTGATAATTTATTTTGGTTATCCCCGTTTTAGATTATTTTATAAATAGCGTTGAAGATAGAAGTCATTTCGTTTTCATTACAGATTCTTAATGTAATTTTTTAGAACCTGAGTGAATGCATATATTCAGATTAGTTTGAACAAATTAATCCATGACGTTCTTAATAATTTAATATTTACGATTTACACGTTTCTTATAAGAACGATCCTATAAATTAATTTGTATACATACATATTATATTTTAATATTATGTATTTTTTTTTAACTCTACGCACATAGCAGTAGGCAAAGGGAACCTGGAAACCGAGAGGCATTGCGTATTGATTTGCGGTATTCAACGTCGCGTTTTGCCTAATTATAAGAGCGGGGAAAAGGAAATATTAAATATTTAATTTCGTCGAGTGGGTATCAAACATGTCGCGTTTACACTCGCATACATGTGCCCCCGCGCTACAACGGCCTCTAAGATAGTGTTTTCCAATTCTTATCAAACTTCCCTTCAAGTGTATCATTTTCAATACAGTTCAATGTACATAATTAAAATTAACAATCCATAAACTTTGAATGCATGTTGCAACTTGCAGCAAATGACCGCAGTTATAGATAAGTTATAAAATGCTGAAACTTCAATGTTAGCCGAAGGTGAGCGTGCAGAACCTGTTCCCCCTTCTCTGTGGTCCCCTCGCATTGCGAAGGCGTGGTTTCCGGTCGACCTGAATACAGGTCACATTAGCTCCGGCTGATGCAGACCCTAGTTACTGAGCCTACGTCATTTGTCGCCGCCATTTGGATTTATGCCTACTTATATATTAACTTAAACTCTAAGTGATAAGAGTAACTTTGTCTGTCTGTCTGTAGCGCTTTTACGCCAAAACCACTAAGTAGGTAAATCAATTTTAATTAAACATTTTTTTTTTTATAGAATAGTGATTACATTGGGAATGGAAATGGTTATTTTAATGGCGGAATGAAAATAGTTTGGATGGACTGTTTGTATGACAGTGGCTTACCTCCAGTGTACCCTATTCCTGACACTAATTATTAGTTAGAGTCATCTCGAATCACAAAGTACAATAAAAGGGGAATTTAACTATAGACTACGAAACGAAATAATACCATTTTTAATATTTTTGTTTAAGTTTAGTCCATATTACCCTTATAATGTCACCTACCGTAATAAAAAATCACATTAAATGCTTTAAATACGCTGCAAACAAATATTTTTAACATGTTTTAAGTCGAGCTGTATATAACTATGTGATATATGTATAACAATCTGAATTAAATGCGCTTCTAATTATTGTTGTATTATCATAAAACTTGATAAATATATGTAGATTAGATGAAAATACAATATTATGATATCGTCGAGCTGGTCTGATGATGGAAGATAGCCGCTTACTAGTACCTATCTAAACATTTTGAGTGTGGGTTCATCACATTCATCTTACTAGACTCGGCCACAAGAAACTCCAATCCCATTAGGACACTCCCGTTCCCCACTTTCCGCCAAATTCTGGCGGCATTCCGATTGCTGGAGGCATTCAATTGGCGGAACTCAACGCAGCGCTTTGTCTCGCTTATTAATTTATAATAATATATAAGCTATATATTATTAATGTAATATATAATAAATATATAGCTATAAATAATTAATTAATATATAATTCGCTGTGGTGTACTTCTTAGCGGTCTCAGTCACTATTAAACTATCAACCCGTATTGTTAAAGTAATTATTTTCTAACGATAGCTTTGTTAGACGTCTTAAGAATATATCGAGGTGGTTTCAGGATTTCCTGCACGCCTGACGCCCTGCAGCGCGGGTCAGTGCCTCCGCCCCGGCACGCGCCGGAAACGTGCCGCCACAGGAAATCAAGTTAATTACTAAATTTGTAAAAAACTTTTCAGTATTTTAGCGCGAAATAAGTGTCACATGACTCATTAAAAATATACACCTACCGAGAGGTTAGTCTTTGTTTTTTTTTTAATTACATTGAAAACTTAAGTATAGTAATAGGTACTTTTATTCTTCACAAATTAAAGCATTAGACAAGGACGTATCGTTTTTTAACAAAAAATATAATTAAATATTTTTAATCTTCACTAATGTTATAAAGGTTTAGAGTTTGATTGGTTGAATGCACTGATCTCGACTGTCGTAGTTCAATGGAAAAAATATTTTTACTTTACGACGTTCATCACGCGGCAATACACGAACAATGTCTAGATTTTTCAATACAAAACGATATTTAATATTGTAATTAATATAATTTATTCTCGACATATTGATGTACAGATACGCATAAGTTACAAAAGTCACTGTATATTTTTCTATCTATTCAGAACGCCGCGGCCGTATCGCGTTGTCACACATTATAATATTGAAATTTAACAGCGAATAATAATAATAAAGCTTGATTTCAGTTCCATACAGATTGCAGTGATACGTTAATATTTATATAAAACTTTAAAAAATATAATTACTTAGATTTATTAAACATTTCGTGCTATTTATTTATCGTGTATTTCGTCTAAATTTAAATTATGGCTTATTTTGATTGTTTAATTATTATGAAAGCCTCCATTCCCTATCCTTAGTTGTGTCCAGTCAACTTACGCCAAAGTTATTTCAACTTATATCGACGGCCTTCACTTTATCTTTCAATTTTATACCGAGGCAACTTCTTTCCATTCTCTTCTGGATAACCTGAATGTTATTCCTGGTTTTGAGATCATGGGTCCATGGACCATGAGATGGATCATGGGTCCCGCAGATCAAGCATGGTCTGCAGAGGAAGTTGAGATTTGAGTTATGGTTAGAGAACTTGTTCCACGTAATTACTACTCGTTTGTTTATGTCCTCATTGCTTCTTTATTTTCTTAAACAAATCTATTTGTCTAGATACATATGTACCTATATATTTAGCAAACTTAAGAGTGATGTTATTTACTAGATGGGCGTTCCACGTCGGCTGGTTGACCGCAGTGAAACGCCCATCTCCACTTTTGTTTATTGTTAGGTCATTCCTAATACAACTCTAGCATTGGATGCTGGCCTGGTTTAAGTCGTTAACCATTTAGTTTAACTGGTAAGGGCTAACAGCGGTTACTCCCACTTAATATTTTTTACTCAACACGCAATATCTCGAGAATTCGGCAGAAAGTGGGGAACGGAAATGCATAACCAGTCGATTTAGCAGCACACCGTGCCCCTGCACCACGACCTCAAAACTTGGCCACAAAAAAAATCTTACAGAAACATAATTCAAGTAAAAATTAAAATATAAATATAATATTCAAATATAAACATGAATTGTGCGAATTATGAATCTCATAAAATGTCGTCTACAATGTGCGGTGCCTCCGTCGCACATCTCACAAGTGCAGTTGCAGCAAGCCTCGTGACGAATGAAGGTCAGTGCTCTCACTGTACTCGTACCTGCTGTATAGTGTATAGTGTCTAAGGAAAATGAACACTTGCTTTATAATGGTTTTATCGAATAAACTATATTTTGTGCGTTTTTTTTAAATTTTTTTTCATTACTTGGTAATTGGTATGTTGGTGATCCTTATTAGATAGACATGATCTATTTGTACTATAACGGCGGTCGAAGTCGATTTAACGTTTAATGTGCGAAATAAAAATGATGGGCAACTTTGAAGTTGTGTCAAATAACAACTAATTTTAGAGCATTTTTTTTATTTTAAATATTTTTTTAATAATATTTTTTTTATTTTAAATAAAAAAATGCTAATTAATAAAATTGTTCATGCATCAAACAAAAGTCGAGAAAGACTTTAGCGATGTCTGCGGTATTTTTAAAAAGATTTTTATATTATTTGCCAATTTTTTTTTCCTAAGACTAACCATAAGGTGACCAGACCAGACTATTTTGGGGCGAGCATCCAGCTGGCAGCCCCACCCTCCTTACCTTCCTACGCTCATGCTTATAAAATAACATAATGGTAGCTTCGAATAAAAGACTTCAACGACTATATACATTACTATACAAGAAATTATAGAATCTATACTATAAATTGAATTAATGTACTAATATCACCTTTCTAAATAAAATATAATTACTTATATGAAGTTTATATTTATTGTTAATCTATACTAAAGGAACTTAAAAAAGTAGTAATTTAGGAGTATCTTCTAAATGATGTTTCGAAAAAATATAAATATGTAAATGTTGATTTTGTCATCCAATGTTTGTAATAACAGCGTTATATTTTTATAGCTTCACGCTGTATCTCGCACATAGCTGAGTAGGCAGAGAGAACCTAGTGTTAAGACACTCCGTTTCCGCCGAATTCTGATATCATTACTCGACACCAGAGTGAACATTTCGTTTCTTCGAGTGTCACACACGGCTGGCCTGCACCACGCCTGCCCTCCATTGATGTTCATTTGTTAGTCCCTCTATCAAGAAACTCGTATTCTGTATAACACGTCATATTGACCTCGCGGGTGTACAGGGCGAGCAAGAGTCTTGCCTCCGGAAATACCACGCATGATGCAACGCTGGTTGCTGATCTTATTTATTTTGCCTATATTTTCAATAGGCACTATACAGACTTTGTCCCTGTCTTTCTTTATTTTTCCAAAATTATTATCTATAAT
Source organism: Heliconius numata (assembly GCA_016802625.1). Lineage (NCBI taxonomy): Eukaryota > Metazoa > Arthropoda > Insecta > Lepidoptera > Nymphalidae > Heliconius > Heliconius numata. The sequence goes on from JAEBDU010000033.1 coordinate 504,653, forward strand.
TATAATTTTTTTTTCTATGTTAGTCACACCAGGCTTGGAGCTAGACATAATTATCTCTAGGCGTTAAGTTCCTAAGAGAGCCCAGGTTCGATCTCTATTTCGTTCTTTACAAAGTAATCTTATAAGAGTTATCTTTTTTCGTTAATATGTACGAAACCCTAATAAATGTAATGCATTTATTATTCTTTTAGGAACCTTACATTAGTGCAGGAGATGACGCACCGGAAGTAGTCGCATACTCGCGAAGTCCAAGAGTCCAGACTGGTGGCAAAGTGCCTCGCGTTTGTTGACCCAGTCGCGTAATAAGAACGTATCGTTTAGTTAAATAATCATTGCTATGTATATCGTGTTCACGTATTAATATAATAAAGATGCGTTAATTTCTTTGTCTGTGATAAATCAATTTAATTTTGTTGTTGATAGTTTTGACGGAGACAGGAAAAGATAAATTTGTCAATTAATTAATTAGTGTAATAAGCTTTACTTGTTAGTATTGTTTTTACACATACTTTACATTTTGGCAGTGGCTTAAAATATTACAATAATAAATAATTGATCTTCTTCTGAGTTTGTTGTTGTTTCTGTTATTTTATACACGACACTTTGATTAAGTACGTCATTTCACCCTTCAGGTCACCCTTATCATTTAACTGCCTACTTTCCTGCTAGGCATAATACAGTGAGAAGCTACAAAGATAGCTTCACTATCAGCCAGGCTTTACATCGTCTAACATACATTAATATCCACACAACACGGTGTAAATGTGTCACTTGCCAGCGTGACATTGCCGTGACGGCATACGACGTGACGTGTCCAATCGATCGGTCACGGGGCGGGACAGCAGAGCTACGTGCTGGCCGTCTCGTAGCCCCTACGTGACGACGCGCACGCGACCTCGTCTAAGCTCTCTAAAGCTTCTAAGCTCAAGCTCGATGTAAGCTCTGATAAGTTGACTTACCTTCTATAGAAGGAAGTGTGCCAATAAAAACAATAGTTGTAGAATGTGGCGTCGAGCGTGTTGAATGACGACATGTCTGCGAGTTCGTAGTGGTTATGTATAGGTTTATTATATACATTTTATATAGTATATGACATAAGTAGGAAACTATTGTTTAAGCTGATTTAAATTTAATAAAATGTATAACCTCTTATTACGATTGACATTATTAAAAAAATCTTATAAACCTCAAAGACACCATACCACATAATTATTCTTTATAATTAATTTAAAATTTGACTTTTTTGAAATGGACATTTTTATAATATCAGGGAAAGGAAGAACCTAGTGTGAAGACACTGTTCCGCACGCATCGCACAATTTGCAATCTACTTCGATTTGATGATGACACTATTCGTGACCGCGGTCTGTTACCAGGGTACGAAAAATAATCACCCAGAATTACATGAAATTTTAAATTGGATGAAAATTGTTTACTTGATCCCCTACTTTCCCCCAATGCCAGTCAGGCTTGAAGATGTTAAAAATGTTTGAAAAAGCACTCTCTCGAATTGCCCTTCTTCCGATATTTTTTTATTTAAAAATATAATAATAATTTAAAAATATAATATGACGCAGGGTAGGCATAGAGAACCTAGAGTCAAGACATTCCGTTCCCCACTTTTCGCCAAATTCTGGAGGCATTGTCTGTTGAGTGGCGGAACTCAACGAGCGCTTTGCCTCGACACCAGAGCTTAGAAATGAAAATATAAATTTAAATAAATATTTTCATTATTTGGAATGGGGATCGTACTCACAATCAGTAGCGTTTACAGTCACACTTTGTGACCTCAGACAATAAAAATCTATCAAAACGATTACAAGAAACAATCAAGACACTTAATTTTTCATACTTCTATATTTCCAGTGATAAATAAGAGAGTACGCCAGCACCGTGACGTTGTTGCGATCCTAATTACCTAACGTGCGTAGTAGACTCGTCGACTTCACGGGAGTCGGGACTCTGGCGTCACTCCTGCCTCACACGTTTCTGGGATTTCGAGTGAGTCACGGGAGAGGGTTTTTATTGAGTACCGTTAGTCGGTACTACGCGATAGTGAATCATGAGATTGTGGAACGAGACGAGGATGCGGTCAGTTCAGCTTCTATGAAACCATTGTAAATTACTTAATGTATTGTTTGTGTTTCTATAATTAATCTGTAAGATGTTTCTTGTTTAATATGTGTGCTATATCTATTAAGCTTTACTCTTGCATACATTTTGACTACGATGTACACATATATTATTAAAATTATTCAATATCTACCTACCAACCGATGGCCGATAATCATCTCATGTGTACCTTTTCCAAATCAGCTTCACCTGCACATAGCAGGGTAGGAAGAGGGAACCCAGTGTTAAGACACTCCCAATCCCCATTTTATAATTTTTCGAGGAACTCCGTGTTGAGTGGTGGAACTTAACGCCGAGCTTTTGCTTTAGTCCCGGAATGAAGAAATGAGAATATTAATAAATAATAATTTATTCCTGCGGGTGCATCCTCCGTCGCGTTACAGTCACACCTTTTTACAGTGAACCTGCGACACGAGTGCCGCAAATAAATATTGAAATTAAATATTAGAAAAGAATATGTTTAAAATAAAAACAATAAGGTACTTTACATACTTATGTATGAGTATCAGTTGACATCTCTCACACGGCGCCCTCGCGCGTGTTACAGTGACGCCGGAAACTATTTATTACAGAATATTTAACATTATGTTAGTAACGCTAATTAGTTTAGGTTTTAAAATAAACTCACAGCCTTACTTTTAGTTTCATATATCTTCCATATACTATTGCAAGTTGTAAGTACTCAAAGAGCCACGAATATGGAGCTTATGTATTTTAATTATAGGCTGTACATAAAAAGTAAGTCATATATTATTTTTCAAAAAATTAAAATGTTGATGGTCTTACCAATTAACGGATCACTGTCATTTTACAAATTGATCTTTGTTGTATGAGTTCTCATAACATTTACGATATTATCTAAAGTAAATATTTAATTAATTAATCGTATTCACCCCTTAAAAATAAGAAGCGACAGAAAAATAATAACCACTCATACTCTACGGAACGTGACAGTATTGCACGTGAACGCAAAAAATAAAGTAACCTAACAATGTCTCTAATATTTAAGATACTTTAAATATTAGAGACATTGTGAGGTTTATTAGGATCAATTGAATTTCATGCATACAACCGGCCACGGTGTATGGTTTTAATAGAGACTCATTTGAATTGTGCTTTAATATTTTATTACCTTATATAGTTGCATCTAAGGAAGCGTACGAGTATTATGAAGAATGAAACATTATACAATACAATGTTTATAAATGATTATCATTGGCAACGAGTACCTGAGGGGCCTCCCCTACAAGTTACAACAATGGTGAAATATTGCCTTATTGACCCATTAAATTTAAACATTATTGGAAAATAAATGGAAATTATGAAAATTATTGGTGATGAAAATTATTAGCAAAAACAATAACCTAAGCTAATAATTACTATGTATAGTTTTTTTAGGTTCACCATCTATCTCATATAGGATGGGTAAAGGGTACACTTAGTAGAGAAACTAAAATGAAATAAGGTTATGCCTTCCATTTCCACCCAGGTGAAGTTTTTATTACATCGCTTTGGTAACAAATTG
>JAEBDU010000033.1:508320-545085 GCA_016802625.1 Heliconius numata
TATGCTTCAGTACTTCTGTAATAGTACATAATGAATAATTTTATGAATTTATTAACATAATCCTATTTTTTTGAAAGTTGTAACTTTTTAAAACTATTTATTATTATTATACTATTTTACCGGTATTAAACTATGAATGAATTTAAAGAGACTTGAGCCCGTGTCGTGATGGTTTCTATAAGAAGCGGGTTCGAATCCCGCTACAATAAAAAATAATTACATGTTTCTAAACATAAAATCTATTTGAAATCCCCAAATATAACCCTAAAATAATCTATTAACATACATTATAAGAAAGTAAGTATTTGAAACCTAGTCGTTTTTCCTGTTGAGGACAGTACCACAAGTCGCTTAGTAAATGTAGTAGGTAGAGGCGATCACGCCACGCGGAGTGCGGACACACCCCCGCTAACACGCAAACTATTTCATCACTTACCGGTTCTACGGGCTCTGATTGAACGCTAGGAATGTACATTTCTATTTACATAGGTTTACGCTGTATCCCGCAAACAACAGATCGGCAGAGGGATTCTGGGACACTAGTGCTAAAACACTCCGAATTCTGGAGGCATTGCGTGTTGAGTGGCGAAACTCAACGCCGTATTTTAAAGGCACATGAAACATATACGAGTATGTGTATAAATGATCTTTACTCGACTCGTCGTTCATCATATGATATATCTCAAGGGCACACTGAGGACTGTACCGTGCAGCATCATGACTTCCGGAACAGCTTGCAATGTCGTCATTGCATATGATAAAAAAATATACTTGTGCTTTCAAGAAAACCATATTTTATACTAAAAAAATATTTAAGGTACTATCGTATTAAAAAAAAGTGTTTAATTAAAAATATATTAATATTTCGCGGGTAAGGGCAGTCTATTCGTAACATAGGGGTTACCAATAATGTATGATTCATTGTCTTAACATACGGAACTCTCTGCCATTCGGAAAAATCGTGTAAATTCCGGAAAACGTTAGAAACATCAACATATACGACGATATATCTGCGGCATAAGACATAATAATATAACATTATAAATAATATTATATTAATATGTAAATAATACAAATAAAACAATCCATACAGAACTACTCCAGTAGAGCGCGTCACCGCCAGACGGCGCGGCGCCGGCGCGCGGGTGTGCGGGAGCGGGTGCGCGGGGGCGGGGACACACCGCCACATCACACATAATGCGAATGCACGAGGAAAACATACAATTATACATTTATTGATATGCATTATGCAATTCACCAGCATGCTCCGTCTGACTGCCCACTCCGCCTTGCAGGCAAGAAAGCGGAGCTGCTATTTAGAAGTTAGCAAGGATTACCATTCAGACTGACGACATGCTGTAATTGATCACCCACGTCTTCCAAGGTTCAAGGAAATCTGTGTAAGATGGGATTACCACTTATCGCAGAGTGACGTCACTTCCCACAGAGGACACTTCTCGCAGTGTCACAGGGCACTGGCTCTAACTATTGGTACCCGGTAGATTGCAATCAGGACTATATTAAGTAAAACTTCAAAATATCATATTTATTTTATAGTTTCAATTTCAAGCAAGACAAACTAGCTTAATCTCCCTTCTTAACATTAACTTGTCTCTGCCAATCCTGCTATGTGTCCTAAGGTGAATCATGTAGCGAAACATTTGCGTGTTCGCTTCTAACAAGGTTTTCAGTGCAACAGGAACTGACTCTATTAGAATGATGCAACGAATAATTTAATAATGGCTATTAAATACAATGACTGTACAACGAGCACTAACCGTTTATAAATATGAAAGCGAAGCTGTTCTTGATGTACGCATTATCGCGAGCGTGGTGGTCCCCCATTCCCCTACTGCTGGCGCTTCCTCCACTATCACCTACTGGGGGATCTTTTTGCTTTTTAAGTGACCGTCACATTAACTGAGAGCTCCCAATCAACATCGAATCAAATTATAATAATTGCACTTTTTAATTGCGTCACGAAGGATTTTAACGAAAGTTACAAATTAGGGATCAGAAATTACCTTGTACCTCCCAGCTCCTTACCTCTACAACGGAGTAAAGGAACCCTCATCTTGTTTACCATATTTGTATATTTCTCTTCGGTTTCATCATTAAGACGTGTTTGTTTTTAACTGGAATCGTCGTTGTAACCGCACTCTTTGGCTTCTTATGTCATCTACCATTTCTACCTCGTTTCTATGAATAATATATACAATTTATTTATGAATGTGTCTATATTAAATATAATAGTAATATTCAATGTTTAAATAGATTATGATAATATTGATTTGCCTTCTATATCAGGATCATCAGCAGCGGCAGCAGCTGGTCTGCGGTTCCTGCTAAACAGACACAAGTTTCTAGTATATATTACAAGACTGTCTCTACGACGTGACACTGGCTTGACATGTAATCTATGCTGTGATGATTGAAAACCATTATTTTTTGATATTGTCAACCATTTCATTTGATATCATTCTAATCAATTTAATAGCATTATGGCGGCACAAATACGAACACGGTATCTTACAGTTCGCGGTATGGTACTTATTGTATTTGCACGTCTGAATAAACTTATAATTAAAATGTTTCAATTTCAAAAAAAGACAATTTCAAGAATTAACCCAGTGTCGCATAAAATCGATGCGGTAAATGTGGATATGGGGCCTTAAATTGCATCCCCATGGGGCTCCGTGGCGTTTTCTGTATTCTGATACATGTGTAAAAGATGAATTAAAAGTTTAGGTTTTCTTAACCGAATAAACGTTGTAAGTAGGTTCAAACAAGGTCATGTACCAAGTAAGGCGAGTGGTGTACGTGTGTGACGTCACGCGGCGTCACGCTGCGGGCCGCGGGACTCACCTTCGCTGCTCAATGAAAATTCTACGTGCATACTGGACTTGGAAAATTTGTACAGCGACTAGAGCGGGTGAGTAACAGTCGCCGTTCAATAATAGTGTCACTTCTTAAAACGATTTTTTACAAATGTTCGGACTTATGAGTAATTGTGTTTTTAGGGTCCCGTATCTTTTAAGGAAAAAGGAATGCTTATAAGGTCACACTTTGTTGTACGTCTGTCGGTCTGTGTACGTTACGAAAAGAAGAAATGTACCTGGACTAACCTGGACATCCACTAAAAAGGGATTTTGAAAAGTTTTAAGCCTAAAGGGGTGAAATAGGGGTTGATAGTGGTTGTAAAATTTAAATTGGCAGCGATTTTTATAATATTGTAAATTTAGACTCTTAAAAATATTTCATTGAACATATATTTTGTGGTTGATTAGCATTCACCCCTAAGAGTGCAAATAAGCAGACGAAGCTGCGCGCGTCCGCTAGTATAGAATAAAATTATACGAGTATAGAGACTTCTCAAATGTAAATATTGATGTTGTCACGTAACTTATATTGTAATATTTTTAAAAGGAGTATTTATTTAAATGCTGAATATCAGTATAAATACTAACTTAACAGCGTTTAACACTAGGTAACTCATACAAATGCGAATGGCAATATTTGTCTGTTTTTGTTTTATTTAGCTTTACGCTGCAAAGGGAGTCAAAGGGTACTTATAATTGTTAAATCAACGTGGTAAGCGCATCAGTGTAATACTCATAAGAATACGAGGTACGTTTCAAAGAATTCACCCAAAATTTCGGTATTATCGTCGCGCGCAGCACATGCGGTCGTCACGCAGGTCCCACCGACGAGGTCAGCGCGGAGACGTGCCGTACATACAATAGCCGCTGGAGACCACAGAATGTGGACCTGCAATACGTCATGACTCGCACATGCACCTGTTATCAACCTCCACATACATGTTCTCTAGAATGTTCACATTCAAAAATAATAATCTAGCGGGAGTCGTACCCGCGTCTCTTGGATACCGTCTAAACACTCTAGCCACTAATTAAGCTATGCATTATTGACGATCGTACCATATAATTCTAAAAAAAATCTTACTTTGAAATGGAATTACATATTACATAAACAGTAAAAATGTTTCAATGCAAGGAAGAAAGGAGGATGTTAGAATACCGAGATATTATGAACTAGTCAAAACATAATAATTATTTGAGGGTACAACCAGTCAAAAACCAGATTGAACCTTTTATTCCTATACCAAGTAGCCCAGGAAAACTTAGTGTCGAGACGCTCAGTTCCTTACATTCCGTCCGATTTTCGAGACATTGTGTGTTGAGTGTCAGAACTCAGCGCAATTAAATATATTTATAAATATTTCCATTCATACCTACCCATATGTGTTTATTATACATTTAATAAATTTGACAAGCTATAAAATAATACTAACGCAATAAAATAAAGATAATAATACAAAACAATAAATTTCCTACGTATTAATATAAACGTATACAGGTTACGGACTGAAATAACAGTTTTTTTTGTTTTGTATTTACCATTAAGACAACCTGTAGTGCGCGTCACGCATCAAGCGCCTAATCAATAACTATGTGTTCGGAAACCGCAAGTAATTTTTCAAAAATATGCACAACCGGGTTTAGAGAACACATCGTGAGTCGCGGCTTCGCGGCCTGTCTCTACGTGATGTTAAGGTTCTGCAAAATTTCTGGATATCTTTTGGTTGCCTTGTTCTAGTAACACTTCCTTTCACCATGACAAATGTCACCTGAAAAAGTGCAAAGACTTCCCTTCTACGAACCGATCATTTTCTCATATTTGGTTCACAGATACATTTTCCTAGAACCTTTATATACTTTCACGATTTTTTATTTGACGCGTCAAACATTGAAAAGGAACCTAGTGATGAACCATACTTTGCAAAGAAAGTATAGACAATTCCCGATTGACTTACATAAAACAGAGAACCCGAGCACACAGCCTCTACTCGACGTGCGACTTGTTCCTGCTGATCCCTAAACAGTAAAGACGCCGTTATTCCATCTTTCTAATTGTAATTGCTTATTGATATATCGCTGAACAGACAATTATTGGTGCTCTCTTAAGCTTGTGGTTAAACATAAAAAAGATTCAGCAATATTTGCAAGTCATAATACATAAATATTTTATTTTTTATGTCGTAAAAGCTTTAGGAAAGGTGATAAATCGACAACACGGGGTTTTTGAAAGCAACAATTATTTAAAAGCTCGATAATGATGTGGAAAATACTCATATACTGTTCAATGTTAAATATCAATTAAAGCAACTGATTCGAAACGCCTCAGCAGACACACAGTAGTTCCGGGTCATGTTGCAGGGGAGGCAGCTCAGGGCAATAGGAAATATTTCACGCTCTTTATATCACATGTACAGTTATAGGAATATGAGTATGAGTGACAAATATCAAACTAATGCGACATTATTTTGTGCCAACCAGCCAAGCTGGTGGAAAGAACACCGACGAACAAGGTAGACAGAGGGAATTTAATGTTAAGATACTTCGTTCCCCAAATCTGGCAGCATGTACAAATATAAATGGATATATATCACTATTATATATATACCTTTTATAAATATATTCGAAACATATGCAAAGAACAAACACATTTTATAATAACGTATATATATATATATATAACATATAGATACTATTTAAACAAATTCTTATGCATTGTTTCGATCTGACCGACGTTCGCACGGGCCGGAAATTCTTGTGTCGAAAGAGAAGGCGCGTTTTGGCTCACATTGCAACGTGTTTCGCCTTCGATATGTCACACGCCAAACTTCATACACATCCATAAGAGAATGCTTTCAAAACTTACGTTATTTTCCACTCACGCACCAATAACTGTTAAACTTGCATCATTTAGTCGCTTGTTTGTGTAGCTCCGCTATCTAATACTCAATGTGTTCACGGGGAGTCCTCCTCCTACCCTGCTACTGCTTAACGTAAACTGCACCATAGAGCTAACTTTCTTATGTTTATCACACTATCCCTCACGTATTATTTACAAATTAAAAGATAAATACTAAATTTATCTTAAAAAATTATGTTATACCTAATTACATTATAGTGTTCCTACACTACGCTATACAGTCGCGTGATCTCACAAAAGGATCCGCAAAGTCATAATGGAATGTTTACGGTGAAGAGAGCAAGCAGGTAGAAAGGAGAGTTTCCGGAAGGTGGCATGATTCACAAGTGAGGTTGTAAGCGGCCGGGCTCGAGACAACCAAACTTTACTTTTTGTTTACAAGACTAATGACACGTTTGTGTTGTGCGGCGTTAACGAGCCGCGTGCGAGTGTATTGTGAGCCACTTGTGGGAATTTAACACCTTTCGATGAAATGTTGGGTACGTTCTGACAGGACTGTGCCTGTTCACTTAGAAACAGTGCCTTTCACAATTTTGCGTTCACAATTTCTTGCCAGAAATTAAAAAATACATGTGGTTGCACCAATCTGCAGTTGCTATATCTTTTTGCCATAGCCTATAGGAAGATTTTTTATTTCTAAATTAAAATAAGTTTATACATAATTTTATTATATACTTTTAGAATTAGAAATAAAAAGTTTAAGTACTCACAATTTTGGCAAACAATATAAAAACAAAAAGAAACTGCCCACGGCGTAGTAAACAAGTATACCGTTACCATTGTGATAATGTTAATATTCCGATTTGTATGAAACGGTGGAGCTGTGAGGGTCCCACGTGCCCCGCTCCCCCGACCCCCCGGTGCATTCCTGCGCAGTTACTCAATGGACCCCAGCGAACAAGTCGAGGCACGTTCGCCCTTATCTGACTTCGAACCGCTAATTATGATCGATGCTTGTACTTTACTTGTACACATTACATACATTTTTAAGAAATGCCAAAAGATTCCAGATATAACGCGGCCGTTCTTGAAGTTTGTTTTGGTCTCATAGACCTCTGGGTAGAGTTACATTTTAATCGGAGTGAACGACATTATAGGGCAACATTTATTACAGGAGTTCTCAACATGTTTTTTATGTTTATGACTAATTAGAAGATGTTCAGAGTAAAATTACAAAACCGTTTTTAACATAATATTTAATTAAGAACAAGAATCAACTTGACATTGTGCGTTGGTCTTTTTACAAGTTTTTTTTAATTTCACACTGTATCTCACACATTGCAGGGTAGGCCGAGGAGCCTGAGAACCCAGTGTTAAGACACTTTTCCTCAATGTGAAACTCAACCCTACGCATTGCCTCATTACCAGCACATTATGTAATTAAGATTTCCGATCGCACCTCACAGATGTTCTATTAGTACACAGCTCAGGCTCGCAGAGTGTCGCACGACGTGTTTTCCTTTAACATGCTATATACGTAAAGCATTACATATTGAAATTCATATTAATTCTTTATTTATGTAAATATTTATTATCTAATGGTGTATAAGATAATATTGAAATCTATGTACAAATGTTAATATATAAAAAGCTTTCATCACTCAATGACTGACAGACCGCACTAACGAAACTACTGGACTTAGAAAGTTGAAGTTTGGCTCTCAGGTAGATTGGGGAGTATAGGAGAGGAGTACGAGAAGACATCTTGAAGTTTTTAAATATATACTTATTTGTTTTTGTTTAATTTACCTTAATCTCTAATAATGTGTTATATAAATTACCCTCAGAGTGAACGATGTTGTAACACTGACGTCAGCACCGAGCTATGCACCACTCCGCTGCATGCACGGTGACGTCACGACGCATCCCGAGTGCGCGGAGGAAATCTCAAGAGACAACATTAGCGGCGAATAAAAGTGCGTTTTCCTTGTACCACTCGTGCACATTACTTATATTTTAATTGATACGGTCATACCTATCAAATCTAATATCAATTTTAATATAACAAATTTGAGGATAAATAAAGCTCCCGTAGTTACTTCTGCCACATTGTAATTTTTTATTTTATTTTAAGTAATATATAAATTGCATTTAAATATACCTAACTTTTGGTCTATATTTTTAATAAATTTATTGTTTGCTTAATATTTTTTCTTTTCTGGCTTCATACTGTGCACATGCACTTCCCCAGGGAAGCGGCAATGCCGCACTTGGCCTTGTTACTACAACGAAGAAATAAATATTTTATTCTCTTGAGTGGGAATAGAACCCGTCCTGTTTACAGTCGCACGCTTGTGCCTCTAAATGTAAGCGCGTGTCTCTGACTCATGTCCGCAAACTGTACACTACAGACAGGTTTGTGCAGAAGTACACGTATGATTAAATAGAAACTAACCTGAAACATGTTTGATACGAGAACTATAAAACACGAGCGATCCGCGTGTACTTGTTGTAGTATTATAGACAAATTACAAAAATAATATCTAAATAATAAAAAGAATAAAATCTTTTCAAAATTCTAGCATATGTACTATTCTGGTGTATAAGCTGTATTATTGTAAAGGTTCACTTCCGTACGTCGTACATCACTATACAACACTCTGCTCGCATGTTTTTTATACTTAGATATAGTAAGTAAGCGCTGCATTTATAACATAATAAATACGTAATTTAGCAAACATACGGCGGATTATTTTATTATTAATTGTAGAAGTCAATGTGGTCTGAACGTTTTATTTAATACGAGTACCACAAAAAATGTGTAGCAATTAGTAAAAGACTACTTACTAGATAGAATATATTTCATAAAAAGTTGACCGATTAATTTGCTCATGTATTAGTCATCACTATATTTTTTTTAAGATTGATCACACACTGTGTGTGGACATGTGTATGTCACACAAGACACGGCGTTTAGCTGCGCTCCTTGTCACGACAGTGGCCTTGAATCCCCCGCCGTGGACCTGTGCTAGACAAGAGGGAAATTGAAAAAGACATTATCTTCACGCTTTATAATCGTGAAACCGTACAACTGAGTATCTCGATAGTACCTACTTCCTCTCTGCCGACCATGCTTTTAGCGCATTCTCAATCTAAATATTGTTTTTGTTCTTATGTTAATTGAAACAACAAAACTTTGAAAGCTCAATATGTAATAAGGTACATATTTACTCTAACTCTCATTAAGACGAACGAAGGGGTTTTACCACCATTAGAAATCGCGTTCATGTTCAATATTATCAATACATGTAACTATGAATCAGTGAGCTCCACCTAACCGGCTGCAAATAAAGAGGTGCCGGGCCGGAACCGACAAAGGCACAGGGATGTGGTGCTAACGTCGTACGTCACACTGTCGAGTATCTGACGCACTTAGCGCCGGCGTCTCTAAACTCTTAAATCACACTTCCATTGAAAGTGAACAGAAAGCGCCCCCGCCGCCCCCGTCGCCCCCGTCACCCCCGCCGCCCCCGCGCCTGTCGGTACCAAGTTGCCCATTCACGCTGTACAAACATATATCTTCAATGAGTGACCGCGTCACAGATAAGTTTTTGTTTGTTAATGTCTTCGTGGAATTTTTTGTTTTTGTTGTATTCGGTTAAAATGGTGTGCTTAACGTTAATTGTGCTATTTCTGGTATATTTTTTTATTCAGTCGGTCTTTTGCTTATAGTTAGGGTGTGACAGCCTTTCGTTGAAACATCTATGTTGTGAATCATCAACTATGAATGAAAGATCACACACATCGAAAGTACGTAGCGATTTATTAAATTAAAATGTATTTATTATTTTGCCACACTTTGAAAGACCTGACGCAGACGAGTAATGAGTGAGGTTAGTTTACACAGCCAGTGTCATTAAATTAATTACTAGATAACGATCGACGTTTTAACGCTTATATTTGAATAAATAAAATTTCATCTGTGACTCACAGGTGTTCGATGTGAAGCTCGCACTTTTTCCTGCTATAAAAACTATGTACACAATTTTTTCCGCATAGCTGGATAGGCAGAGAGAATGTACCCACCCCAAAGACACCCACTTCTTCGAAGTCACTTTGTGTATTTGAGTGGCGGAACTCCAAGCTTTGCTTCGTGTACCGGTAACAAACAAAAAAGTGGAAAATGGGGAACAGAGTGTCTTAACACTAGGTTTCCTCTGCCTACTCTGCTATGTGCGAGATACAGCGTAAAGTTAAACATAAAAAAGAGTTAGATATGAAAGTTAGATCACGAAATATAGGAAAATAAAGATAATTTAAGAAATAACAATGTATTAATGATTAAAAGTAATAATTTAAAATAAATCAGTTTCACGTGTGTGCGGAGTGCACAATATACAATGTGACACTGCTTTTCCCATTTGTACCGAGTTTTGGAGGCATTAAGTATAGAGAGCAGGAACTTGTGTGCTATATACCAGAGAAGCGATGAAATGAAAATATTAATTTTAAATATTTTTTTATTTCCTCGATCGAATCCACACCAACAATGTTGACAGTCACACACTTTGATTGGTCTCGAATAACTTGACAACAAATAATGATATTACATCAAAATCACAAAGGTAATACGTCGTTGTCGATTTCACAACCAAAAGAAAGGGAGGTCTTTTGGTCCTGTTCACTTGGGATAAAATACAAATTCTAAATTTGACTCGACTATTTTTTTTTTGCAGTACAAGCTAGGCTCTACTTTACAAACATATAATAGAGCCTTAATTTTTGTGTGTGAATACAGAACTCGACACTCACATAGATAGGCGAAGTTGAAAACGACGCAATACTCAGCATTAAACGTGGCTCTTATTTCACATTTATGTTTTTGATGGGATGTTAGTTTTACCAATGAGTACATAAAGCCCATAGAACAGGATTCGTTCACACATTTTACAGCAAGTTAATTGTTTGCAAACTGACTCTGCAAACAATCGTTCCTAGTTCAATTGTTTAATTGCTTTAGTATGTCATCGTCCAATTATGCCATTAGGAGCCTTGTGCAGTGCGAGGCTCGTGACTCATTCATAACATTTAATCGAAAAAACTCCAATCCAAATCATTTTAAATTATCTTAAACAAGCTTTTTATTTTTTAAAGTAATAATTTCACTTCAAATTGCAAATGTTTGCAAATTTAATCTAAATTTTATATTTAATCATATTTTTTGTGAAATAATTTGTACAATTTTTATCTCTTTTTTTGTCTCTCACATTATAAGTTAGCTGTATGTAAAAATGATGCAGTGATACATCAAATCGATCGATCCGTTCGTTTTGAATAATTATGTATGTATATGTGACATACATTAAATACAGGATACAATATAGGACCGCTGGGCTGCGGTTATCGAAAGCAAGGGAAAGAAGTTAGTTCAAATATAGCGAAGTGTGGCATGGGGCGTTCCTGCAAAACTTCATCTTACGGGCTTCCCAAGAATTTATGGAAGTAGTCCAGCTTTCCCACTAGACGTAGGACCAACAAGTAGAAACCCCTGAACAAACTGAAAAAACCGGCTTACTTTTATTTCATTCTCCGTTCTCCACTTTTCGCGAGTCATTAATTTTTGATTAGCGAAATTCAACGCCGTAATTAAGTAGAGTTATAAATGAAAATTCTGTACCTACTTAATAAATAATTCCTTCCAGCTGTTTACCGATTCCAAAAAGTAAAATGTAATAGAATGAACCGACTGCAAAGAAAATTAAATCAACGGACTCTGATTTTATTTGCACATCGTTTATTGACACGTCGGTGGTCGTCGTCGGTGTCCCCACGGGTACACCTACCTCACACAGAGGTAGGTGTGTGTAAAAGACGGTACTTTGGAGAGACGAATTCGGCCTCGATTTATATTTTTATTTTTTTACTACATCAGTTATAGTTTATAATAAATCTGAATAATATGATGTAGGTACATACATATACTACCAGAAATAAATAATAATTACAATGAGACTAAACAGCTTGCATGATTGATAGTCGACAGGCTGGTACCTACACGACACGCTCGAGATGTGTCGTGAGATGTTTACTTAAGCACCACTTATTACTAAATTTCTAAAGTATTTTTTTCTTGCAGCACAATTTTATTGAACAATTTTGTAATAAACAACTCTGTTCTCTATTTTTCGCTCATTAACTCATTAAGAGTCATTGACATGATACAAGAATTGAAAAAAAAAAAACGTGGATACATAAAAAATAATATGAAAATTTCTGTTTATTTATATAAATATGAATAAAATAAATATGTCTGTTTACATAAATATGAACACAAATAAATTAATAGTTCTAAGTGTATTACATCCGCCTCGCCGCCATCCTGGACCGAGATGCTGTAGAGTCATGTAAACTGAATGACTAAACTGTCTGTTGTCTTCTCGTTCGCGTCATCATTGTGTTCATTAATACACGAACCGTCCGTGCGTCTGTACTGTGCCAACAAACAAATGAAGGATGTACGTAATACCTGTGACGAGTTACGAGCTCGGTCCACATGTGGCCGGCGAGGAGGTCCTGCCGTGGGCGTGGTGGCGCACGAGAGCTGCGTCACGCGCGCAAACATTAGGTTTGGAACGTACTGTGAATTGGTGACGTGGTTATAATCTACCTCGCCCGCGACTTTAACTAGTAGTAGTTCTCTTAGTACTCCCCACTCACCTCACTCGCTGACCAGACCATGTTAAATTTTACATTTAAAACTCAAGTACCAGTTTTGGCTGTGCGTAGTTTGTCACTCATTCAGTAATAGAAGAGTTATATATTTCAATAATATTTCTATGAAATTTAAGTACATTCAATTCAATATTGATCTTATAGAAGCGAATTTCTACATTTAATACAGATCTTATTGTCAGAAACATAAAAATGCAGAAGAAATTTCTCAAGTCGAACTAATAGATAAATATTGTTATTTGTTCTTACAACCCAACAAACTCTGTAGTGTGGAGCAAGCCTTACGTGCAGGTGACACCGTTAACGTAGTTTTAAGGTCACGCCGTTGTCTCTCATTTCTATACAAAATACATCAATAAAAGATGATAAGAGAGAGGACTCATCTCGCCCCAGTTCTATATATAACACTTTCTTGTATTCACTAATTTTATAAATATATCAAAAAAAGATCTCATTTATTTTAAGCATATTATATTATAATACTAGCGACCCTCTTGCGGCTTCGCCCGCTTTTACTACTGGATTATTCATATAATGTATGTTTGCAAAGCACTTAAGATAATGTGAAAATTAATTAAACCCTAATGCAACCCGCATTTTCGTAGTTTCAATGAGGATTTTCTAATTGTTTTACACAGCAAGGATATTTTAGTAGGTACCGTAATTTTAAATCTGTGCTACTAATCTTTTCAAATACTTATTAAAATATATTTAAATGACTATTTTTAGATAGTTAAATGACTATTTTTAAACGGAAGAAATTATAAACAAAAGCCTACCTACTAATAACTACTACAAAAAATATGAAACCAAATATATCGCGCTGAAATAATACATTCAACTCCAATTATCCAATACGTGCAAAAGCATCTAAATCTTCGTTGCTATAGAGGCAGGCGGGTTTTTTTTTCGAGCTTGTGGTTAATGCTAAAGAGGGTGTTCTGTCCCTGGTGAAAAGCAAGCACTACGTGGCTGCCTGTGAGGTGCCTGTATGTGAAAATTAAACAGAATGTATCGGCCGGGAATCGAACCCGGAACGCCCGCGTGGCAGGCGAGCATTCTACCACTGAACCACCGATGCGTGTAAGGCAGGCGGGCGCGGCGGAAGCATGGCGAGTGGCGAGCCGTTTCGCAGCAAGGATGTTTTGATATTGTAACAACTTCTAAAGTACTTATTAAAATGAAAAACAGTAAAAGACAGTTTTGATCTACATTAAATGGCCAACGTAACTAATATACTTATTTATATGCTGAGAGTAAGGGATAAGTGAAACTTGAGTAACATACAGCTGATGTGTCAACGGCGGGCTGTGTCAACAATTAAATGCGTTTTTCTGTAAAACTATTCACAATTTCGAAATAGTGTAAAAAGCAAATTTTATATTCGTTTAACGTAGAAAATTAATAAAGTATTTTAAAGGATAAGGATTTATGCCATTATGGAAAAATATGACTCACAATAAAAAATATATTGAAATTATTATTTTTAGCTATTAGGATATTCGCTTCTGGCAACCCCGGTGCTAACAGCTGATTCCGACTGAGAATTTTAATTTAATGTAATTTAATTCAATTTGAAGCCCATTTCCACAATAATTGCTAAATTTAATTAAGCAAATAGTGTTACTTACGTAATTATAATAGTTTTTATGTTTTAAATAGATTTTATTGTGAATTGTAAAGTGTTCTTTGTGTAAGTGACTGGTAGTGTGCCGGCATAATATTTAGGTATATTTTACTGTAAGTACGCGTTTTTATCATTGTTTTTAATTATTAGGTACTATAGAAACCATATAACGTTGATTTAATTGTGGTTTACTTGCGTAAATTAGTAGTTAAAGCTTAGTTTTCCGTCGTGCATAAACTACCCGTTATTTGCATATAATCCAAATCCTTAACGTTACTCGAAAAATCCTTTATTCAAAATGATGACTCGCAGAGCACTATCTCGTCAGGAGGAGTCCAAACTCCAACTGACTTTGCCAGAATTAAAAAACACTAAGGAATTGTGTGCCCAATTACAGTGTGAAAGGCAAGATAATGAAATAGAACTTTTACAGTTATTAGACAATAACACTAGGCTTAAGAAAGAAATGACTGCTATACACATAGAATTAACAACAATTGTAAAGGAACGGGATACTCTCAAAGATTTAGTAGATAAGTTTGACCGGTGCAGCGATGAATATGAGCAGGCCCTTATTAGGATAACAACCTTGGAGCAGGAGCTGCAAGAGGCTCACACACTCATCAATAAGCTACAGGAGGATGCTCAGAATGCTACCGTGTTACATAATATTAACTTGTATAATGAGTTAGTTGAGAGTGCCCCGCAGTTGGTTTCTTCTGTGTTGGACAGACATAGTCATTCAATTATTGATCTCACCAAGAATGACACATCATTATTCAATCTTAAAAAAGGATCAAGTCTGCCTCACTGCAGTAGAAACAAACTAAAAAAATACATAAAAATCAATAAGTTTATTGTCAAAACTAAAAAATTAATAAAACAACATAGTCATATGTCCAGGTGTGCAAAATTAAGTAAGGAGAAATTGGAACTATATGATGATTTAGAAATGTGCACAAAAAAACTAGATAAGTGTAGGTTAAATTATGAAGCTGATACACAAGCACTACAAAGTGAAATTAATTATTTAAAAGACTCCCTTGGTATACTTAATAAAATCCGTTGGATGGTTTAGAAGAAGAAGAGTTAGAAACAACAGACAGACACGAAAGGCGACTTTGTTTTATAAGATATAGGATAGGATAGGATACCTGATTTTTATGCGAAAAGATGAGAACCCCCGTGACCGTCGCGTGAAGTATGAGATGATGGTTCTGGATGAGCTAAGCCTGAATTTCAGAAAGCTCGAGACCTCCAATTTTTGAACGGAACCCTCGGTTGGCGAACCTGACTCACGATTATCTGGTTTTTTGTTCTTACGTTATGAACATTTTTATACCAACTAAAAGTGGAAAACAAAACCAAAATTGACCTTTACTTTATTTCATACAGTAGCGAGAAAACTAATCGATTTTCCAAATTGTAAAGATTCTTTTGCTATTTCATACACAGTTTTTAATGACATTTTTTTGCTCTCCTCAGAATTTTCTTAATAAAGTGTTTACTTTAGATAAGACGGCGACTTTAGATTAGTGATCATAAGACTCACATTTGGTGTTGAGTGTAATATTTACATAGAATTATACGATTATTTAATTATTATTTATATAAGTATGCTACGCATGTTCGAGCATAAACTAATGTTTAGGAGATAGCGCAGATCCTACTTGATACCTGCCACAAGATAACGGATTTACTTTGAGATATATAAAACAACAACTGTTATATGTATGTATGTTCATGTTATTTTAAGGAACAGCGCAATTTACAAAAAAGTCACAAACTATTTTGAAACTTCAAACGAATCCAGATTCAAGAAACGAAACAGAAACGGACAAAGAAACATCTCCTCTCTGAACAACACATACATATATTATTGTGGTGAAATTAATTATTTTTCTTGTTTCTCCAATCCGGTAAGACAAAGAGAGGTTGAGTTCAGACTAAAAGAGGATTGTAGAGGGAGATATGGACAGTTGTAACCTACACAGTATGAGTAAAGGTGGGCTACCAGGGGCTCTTTCAGAATGCTTAGATAGTTTTTATATTACATTCTCCGTTCGTTCTCTGCTATATAAAATGATTAACCTACTTATGAACATAAAAGTAAAGAAGCTGTATTGAGATGGCACGCAGTAAACAACTAATAAACAAACACTCTTAGTGACTCCATACTCGTAGCGGTATAACATAAAAAAATAAACCAAGTTTTCGGGATTTTCATACAATATTATGTTAACTATTTAGCTACAATATAATAATTATGTTAACCATTGATTCGATTTCGAAGTTTATATATGCTCTTGTTCATCTCTACACCGACAGTGTACGCGAGAGTTTCAACTCCAGGAGTCCACACGCCTTGGAAAAAGTAAGTCCTTTTTTATAAAAAAACTTTATTACATTTGTACTTTGGAATTCTAAATATCGTAATGATATGCCTAATATTTTTTTAAATTTCATCCACGTGCGTTTTACTTTATGCAAACAAAACTTAGTGTGACATTAGTCCGTCCTCCAGTCTCCGCTTGTTTATTTAGCAATATTATGGTAGAGTCGCTGCGCATCTCAACTATCTAACTGAACAGGCAGACATACATTATATATGAAACTAGTTTGTTTTAAAGTGCCCCTGCGTCTGCGTCGTCAGAATGATTTAGAACCGTTTAACAGTTTAACGTGTGTGTAATGTATGTACGAGTGTGCCATTTCAAAATACTCATATTTGCAGTATTCTGAACAAATTACATACAATTGTTAATTACGTAACTAATGAACACGTGACCGTAAACGCAACAGGCTATTGGTTCGATTCCCACTCGACAAAATGAAATATTCATGTACATACATGTACGAGTACGTGTGACTCGGTTATGCGCCTCAAACAATATATTTTTTACTTAATATCAAAGAAAGTTTTTCAATATTTATAAAAGATGAAAAGAAATGAATACAAAACTTTCCATTAATTGAACTTCACGTTTTTGACGTCCTAACATACATACAGGTGTGCCACTGGACGGAGGTGGGGGAGGAGGGGGAGGGGGATGTCACGTAATCTTTCTATAAATACTCGTTATCTGTACAACATATTTATAAACGTCAAAATAATACTGTTTGCTGTGATAATTACAATTTTATAAAATTCCCGCACAAAGTAAACAATAACAGAGGCAAGTAGTAAGTGAACTGTTTCAAGTACATACCGCTATATATCGCTCGCTCGCTTTTTGATGTTATAGCAGGAGACACGATCAAAGTGTGTGAAGGATCTTTCGAGGAAATGTTAATATTGAATATTCCACTATTAAATATTTTCTGGAATCTAATTTTGATTCGAAACTACAATACAGCTTGAAATTGAAAAAAAAAACAATATAAACTTATTGAAATTTAAAATAAAAAAAATTGGTTTGAATAGAATCCGAAACGATCAATTAGAAAAATTGTATAAGGCCGAAAAAAATTTACACACTTACATACTAATAGATAGTCAATGTTTATATGTAAATATTCGTCTCTTGGATAAATGAATCAATGAATTTGAACTCGCCCGACTCGACTTAGAAAACGCGAGATTGTTTTTTTTTTTGTTAACTTTCATATATTTTACGTACTGGATGTATATTCTCATGTAAACAAGTAAGGACTTTAGCTAATTCATACGCTTCTATGCAGCCTAGTACAAATATAATTTGTTATTTTAATCAAAAAAGATCATTTCAATGAATTACTTACGCGTGAGAAAAGAAATTATGCGCAATAAATATAATGAATCAGTACAAAGTTACACGTTAGTGCCGTGTCACGCCGCCGAGTGCTGTCACGCCGCTATCACGGCCAATGTTTGTTCCGTCGTCATGTTTAAATAACACGAGGGACTCGGATTCTTTTTGCACTCAGCTCGAGTGCGAGTAGCGCTGCGTGCAGAGAGGACAGGCCTGGCTGGAGTATTTAAGGATCTTAGCTAAATGCGTTAGTTCAAGATAATATATCGTATTCTTTAAAATTACATATAAACATCAGTTGTATAGACAGCGGGTCGTTGGCGGTAGATTTTAAAGGTAAGAAAATAAAGTTTATTACTATCTACGTATAATCGACGATGTAGGGTACTTAGCCTTTAGTGGTTAGCATGTTTTAATGACTATGTACATTTTGATATCAAATGTATACAATTGTGCGTTTATTTACAGATTTGATTATAAATTCAAAATAAGACCACGCATATTATTAAAATATTAAAATATTCTATTTTTTTCCGAAATGGCTGTGAAACGATCTTTCTTTCTTTTTTTTTATTTGAACGATTTTTCATCCCCACCCCTATGCGTATTTAAAGATAGCTGGTTTCGATCACAGAGGTGATATAAACAAATAACTTTGCCATCGTACTTTATAATTTATTTAAAGATTGTATGTAAAGCATTTACTTTGCTATAGCAATAAAAACATCACTTTCAGTTTATCTTTCAAGTTTTACCATATAATATTTATTTCATTAATAATTAAAAAGAAGAGACATACAATTTGTAAATACAATTATCTAAACATACATATTAGGAGTATAAAAATATATTTATTATGAAGATTTCATGTTAGCTTCACGCTGTATCTTGCATATAGCAGGATAGGCAAAGAGAATCTAGTGTTAAGACACTGTTCTCCGCGCACCGAAAAAATATCGAATACAAAGACCACATTCATATTGCTAGTAATTTATAATTTATTTACTGTCAAAATTAACATATTGCCTAAACTGTTGCCTTGTTACTTTATATATAAACAATTAATAAAAAATAAGCATCAATAAAAGAACTTTCTATACATAATGAGGAAAAACCGCAGATTGTGAGCAAAACCGCAAATCAGTCAATATATACGACTATCGAGCACACATCTGAGATGTCAGATGACTGTGAGGTGAGTGACCCACACGCACCACGCCACACGCCACGCCCACTTTCTTTGACGTTTGATATTACTTTAAGAAGTGTAATGCTAACCTAGTTTTAAAATATTCCTTTCCTCATTTCTGCCCTATTTCTGAGACATTGGGCACATGCGGCTAAATAGCCGCCCTTTATCTTATTCCCAGAACGAAGAAATAAATTCTTTTCCCCTAGTAGGGTATAGAACCTACAATCATCGTGCTTACAAGCTTACAATGTACAGTTCATCGTTCAAGGACGGGCGGCGAGCGCTCGGGGAAAGGTCCGCCGGAATGAAACGCGGATCTTAGCAAGCCACTTTCAGCTCGCAATGAGGAAAATAATTGTTTGCGTGTGTACATTACATTGTACTCCCCGCTGTTTTGATAGATATTCACTTCCACTGGTTGGCTGGAAGAGATTTCTTTTAGTCACTCCGTTCCCCACTCTCTGATTAATTTTGGAGGCTTTGCGTGTTGAGTGGCAGAACTCAACGCCGCGCTTTGTCATGCGCGCCCAGTGTTTCACACTGGGTCACATCTCTGTCAGCCTGGCTGTATTTGGGATACAGTGTGAAGCTAAATAAAAATCTATTTTTGAGATTTATGAGACTACAAAAATGAAAAAGAAAGATAATTGCTCTTGGAGCTTTAGAACAAGTTACAGCGACCCAGGGCGCACCTTGAAAGAGCTCTCGGTCAAGGTCGCGCGGGGCCCATCGTCACGCGTCGTATCAAATCTTTTATAAGCTGCGGTTGATTTTTTTGTATTGAAAATACATTTTGTTATTTATTATATTGTTCTAAATAAATTAAATGTTAATATGTTTCTAAAATAAAATTATTTTTATTCTTAAACTACAACACGAGGAGAATTCTAATGCGGTACGCGATTAAGATTAGTTAAATCTGTTAAAGTACAGGTAACAAAATATTCTCTCCTGATACTTTATAATAATTTCGAATTGCTTTGAAAAGTTTAAAATGACGCCTGTACATACGAGCTGGTCTGATGATGATGACGCTGCTCTTCGCACTAGCAGCCGGCCCAGAACCTAGTACCTACTAGATACTACCTCTAGCAGTCTACTAGGTACTACCTAGTAGACTACCGAGTATATCAGCGTAGATGTCATAGCGCCGTTCGAAAGCGGATTGTTTCGTAATGCGTGATGCAGGAGTCGACAGCCTTTGCATCATGCAGTGACCTTGTTATCGTACTATTTTTTATTGCTATTTTTTATTGCATTAGCCTTACTACTTTCCAGTAGTAAAACACTACCTAAGCTGGCTGCTACATCAGTACCGCCTGACTGACAGAAAAAAACCTTGTGAATAATTTTCTAGCAGCATGTTCGAAATGCCATAATCAAAGAACAGAACAGAACAAAACAAAAATATCCAGATTTAACTCACTTGTCTCATACAAAATGTAATAATATAAAACAAATTTGAACTGTCCCGTACCTTCAATACGAGTACATTGAAAAATAAAGTGTAATATTGTATGATAAGTAAAATATTTTCCTAATATGATGCATTTTGTAAAACATGTGAGTAATTACATATTGTTATGCAACTATGCATCGCACGTCATTAGGACGGCATGTGCTCGGGGGGGTCAAGGACATGGAGAGACCGCGACGGCGCCAGTGAAAGTATCACCCACCTCCAGACCGACCACGCGCGACCCACTTTACACCATGTTGCTTTTTATTAACGGGAAATACGAATATTTCCATATTTCTCCACGTGGTATATGCGTGTTATGGTTTCCACCAGTGTTCGTTTAATTTATTTATTAGTTTTAGGCAGTATGCCGCGAAGCATTCGTAGTCATAGTCTTGTTATATGTAATATGCAATAATTGCATTATCAATCGGTAAAACCACCGCCCGGCGACTGATTTCAATATATTTCATTATCAGCGTAGACGTAGGTATCTGAAGGTGAACGAGAGTAATAACTTGAATGAAATAGTACTTAAAAGAGGTCGGACCTCCCCCCCCCCACCCGGCCAGGTATTGTATAATACGCGGAGTTCCTTACAGATGAGTGTTCGAACTTATTTAAACATCCATAGTATGACATAGTATAGGTTAAATATGTAAGAAAACTAAAAATACATAAATATAATAATTTAAGAAAGGAACGTTTAGCGTTTAAAACTATAGACAGATACGCGACGTACACAACGGCTAATTAACCGTCTGAAGGTCAATAATAAAAGCTAAAAGTTCGAGTCATTCCCAAACGAGTAAAAAATCCATGACGTGTCTCAGTGTCTCAGTTTGAGCGTCTCCAAGGATTGCGCAAGACAATAACATATGAGTTTACCTGGTTGTGAACCAGTAGCAAGTATTACGAGGCGCAGAGGCCGGCGTGAAGGCGCGGGTTGCCCCGGTGCGTCACGCCGCTCCCCCCGCCCGGTTACCCCGCCGTTGTGTAATGTTGCCTAACCTAGCTGACAGGACTGACACTTCCATGTCACCTGTAATGGGCTAATTGAATAAAGACCTTTTCGATTTGTTCTCTCTGGGAAAGAAAAAAACATCTTTTTATTAAGTAATTGAAATCTTAGTATTCTTCTTTACATATTATATAGTATGTATGTAGGTAAAATATTATTTTTAAGAAACTTAAAAAACCCAACGCGAGACACTCACACACACATAAGACATACGTTATTTTATATTTTTATCACAAGTATTCGTTTCTTTTTAAATTTATTTAATGATGTTTGAGGAAAATATATGGTTTCGGTGTTACACTTTCCACGTCCACGTGCTATACCTGCTCTGTGCCCGTACTCTGGTACTCAATGCTACATTGTACCTCGCAGCAGTGACTCTGTTGAAAATGAAACATACCAGCCTCAAGTCATGAACATTGCTACTGAAACAATTCATCCAGTTTTAAGCTTGGAACGTCTCCAACTCTCTATCAATGCAGATATCCTTCAACTACTTCTCCGAACACGGAGAATGTTTGTTGGGACATTTGAAGGCTCGATGTATGTACGAGTGTGACTCAATAGTTACGTTTAAGCGGTGACCAAATAGCACCGATACCGAATAGCGCCGTGACTTGCGAGTCTGCGCTCCTCAATGAACGCGTTATGTAAGGAGTCAGACATAACGGCGAATGATTCAAACTTTAGACCAGCTCCGGGGGACCGCGGGTGACGAATAAACTTGCAGTATATGTGTGTCTCAAGAAAATCTAAGTATTACTTCATGAAAATAATGAGAAACCGTACTATGTAAAATACAAGTTGAAGAATGTTTTTTAACAACAACAACACAGCGGAGACGAACGACTTACATATTTTCTAGCCAGAGAAAATAGAAAAAATTAAATAAAATAATGAAGTCAATCATCATAAAAAAGTAAATGAAAAGACACATCAAGAAATTAGTTCTGTGTGTATACCGACACCACTCCAACTATTCCGAATATTATTCGTTTATTGTAGATTAATTTGTATAGTTCTGTCAATTTATATTTTTTAACAAAATATAAATTGATAGAACAAATTATTGTACATAATAATTCAAGACAGATGAACAGTTTCCACGTCGTTTGAATGCACCCATACTGATGACGGGTCGGGCCTCCGGGGCCTTCAGGGCCTCCGGGGCCTCCAGGGCCTCCGGCTGGTGAAGTGAACGTTTGATGACAACAATAATGTAAGCGTGTCATCTGATTGTCAGTTGACGTAATGTTTTCTATTGTAAGCTATAAAGCGTAATAATATGTATGCAATTAGTGGAGTGAGTGCACCGGGGCCGGCGGGGAACCCCGGCGCGTGCCGACGGTACTTGTCTGTGACCTGCGCACGCGCACGATACAACGTCGTCACCGTGTTGTATCTATATTGATGTAACATGAAGAGAACGCGCTGACATTAGGAACTACTAGTTCTACTCCCTCGACAATATATATTGAAACAGTGTATTTGTGAGCACAATGTATTTGTGTTTCACAAATGCGACGAGTCGCTTCGTGAATGATGTTCTATTCGTAACAATCACGTGCTCCATGTTACAAAGGCGACGTGCGAGCTGGTCGTGTCTCCTCGCATCTGACATGCCCGATAAAGCGTTATCTCAAGTAAAGTGTAAGCGCGTAGAAGCCACATTCTCTAAGCGGGTAATCTTAGCTCAAACAGAGGGTTTTGTTTGCAACTCTTCACGTCATTATCAACGAAATTTTTCCTATGTGAATGTTATTTGCACTGATAACTGGCAACCTCCCACAGCCTCCAGTGCAGCCTCACTGTCTCCCTGTCTCCACGCCAGCGACTCATTTATAGCAGTTTCGTGAAATAGTACAATCATATTAAAATACAATAGTTAAATTGTATCTTTAAATAAAATATTTTAAGACGATTAATAAACATGTTTCATATACATCGCACTCCATAGAGGCATTGACCGGACTGTCGAAGGTCAAGTGTATGCGGCGAGAGCCTCTCGGCTCTCGCAGGCCACACTGTACGTATGTCACGCGTCTCCCAGAGAGACCTCCGTGGCGGAACCGAACGCCGCAGCCTGTATTAGCAAAACTACAAAATGGAAATATTTTAAATATATATTTGATTTATTCGAATAAGGTCGATACATATCTTTGTTAATAACTTTAAACGAACCAAATTACCCCACTCGTACCCATTAATTAGGTGCCTTCTACTCGTATCATTTACAACAGCGAACTATGAAACTGATAGCAGATGTACATAACTGTGAGTGATATATAGCGGAAACACTCTTCCCCACTTTCTGTGCAATTTATCATTATGACTTGTTGAATGGCGGAACTGAACGCCGCGCTTAAGAGCGAGTTAATTCATCCCCCAGACAAGTAAATCGAACCCACAACCGTCATTCTATAACAGTCATAGCTAGTAAACATTCACTTTGCATAATACGAGCAAGTATATACACTTTACATAATTAAAACAAATAGCGTAATCTAATAGCGCTATTTATAGAAACCACGAGTTCATTTATTTATGAGCGTACTTAAACCATGTCGTAACAAACGTTTTAGTTTTTTCTCACAAACATTAATAATATACATCTATATATTTATATGTATATTTGTTCGCTCTGGTAACAACATTAAATGCGGCATTAAGTTTCACCGCTCAATATGCAATGTCTGTAAGATTAGCCGAAAGATGGAGAAGTCCCTGTTATACACAGGGTGAAGTCAAAAACGTATATATCCATAAATAAGGTTGCTTCTAAGTTTATTTCTGTTGTTTGTACATTTCCCGGTGTAAATAGAGAATTTAGTGACAAAACAACACATATGATAAGTGATCCATAATAGATATTGATTTTAGAATAGAAACGTTAAGTATGCATTTATTTATCGCCAGCAGCGCTCTAGGCACGAGTAGGTGGGTGCGCGGACCGGCTCGTGCTGGGTTTTTCGGACAGGAAGCTCCACATAATACTGTTAAGATAATATTTTATAATCTTAGTCACATTGACGTGGCGGTGCTTAGAAAACCTACGTTTTGAATCATACGCGAGTTGAGTTGCCAACAAATCAGATTCAACGTTGAAATTATGCAATTTTCCATATTGTCGTGGGAAGTCCGTCCTGCACGAGATGCACTAGCTCGTTGTGCAATAGTAACTAGGGATCGCCACTTCTTCACAAATAAATTATGCAAAGGTATGTAGAGACCTGAAAATTCAACTTAAAAATGAAATACTTAATTTTGTAGCGGTCTTAAGTAACATGGTTTATTTCTATACATATATTAATTATCAGAGAGCAATGTGTACAACAGGCTCTCACGGCGGTTTATAATTGTTTTATAAGAACCATCAAACAAAACTCGGTGCGAAGGCATCACAAGTATAATAAGGATTTAGATAAAAAAATAACAAATAATTATAATCAGTAAAAAATGTATATTTAAGACAACTCTTTTTTAAATAAAAAATAGTTTCAAAATTTTTGTTTAAAATGCAAGTAAAAATGCCATTTAGACTTAACTATTTTGGGTACATTCCCTATGTTACATAATTAAATTATAAAATAATATATAAATATTTGTTTCATATGAATAGATAATTGACCTAGCTCAACTGTGCCTCTATTACTGACGCCGCCGACACACGCGCTCCGTTGATAATGAGCCTGCCTGTACCTACTCGGGGTGTGTTAGACCTGTCGACGCTTACTACTTCTGCTGTATGTACCTGTATGTCACGTGCAGTCGGAGTAGTGTGAATAACTCCATTAAAGCGAACCGTACAAAATTTAAGTGCAATATGAAATTAAAAACTAATTAAAAAATTTGGCAACGCACGCTTTATCAACAAAATGTAAAGTGCTTACCTATAGGACATTACTTAAATACCTGCTGCCACTGCTGCTGCTATGTCCTCAACGCCGTTTCAGAGTGTCTTAACACTAAGTTCGCTTTGTCGACACTACTGTGTAAGGAATGCAGCGTGGTGCTGAAAAAAAATACTTGTGATAACCTATCACATGTTAGACAATTATAATAAAATTTAAAATACCTTAAATCAAATATTTTAATCGTTAACGTCAAGATAAAGCTATAAATGCAAACAGTTCTCACATTCGCGGGTCATATGACCGCCTCCCTGGGTACCTCAGTGTGTGATAACAACAATTCAAATCTAATTATAAATATCCTAAAATGATAAGAAATTCTTACTTAACAGTTCATTATCACTATAATTACTATTTATATATTTATTGTGTTGCTTACAGAGTGCGGTCTATTTGGTGTATTTTTTTTGCAGTCGGTTAAAAAATAAAGTAATACATATGCATAATTTATTGAATTTTAATATATTTTATATATAGCAAAGGGTTAGGTGCGAAAAAAAGTATAGGTACTTTAATTTTTTAATTAATGATCAGTGAATGATTTGATGAGAATTAGAGTAGAGAATAGGCTAGCATTCATTGCTATGCACATGACAGCACAGTGGACGCTGTTTACTGCGGCCGCGCCAGTCTCTGACCAGTGCCGAACTCAACGCGGGTTCGAATACGCTTGAATTCCAAGTACGGTTAGGTTATACCTACTCGTACTATACCACATAGATATGCACCAGCCTCCGCTCGTGGTACTTCTACATGTAAATATAGCTCACACGTCCTTCAGATAGCGATAGCTATTATCAAATGTTTGTATTTATATTATAAAACTGTCTTTTTAGAATAATTCTCAACAATCATTGTTTGTTCGCTTCTGTAGCTTTCCAAATTATGTTATTTGCGTACAGTTGCGTTGCTGGTAGCTTATCAACTTGTCTTGTATGGTTTAATATCTAGTTATGTACAGAATATGTAAAACATTCTTTGAAATCCAACAAAATAAACTAAAATAAAGAAACTCTCCGATGAGACTCTCCAACTCATGAAGAGACGCGAGATGAGGCTGAGGCTGAGACTCGTACGCAGCAGGACTGGCAGTAGGAACCTGGGAACGTAGTATTTTAACACTCCGTTCCCATTAAGGCATTTTCTTTCCCCATTTTCCGCCGAATTCTGTTGCGTGTTGAGAGACGTAACTCAACGCTGCGCTTTGTTTTATTGCCAGACCGAAAATATGAAAATACAATTTCCCCTGAGTAAAACTATCGGTCTCTAACTAACTCACAACTATCGGTAAAACAGTCTTCAACGCACTTCTTATCAACATCACGATAACCCTTTCAAACTTAACTTTTCTGCGCTTATAATTTGAGTACAGTAGAACCTCGATTATCCGGCCCTCAGTCCACCACCCACCACCACCTCCCGCGATGGATAACTATCCTTACATACATGAATAAGCGTATGTTGCAAAAAGGGTATCTCTTAATAATTTCTTAATAAACATTGATTTTCGTTTATATGTACATACTAGCGGACGCGCGCAGCTTCGCTAGCTTATTTAGGGGTGAATTCTAATAAACCATGAAACATGTGTTCAATTAAATATATTTAAGAGTCTAAATTTCAAATTTTATAAAAATCGGTGGCGATTTGAAGATTTTTCCATACAAACTTTCAACCCCTTATTTGCATCCTTAGGGGGTGAATTCTAGAAAACCATGAAACATGTGTTCAATTAAATACTTTTAAGAGTCTGAATTTCAAATTTTATAAAAATTGGTGCCGATTAAAAAAAAACTATACAAACTTTCAATCCCTTATTTGCACCCTTAGCGGGAGAATTCTAGAAAACTATGAAACACGTATTCAATTAAATACTTTTAAAAATCTAAATTTCAAGTTTTATAACAATCGGTGCAGATTATTTTTTTTTTCCATACTAACTTTCAACCCCTA
Organism: Heliconius numata; assembly: GCA_016802625.1. Taxonomy (NCBI): domain Eukaryota; kingdom Metazoa; phylum Arthropoda; class Insecta; order Lepidoptera; family Nymphalidae; genus Heliconius; species Heliconius numata. The sequence goes on from JAEBDU010000033.1 coordinate 535,683, forward strand.
TCTCACCCCTTTAGGGTTAAAATTTTACAAAATCCCTTCTTAGTTGATGTCCAGATTACGAAAATAAACATCTGTCCAAAGTTCACGTTTCTACGCACAGTGGTTACGGCTACGGTGCGTGCGTCTTACCTCAGTCAGTGAGGACAAGTCCTTTTATATATATAGATTTGTTGTTTTAAATAAACAGATAGCAAACATTATGTACAACAAACATAGAAAACCCTCTTTTCTTCCAAAATTTGGATAATCGATTATCCAAATTTTCGATCCGGTTAATCGAGTTTCTACTGTTGTATTAAAATGATGTTAGGCTAACATAGTTGCCCTCGAGTTCTTCGTGACGACGCATGTCTTTGACTATATTATCGGTGCTCCTCTATAGTAATTAAGCAATACAAGCACGAGCTTAAAGTAAACAAATACTATAAAACCCAGGCTAAAAACTCAACTGCGTCAGATGTTGGTTTATGTGTCTATGAGTGTAAAATAACGGGTTGACTCGAAGGTCACGTGACGTCGACGAAGCGCCTGTAGCAGCCGGCCGTATACGTCGAGAAACCCACATGTGCTGATTAACATAAATTATATCTATAATACGTAAATATATTAATCTGTCATTTTCATACAATCTAGATGTAGCGTTGACGGTGAATAATAAAAGTCAACTCACGTTCAGCACTGAGTCTAATCGACACCGCTGTAAATGTACATAGGTATAGCACTCTTATTACTCCTACCGGTTCAGTCGACGGCAGCGAGCGCTTTCATATAAATAAACTGAACACGAATACTTACGATTAAATATATAAATTCTATTAAATGTATATATATTTATAAATGAACGATGAATGTGAAAAAGTGATGCGATCCCTTCGGAGGACATGCGGAGACAGCTTAGCTGATCGAATCCGCAAAGCGAGGATGTCACGATGAGAAAGAAGAAGAACGTTCTCAGCTGGTTTGGGCACGTCGCACAAAGTGTGAGTGATGAAGGAATAGCAAAAACGATTTACGGTGGAAAAGTGGGTGGTAAGAGAGATAGGGGGCGACCTCGGTTGACCTTCAAAAACACAGTATCAAAGATACCGCAGGAAGGTCATTTAAAGATTATCCTCCGGGGGCGGGGGGCGGGGGGCGTGTATGGAGAGGTCGATGACAGTGGACGAGGCGAAGGAGGCATATAGACACCGTAGCATTTGGCGCTCCATTCTCTCTGACTATCCCGCTAGGGATAGTAGTAGATAGCGTGAAGTAATGTTAAGTTAAATGATAAATGAATAAATTACAACACTGAAATATATGAATAACTCATATTAAATAAACTATAAATATAAATGATAGTTCCCTACACGACACGACGTTTAATAATATTCATAATGATATAAGGTTAAAGCTCTGGCCCACGTGTCTACTCGCGGTACAGAGGGGCGCTACGTCTCTGTACATACGTACGTATGTATGTCCGTGTTGCCTATCGTTACAGAGTCTTCTTCTTCGTGTCAATGATTGGAGAATTCATATCATAATTTGCCAGTAATTAGCCACGTCGACTGCGGCATCTGTTGCCTCCATCAGATCGTCATGTGAGCAGGTGAATGGACATTTCGGGCAGGAGAGTAAGTGTGCCATCGTTTGTGGGTCGGCGCCACAGTCACAGGGTGACTTATCACTCAGTTCGTACCTCCATCTCACGAGAAGCTCATTGCATCGGCCAACCTGGCTCCGTAAGCGATTAAGTGACTTCCATGTTGGCCACTGCAAGTTAGAGAGTGTGATTATATTTGATTTATTTTGAGAGCGTTATCACGGCGGAGGCCGAGGCTGAGGCACGCACCTATCATCGAGATAGATATTGCCTTATATTTAGAGAGTCGTGCCGCAGGAGCACAGAGTGATTGTAAAACCGACTGGTTGAGGGTTCCATCCCCACTCGAGGAGATGAAATATTTTATTTAAATTTATTTTCCATTTCTTCGCGCTTCGGTGTCGAGACAACTATAATGACTTTTAATGTTTTTTTTTTACATTATCGTAATTTCTATAATAATTCTGCTCCAGATCTTCATTTTTATTAAATGGACAGAAAATGCTTGTTATGTTGATCAATTTTTACTAAGACACTATATTTATATCTCTTAGAGATTAGATGGATACAAACATACAAATAAACAGACAATTTTTTTTTGTGTATTTGGGCTCTATTACTGTTCCTTAACCCCCCTCAATTATTATTTTGTAAATATATTCAATGTACAGACGCATCTTTTTTTACTTTCTTACTATATGTATAGATTAAAACCTTGAAAACATTATAATATTAGTAAATTATTTTGATGCGGATCACTGAGCGAGCTACTAATGTTGATGGGAAATTGTACATAAATGGGTTTTCCTATAAGTTAAAAACTGTCTAGTGACTCGAGAAGTGTCGCCGGCTTCCTCAATGTCATATATAATTTATTTTTAGCTACACGCTGTATCACGCATGTAGCAGGTGGTGGGGGGGAGTGTTGCCCTTGCAGTGAGTGACGAAACTTGTTACAAGACCAAAGAAACAAAAATAGTTCATTTCTGCAAATGGGAATCGAACCCACAACCGTCACGACCACTCCTATGTTAAAAAATATTTATTTGTTCCTAACATATTGTGTTATACATTACAAAACTTGCCAACTACTTGTATTACGTTATACAAGTTTAAACCTTAGCAGCGGTCAGTTATTGTTCTTATTCAAATATATTTATGGTATGATTTGCCGTCTATTTTTAATATAAAATTTACGTATTATTTACAAATATAAATATTTTAAACTATTTTCAATTTTATAAAAAAATATATAGTACTATTTATTTTTTCTATATGCTAAAAAGAAGAGAAAGGCCCAAGAAACTGAAAACCTTTGAGCATTGATCATTTTATGAACACGCTTTACTTAGGGATGAATGCCTCTCCGAACATGTTTATGTTGGTCTGAACATATACGACATATATATATCCTTCCCCCTTCCCTATACGGTAATCGTAATATTAAAAATTCTGTTGCTGTTAAACAACTTAAAACAAGCATTAAAACAAACATTAAAACAAACATTAAAACAAACATTAAAAGCTTGTTTTAAATTTTTAAGAAAAAGGTAGGTATAAATATTTGAAAGAAAACAAAATGTTCACATTATAATAATTTATTAATTAATGAATATAATAATTACATAAGTTAACACAAACCACAGCTGCAAACATATGTTACATAACAAGCACACAAGTCATACACACACTGCAGTTGCGTAGGTCAGTGATGTAGTAATAATACGACTAGAAATAAAATAGATAAAATTAATATAAAATATAACAAATTCAACTATTAATAGCAGAGATATCAAAGGACTTTTGAAGGATTCACTGTAAATACAGAACGGAGGGTGGAGCTCACTGGACTGTCTGAACACCTCTCAAGCACACGGCCGTAACGAGGCCATGTCAGCGACACATGTTCTGTAGTAGGTAATATGAATACAATAATGATAATACCTGCATACGAGTACACGCCTACACAGAGGGCAGGCAGAGGGAACCTAGTGTTAAGACACTCAGTTCCCCACTTTCTGCCGAATTCTGGCATTGCGTGTTGAGTAGCAGAACTCAACGCGGGGCTTTGCCTCGACACCAGAGCGAAGAAATGGAAATATAAACGTAAATAAATATTTCATTTCCTCGAGTGGGATTCGAACCCACAACCGTCGCGTTACAGTCACACCCTTGCGCCGCTGCGCCACGACATCCTCGAATAAATGAACAATACAAATTTAAATTGTCTTCGTCAAGAAAACTAGTTTGCGTCAAATTGACATTGGACGATTTTTACTTGTTTGTTCTTAGAACTGGTATTTCATCTAGAATTGAATGCGGTCCCAAAATTAAAAAAGTGTGTAAGTTTGGCCCGATACAATTGTTTCGGCACCTGTGTAGAAGGCCCTAGGAACTCCTCCATAAAATTAGTATTTTTTTAAATTGGATGATCTCGAAAGAAAAATTCTTCAATGAAAATGTTTTTTGTCCCATACAGTATAAAAGACATATAGACAGATGGTATTTCCAGAAAAATGTTAAATTAGTATATTTTTTTTATTATTTATTACATTTTTGCTGACTTTATTTTTATGTCATCAGGATTATCTATTTATATATGTTTGTAAATTCAATTGTATATTAGATTGTCTATGAATGTGACGTACTATGAATTTTGTGTTGTTGTAAAATTACAAATAAAAAAATAAATTAAGTATTTTAAATGACTACAACATCAAGTATATGTATTCGTGGGATTCATCATGGCTCGTCAAAATCGATAATGATATTTATGATATTATCAACATTAACTAACTTACAGGTACAAGAAATATTAAAATATACATAAAAATATAAATATTTTATTATATATTATTTATCAAGATATACATATGTATATCACTCCATTCCCATTCTCTACATATTCGAACCAATATTAGAGTACGTCGAACCTTAGCCCTTAATTTTGCACTTTAAGTAACTAAACTAGTACTCGTAATGCAAATATGCTACTGTAATGTAAGTACAGGCCCCGTGCCCACGTGCCCACGTGCCCACTCGGCGCTCTGCTCGCGCTCGGCGGAGGAACTACAAAAGGCACAGTTCTTCCCAAAAGTGACAAGTGACGACATCAAACTTATACGTACTTACTAATATATAAAGCCATACCTAAGCTTAATTAATTGATAGATATCAATTAATTGAACTAATAGATCAATTAACTGACTTCTATCTGCGATTTCAACTTCACTAAGCTCTGACCGTATGGTTGTGGGTATGGGTTACATACGCACGTAACGCCGCGGTACGCTATGAGAGTACATCGTGAGTCGGCAATGTCTCGACATCGAAAAGGTAGCTTTCAGCTTTCCCATCGGTGTATGCAATACATAAATACATGATGGGTTGCTGTTTCGGTATTCAAATTATTTAACTTAGTATTTTTAATTTTAAAGGAACCTATCGCAATTATTTCAAGGTTGAACATATGTATGTATGTTTGTTTGACCAGCTTACTCGTAACTCCCGTATGTGTAATAAAACGCATTTTTTGTATGAAACTTAATTTGTAAAACTTGACAGATTTTAACGTAAAATTATTTTTTAATATTTATAAAACAAGTATTTTAGTACATAGTTTTTTTACTTAAATATTTGCACTATATAAACTTAAAGCGCGGATCTTAAAGATTTTTACATGGTCAGAGTTAGTGGGTGAAATGATTCTTATAACTTAATGATAACTAACTACAGTTGCACAGAGTGTACAGAGTGCCGGCCCCACTGGCGCGCCGCCAACCAATCACCTGCAGGTGTTTATCACTACACTGCCATTGGCTGGCAGCACCACTATTATTTAATACACTACATCAAAGATCATCAATATATACCAAAACAAACAATGGCTATCAACCACACTTATAACCAACAATACATATTACTCGTATACACATCGTCGCTCTACAATGTCCACAGTCCCCATGTCCCCGTGTCCCCACATTACAATATAGCACTGATCACGGAATCACAACGTTCTCTACGTACTACGTAGCGCCTACGCGACTACGCGCGGCTACGAGCGCGCTCGGCAACGACACGACCACACGCCGGCGCGCGCTACACGCGAATGAGAGCGGCGCCGCCCGCTCCCCGCGCCCGCCGCCCGCCCCGCCGCGAGTGCGCACGTTAGCGTAGCCTGCACTTAAATACGGCCGCCAGAGAACTCACCTGCTATTCGCAATCTAACTCTTATCGTGAGTACGCGTCACCGCGACACAGAGACACCTTCACTAACTGCAACGAGATGTCAGCACAAAGACTTGTATTGTTCGCTTTCGTGACGGCAGCACTGTCGGCCACCGCGGTGGTGGGCCGGCCCAAGATGATCCGCAGCGTGGACCTGGCGGAGGCCATCAACAAGACAGTGTGCCCCATCCACCTGGAGGTGGACGAGGACCCGGACCGCATCCCGCGGCGCATCAAGATGATGCGCTGCGGCGCCGAGCCCAACCGCTGGTGCAAGGAGCAGCTCATCCCGCACCACGAATGCTGCCAGCACGTGCACGCCGACCACCAGATGGCGTGCGTGGAGATCCACGACTCCGTGCTCGTCTACTACAAGTCCACCAAGGAGACCAAGATATATGAGGTGGCCGTCGGCTGCAGCTGCATGATTGAGCAGAGCACGCACGCGCCCCCGGTGCCCAACAGCCCCACGTGACACCGCTGACACCTGTGACACCCGTGACACTCCACTAGCTCTAGTTCCTAAATTTTCAACTTGTGATATTTAAATTATTGTGAGTGAGGGCATGACTGCCGTAATTTATTTATTTATTAAAATGGTTGTGAGCCGGCGCCAGCGCAGCGCCGCCGTCGTCGGCGGACTCGGGGCCGCCGCGCCCAGTGATACATACCTAGTATAAGTATTAATTATTTAGTTAGTAAATAAGTAAATAAAGGTAAAAAGCTTTAAATTTTAACATTTTCTTTTATTTTAAATATCCATTTTTTGTTTATTTCATGCGAGCATAAATATTAAAATTCCCACTCTACATTTATATATTGAAAAGATATATTTGTCAACAAAATCATTTAAATTTAAAAAATATCTATACATATACATATATAACAAAAAAATACATTACTTTTGAAAATTAATAATTCCATTTCTTAAAATGCCTCTAAAATCTAAAACGATTTTTTTTTAAATGTATCATGTTATTAATATACGAACGTGGTGATGGTCCACCGAAGTGACAACGTGACCACCGAATATAACTTACCAGAGTAGGTGTACAAATGAACAACTGTACTATTACGTTTATGGGTAAACTCAGAGTTAGTAGGTAGCTATGGACATGCACAGACAGGCAGTGGCAGGCACATATTAAACTATATTTATATTCATATTTTATTTATCAGTTTCATCTACCCCATAAAGATCATCTAGTAAAACCTTAGTATAAATTTTTTTATATATTTTGGCTATATATTTTGGCTAAAACAAATTTGAATTAAATAAAAATTGTTGTATCGACCAAAAGACTGAAAAAATAACAATTAAGTATTACTTGTTATATAAGCCTGATCATTTTCCTTTAATAATGTCTCCTGCAGCGGCGGCTCCCAGGGCGCATCCCAAGTGATAGTTGATGTCAACGAACGACCCCCGCGACCCCCCGCGCCCCCCGGTACCTATCTACCGGGTACCTATACAATCCTATATTGGGTAATTTTTGAGCCGATGGTTCTTAGGACTATAGTTTAACAAAAGAGTAACTAATTCATTTAATTTTTTTTTGTAAATTTATTTTTTTTACTGTCAAGTCTATATTTCGTACGTATCAACGCCTGACCTGATCTTAACAAAAGTTATTTAGTGAATGTGAATCACCATAGCAGTTGACTCACAAGAAAAAAGTATAAAATATATATACATAATAAATATGTACTACATACTTGTACCTGGTAAGGTTTTAAGAAAATTATTATCATCATACTTAAGTCTGTAAACAAAAAATATTCTTTGCATTAAAAAATAATTTATACATATCAAAAAAGCGTTTGTTATTCAGAGCGGGGCTGGTGGGAGTGGGGGGGGCCGAGCGTCAACCGCAAGTGACTTACAACGACACATTCTACATATTTTCTCGTTCACCTTCAATATCCTTGCCATATATGTTCCTTAATACTTCTGCTGAGAAGAGTTTTGTTTTAGATATTGCATATCATATCTTTGATATCTCGAAATCTATCTCGGCTATTTTAGTAAAGAAACTCACCCCTCGTTAGGTTCCACAATATCCGCCATAAACTGAGCAGCGTCCGTCTTGCATTCAAAGGTCAATGATTATTTGTACTTCATACCACATTCTTAAATTTTTTGGAACTAAAATCTCTCTGGCTGTTGGAAAGAATACACTTGCAGGGTAGTTTGATGGAAGTTTGTGTGGTTGTGAGTATGGGACGGTTCATATTGGACAAGTCGGTTTTTTTTGTTAAAAATTATGATTATTTTAATACATATTCATATCTCTACACATATTTTTTTTATTTTTAAATAGATTTAATAATTCAGTTATTTTTATAAACTTGATTTTTACTTTTGACAATTTTTTTATGATAGATACAAAAGGGACTTCTCTGCGTACCTTCTAAGATAGAGTCTATTGAGACTTTCATATGTTTGAAAAATGTATGTATACTTTTCTTTTTCAATTTTACGTTTTTGTTTAATTATTAACTTTGCAATTAGGTATTTTTAAAATAACAGTAATATAACTTACTTAAAATATTCTTCGAATTTTTTACCAATAATTTAGATATCGCGAGAGAAGCTTCCATTATTATCGATGACAAGGACCTACCGGAACCTAACTTTCATGGCAATTGATCGTTTGTTTAAGTAAAATAACTCGTATTTTAAGCGAAATCCAATCGAATGTTGCTCCGGGTTAACCGCAAAGTTAATTACAGGTGTAAGGTCGCGTAGAAGCGCGTAGAGGCTCGTAGAGGCGCGCGCGCAGCGGGCGGTGCCGGGGGGCGGGGCGCGGGGCGGCGCCGCCCCCGGCTCAGGCCGCCTAATGCTTCACTAACTCTCAAGTCAACAAACTGTTGATTTTACATTTTTGTGTCTCGCGCTAATTGAAACTGTTTTTTTTATTATATAACATTGTAATTATAAGCTTGTGTACATGACGTGGATTCTCTTCTGGTATTGTCTGGATGTAAGATAATCTATCAGAAGTTATTGCAATACCTAAGTGTGCGATAATTAAAAACTTATTATCAAGAAAATATCTATATTTTGATATAGATATTTTCTATTATATTTCTTTGGTTCATTCCGACAAAATAAGCGCAATATTTTTGATTTTATCATTTAATGAGTACGTAATTCGTTAATTTGTGCAAAAAGCGAAACGTACGAAAAAAGAAAAATAAATAAAATATTAATTTTCCCAGTCACAACAGCGCCAAATCAAAGCGACGGGCAGGTAGTAGGCACTGGCGTGACGGAGGTCACGCGAAATACCCACTGTCCCGTCGCCGACAGGGCTGTCACGCGCTTGTCATTTTGTAATCATATCATTTTTATTTTTTTTATTTTTTAATATTATACACTTTGCATTTCGCATAATTTTACCTGCATTTGTAATTATTAACTGTATCATACAGTAGGAGCCTCAATTATCGAGATATTGCCTGCTGAATGGCGACTTTGCGCGCCCTGCTATATTTTTTTACCAGAGCAAAGAAATTAAAATAAGTCATTCCCACGACTGGGAATCAAATTCACAACTATGACGTTCACAGTAAAGCTGTTGTGCCACT
>JAEBDU010000033.1:545095-593276 GCA_016802625.1 Heliconius numata
AATCAAATTCACAACTATGACGTTCACAGTAAAGCTGTTGTGCCACTGCGCCACTGCGCCGCGTAATGGCCTTTAATAAAATAAAATAGAAACCCTATAATTTAGTTGTATTGGGTTCCGTCACCGACCACGCAACATCGCTACAGACAAAAAGAGTAGAACAAAGGCACGTTTGCCTTCACATTTGTCTCCGCCTTTCTGAAACTTTTGTAAAATGTTTTTATTGCATTTATTTGGCAGCCCTGTCTGAAACGACGACATCAGGAAGTCCTCTACGTCATTGGAAAAAATATTACGCCATCCGCGAAAAATCCACGAGCACGTGTCTTACCTGGTGCTGCGCTGTTTCCTGTACCTACTGGTACATCACATATCGTTTATTAAACTATCAGCGACCTCTCACGGGGTTAGTCCGCTCCTGGTGAACAGTGATCATCTAATTAGGTATTAAATACACTTTGAATATCGATACTCAAGGAAATTTCCTCCAAAAACGTAATTATAATACAAAATTTATCAAAAAGTGGTTTTGATCATATGTTAGATTCTAATAATGTGCAAGAAATATATTATTTTTTTACCAACAAAATCAATAAAGCTGCGGATAAAAGTATTCCTATAAAAAGAATTTGTACCAATCTTTTAAACCAAAAACATATTGTGATCGCTTACTTACTCAGGTACCTACTTAATTAGACTCTTGCGTGTTTATGGACATTGGAAATATTTATGTAGGGGAAAACCGGGAGAGTTGAACCATCTTCAAAATATGTATATAACATCATCTCGAAAATATGTTTAAATTTCACGTGAACGAAACGTCAAAGCATTCATGGGTCACATGCAAGAGGCCAATAACATGTATGCCACAATTTTTCATCGCGGTAATATCTTTTGCCAAATGGAATGTAAAACGTGTTTTTGTTGCTGCGAAGTTCTTTTTTTAAATTTCAGTATATTTGTAATTGCCGCTGTGTTTATTGAGGTACGTAGTACGTGTTACTATTATTATATTACTAGACTAGCGGCTCCTCCGCGGCTTCGCCCGCTTTAACTACATGATTATTCATTTAATAAACAGAGTTGACTGACAGTCAAATGTGTTGATGTCAATGAATAATTTAATTTACTCGTTCAAAAACAGCCTTAAATGTTAAATTATTGATTTGGGTAAGGATTTATAATATAATTAAAATTGTAAAATGACTGTATTGATTGCATATTATAAAATATACCCAAATCGAATCTAATACCTAATCCATCGAATCTAATGCCTAATTATTTTGGATTAAATTTCGATATCGAAATTTAATCCAAAATAATTAATCGAATAAATTTATCGAATCGATTCGATAATCGAAAATATTTCATTGTGAACCTCCTCCTTGTTTTGAAAGTCGGTTTAAAATATAGATTTATCACAAACAAATACAGATTTATTATAAGTATAAGTATAGATATGGATTGCTTTATATTTGCAGGCAAACTCATGCCTTGAGTTCATTCAAATGATTATAACTTATTTGTTAATGAACCAATTTTAATGAAACAGACAAAATATTTTTACTGTTTTATTATATATTACTAAATAATTGTAGTTTGATGTGTGTTTAGTATTTCTTTTCTATGATCAGAGGTTTTTCTATACCATAACTTAAAAGTGAGGTTGCACCTGAGTGGGCGGAAAAGAGATGCTCAAGTCTATGTCACATTTAGTTATCTTTTTCTGTATAAGAATTAAAAATAATTAATATTATATAAATAACCAGTAGTACATTCCTAGATTGTATATCTGGTAACGTACTGAAAATAAAAATGATGTCTTTTTAATACAAGCCTTCTGAAAATGCACACAATGAAAGTTTAACTGAAATTTCAACGAAGGAATGCGAAAAGTTAGGATATAATTAAAAAAGAAGATAAGTAGTAGTAGTAGAACTAGGAGAAGATTTTTTAAGGAAAGTGACAATGAATTTATGAAAAACTATTGTATTATAAAAACAAAGAAAAAATAACAGAGAAGAAGACATGAAGATACAAACGACGAAATGTGATAAATAGATCAAAATTCAGTCCGTTCATAAAAAACTAGACCTAACAAAACTAAAAAAAAATATTAATATAAAAAAACACTATATTAGTAGGAATTACCATATTTGTTCAAACAGTTTATTATTGTATTACTGTACTTTAGAGTTGTTAAAAATGTTATAAAATCTTGTCTTATTATTTATTTTTTTGATAGCAATGGTAAAACAAAGTAATTATTGTGTAAGTTTAATAAAAAAACATTATAATTTAAGTTAAAAATGGTTTTTTTCCTGAAAAATAATATGCTCCGGTTTGAGTGTCCCTGCTGTTGGAGATTCATTTCTCATTTTCTATTAAAATGTTAATAAAATGTTATCTGCGCTTTATAGTTACAATACAATTAAACAAAAAGGTGGCTACTAGAACAAGGCAATATAAATATGTATAATCTATTCTCTAAACCAAGGCTCGACTCAGAGAGACCCAATTCCGCCATTAAGTACTTAAAGATCTTTAGAGATTTATAACAAGACAGACAAGACAAGATAAACAATATTAATAAGCACAGAGGACACGGGAGTCACTGTGTTGATGTTACTTACATTTAAGTATTTGTCACGAACGTGGAACCTCCGCACATACAACATACATACATTATAAAAGTTGATTAAAACAAAGTAATAGTAGTGCATTGGTAGTAGGTACTTATACGAACTTAGCTTAAAATTATCAATTGAGGTTACCTTTAAAATAGTAGGTAATGTTGGAATTAAAGCGAACACAATATATACCGAATCTCGATGACGAGAAACCTTAATAAATACATTAGCTGTTTTTAAGCTCTAAAATGCTCTCAATTGTTATATAAATATAAATTTATTAAAAAGTATCTAGGACCTTCCTAACTCGGTAGTAACACGAACTAGAGGACACTTGATACCTAAATAAAATGACTGCTATTTCGTGAATAAATTAATTGCAATTTTAAAAGAATTTTATGCTTCCATCAATATTTTTTCCATTACATGTTTTTTTATAGAATACGAAAAACAATATAATCAAAGATTTATTCGAATAACTTACTAGTCATTAGTCTTTCTACAACCTTAAGAAATTCTTACGCTAGTCTTACGGCGGTAAGCAACGCAGACACGTTACACTGCAGTTCGTAGTCAACTCTGCGTGTCATATGTCATGTCTGCGCTCAATTTTGTCATTCAAATATTTTTAATTAATTTTTAAGTTGAAATTATAAAGATTTTATACAAATATATAGTTTACGTTAACTAACCTAAAAACGTACCTACTACTTATTCCAGATTTTACTAAAATTTTAAAAGTATCTAAATTAGAAATATGTACTTGATAATTGGTCCAAGCACTTTAGTGAAGTTTCAAGTAGTGTTCGTAACGCTGAGGGCGCCTGGTGCAGCTGACACTACACCCCGTACGGGTGTACTGATTGTCTCTGATTGTAGTATTTGTGGTACACTAGGAAGGAGATGTACGAAGTGAAGTCTAACAAAGCAATTTAATTACCAGATGACATACATTTCTTTTTTCAATATTTTAAAACAGGTCTCAAGCGATTTAGCGGTTAGCCTGTGTATTATTATTAAATCGTGAGAATTAAATTATTATACTGTATTTATTGCAGAAAAAATGAATGTTAATCTATAAAAAGACATTATAATCATGTAATTCTTGTCATATTTTGTAATATGCACCATTTTTTTAACTGCTTTTCTTCAAATGTAACTGGATCTGTAGTTTTTTTTAGTTATTCTTTTATTTTATCAAGTAGAAAAGGCACTCGAAAATGATACTCAAAAAATCTTTTATATTAATATATTAAAAATAACAAAGCTGTCATTTGTTACAGCTTGGGGTTACAGCAATGGGGGAGGGACATTCGTGTGACGTTACTTATAAATAATCTTTCAATACAAAAAAACTACCAATTTCAAGCTCTTCTAGACCTTAAAATCCTTTTGGGAGTGTCCTCGGGAGTCACGGCAAGTCTCGCACTGGCCGGGATGGCTTCCTCCTCTTCCGACATGGATAACGAGCTGAAGGCTTCCCTGACCGTCCTGCGTACGGCACAACAGTACTTATGTAATAGGTATTATGTAATTATACCATGTAATGCAGTTGATGCAATAAAAAGGAACTCAACATTTTACATATTGATAAAATTGTATTAGTATACACAGTGTTTTTGTCAGTACCACTTCAAATGAAACCACAATTTTAACAACTCTATAAAAGCATAATGCAATTAAAATTAAATTTAAAAAAAATTAAAAAAAAAAAACAGTCGAATTGATAACCTCCTTTTCTTACAGAAATCGGTTAAAAAGATTTTGCCAAAAATTAAAAAATATATTTTTTTAATCAATAAAATTGACGTTGTAAAATAAAACGTCATTTGTTAAAGACGACGCGCGCACACATAAAGCTATCTGCAGGAACACCGCCGCACACGCCTCATACCGAAATAAAGTCGTAGGTTAGGTCAAAGTTGTTTAACCTTTAGTAGTAATATTTTTGTAGTAGTAAGTGTTTACCATATTGGTATCTATGCGTACTGCGTCACACCTAATATAGTCTGAATAAACGTGAAATTTAAAAAATCCTACGTCTAAACTGTTGACTGTTGTTATAGTAATCAAATATGTACTTTAATATATTAAGCATTAGTAATAAAATACAATGTTAGTAATAAATAATAGAGGCCACTTTATAAATACAATTTATTATAAAACATATCCAAACTTAACTTACTTATCTAGCTGAAACCTGCTCAGAACAATATTATATGAAAAAAATATTTTAAATTATACATAACAAAATTTATATCACTATAATGAATTAAGCCTAGACCTCTATCCAAAGGACATTATTTACAAGAAAAAAACAAAAAAAATATCATTATATTAAAATATTAATAAATTGATATAAAAAATGAAAATTAAGAAGAGCTAGTGTTCAGGTTAAATCGTCACAAAAAACAAATGACGTCCCGCGGATAGAAGCCTACAAGTAGCATAGCAGTTAAGAAGTGTAATGTTAACACGCGTTTGTTGTATGTTTCAGTTTTATATTTCATTAAGTGAGCATAAATTGAGGACTAGCGGCCCGCCCGCGGCTTCGCCCGCTTGAACTACATTATTATTCATTTATTGAGCAAAATTCACTGACAGATTGACGAATTGATTATAGAATAACGTCTAATATATGAATAATTTAATCAACTCGTTCAGAAACAGCCTTGTAAATGAAAATTATTAATTAAGGTAAGGATTTATAATATTCTTTGTAAAATAACTGTACTTAATCGAAAATCGAAAAATCAAATTGAATCGAATAATCCAATCTCGAAATAGAATCCAAAATAATTAATCGAATATCGAAAATATTTAATTGAGAACCTCCTCCTTGTTTTAAAAGTCGTTTAAAAATACAGATTAATTACCAACAAATACAGATTTATTATAAGTATATATATGGATTTCTTTATATTTGCAGGCAAACTAATGCCTTGAGGTCAGTCGAATGCCGATAACTTTATTTTAATGAACCGATGTTGATGAAATATTAAGTTGAGTTAAAACAAAGCAATTGGTGAAAGTTTAAAGTAAATCAGATGAGTACCTCCGGAGATAACAGTGATCATACATACAGATAGATAATAAGTGTCCCTCTGTCCATTTCAGTCAAAAATACTAAATGTACAGACAAAATATTTTTACTGTTTTATTATAAGTATAGATTGTTTTCAATATCGTAATTTTTTATGGTATTTTTATAATCTATATATATAAAAGGACTTGTCCTCTCTGACTGAGGTAAGACGCACGCACAGCCGCAACCGCTGATGGTAAAAACGTGAAATTTGGACAGATGTTTACTTTTGTAATCTGGACATCTACTAAGAAGGGATTTTAAAAAAAATTAACTCTAAAGGGGTGAAATAGGGGTGGAAAGTTTGTATGGAAAAAATTTTAAATCGGCACCGATTTTTATAAAATTTGAAATTTAGATTTTTAAAAGTATTTAATTGAACACGTGTTTCATCGTTTTCTAGAATTCACCCTATTCTAGGGTACAAATAAGCAGGCGAAGCTGCGCGCGTCCGCTAGTATTTTGTATATTGAGGCCAGTTGTGACGCAGAGGCACAAGCTAAACACAACAAGTTATGGGTTTGATTGTCATTCCAGGAAACGCAATATTTATTATTTTCATTTCTTCACTCTGGTGGCAAAGCGCGGTGTTTCGTCACTTAACACGCAATGTCTTCCATAATTTGCGGGACGTGAGGAGTGGGGAGTGGGGTGATACAGTACTAGACCTACAGTCCTGCCTTTCCTGCTACATGCGGGATAAATATACATTTAAAATGTATTGAGTACGCGTTCTTAATATCATACATATTCACACATTACATGTATTGTACACGGGCTGGATTGAGAGCAAGTTTTATGAATAACAAACAAAAAGTACTAACATATGACTAAACTATTTACTTGATCTACTTCTAACTACTTAGCACTTATTACATTACACTAGTAAGGACCGAGCTATCAACGGCGACTTAGGCCATACGTATCCGACATGCAGTGGACATTACCCGTGCGCGTCGTCGTCGTCGTCGTCGTCGTCCAGCGGAGCGGCGGGGCGGCGCGCATAGTGGCGGCGAGCGGCGGGCGCGGGGGGCGCCGCGCGCTCGTCCGGTGCGCCCGCGTCGGCCGCCAGCGAGGCGCGATAGGCGTGCAGCGGCGCCCAGTCGTCGCCCCAGGCGCCGGCGCCGGCGCCCAGGCGCGCCTCTGCGAACTTGAGCACGGCGCGCTTGTCCTGGCGCAGCAGCTTGCCGGAGAACTCGGCCAGCGCCTCCAGGAAGAGGAGGCGCGGTGGAGGCGCGGGCGCGGGCGGCGCGTCCAGCGCGGCGAAGGCCACGCCGGCGCGGTGCAGCGCCGTGAGCGCCTCGCGGTTCTTGACGGCGTCGAGGCCGAACATGACGGCGAAGCGCTTGGCCAGCTCCTTGAGCTCGGCCAGCTCGGGAGCGCGCGCCTGGCCGGCGGGGGCGGCAGCGGAGGCGGCGGGGCGGCGCGATGCCGTGAACAGCGCCTGCATGGCCAGCTGCATGGTGAGCGCGCAGCTCAGCTTGTTGATCTCGCGCGCCTTGCTCAGCGTCGCCTTGATGATGTCGCCGTAGTCGTTGTAGCACTGCAAGCACACCGCGACACATATATTTACATAGTATTAGTCAGATAATGAAGTAAATAATTAGCGGCAGTCAGCACGGATGTTATACAACGTTGCATACCTTAATATAATGTTTGAAGACGTCGGCGGCGCGGCGTATGGGCACGACGTTGTACACGATGAGCTTGCAGTAGGCGGCCAGGAAGTTGCGGCGCTTGTGGAGCTCCTCGATGCGTCTCTCGTCTTGACCGTCTGCAACACGCACACCAACGTCCAATCACAGTACTGCACTCCGACATAACTACAAAAGCTCCAAAGCGATTAAAAATCATTCAATAACAAAACAAATTATTTAAATGTAAAATGATCCTGGAGCGGTGAGCACTTCACTTGACAGAACACTTCGTGTGAAACGTCAGCGTTGACATCAGAACCAAGTGGTTCCTAAATTAATGTGTAAAGTGCAAATAAATTCAAATTAATGTTGAATAACACAAAATAGGCGACGTTGTTAATAATGCATAATATATTATTTGATGTAGATAGATGTTAAGTTTAAAACCATTTTTAGTTATTTTTAGTGTCACAAATAAAAACTTATAAAGAATAATAACTTTAAGAATAAAGAATATTTTTGTTTATTATATGTATATGAAGAAGGATTATTAAATTCATGTGTTAAACATTAGTATTATATAATATTATATGATTAAGAAGCCATCACGTAAAGGTTTTCTAGGAACCAATTGGACATGCGTCATTTGAACAACCATACCAACTTGAAGAATTAAGAGGTCACCATCAATTGATTCATCGGCCATGATTCAACGCCACACATCTCACCCGACTACTTTACATGTGAATCATGCATCACTCTAACAGAAATATCTACAAATAAGAATAAGAAGCACGATCGGAGTTCAGAAATCAGTTAAATGTGCCGACAGCGAGAGACCGCGAGACACAACCAAAGAAAGAAACGATGAGACACGGCACGAGACATGCTGCCAAAGCACGAGTATATACTGCTTAGTGCTAATGATAAACATATGACGACGATCCGAGGCCGCGCGCTCGCCGGAGCCCGAGGCGGCGACACAACGGAGCCGCGGCCTCGGATGCGACGAATAAAGCGAGCGCGACAATTTTCCCTTAGTAATGTTAGGAAGAAGACACCGTGACACGGCGTCACGGTGAAGCGGGGTCACGGTGACGCGTCAGATCGAGACTAATATGCATTGCGGGGGCGGCGCGGGGGGCGGCCGCGGCATTACTAAGGTAAACTGCGCGCTCGGAGAGGTGCTTACCGGCAGGGTCCCGCCGCGCCGCGCCACATGCAAGCAGAACACGCTCGTTACGCGCCGCCCCGCGCGCCGCTCGCAGCCGCCCGCGGGGCCGGTCGCCCGGTCGCCCCGCGGTCGGCTGCGAGTGCGTGTTCGAGCGCGTGTTTACATTTTGCCACAGATCTTCGTTAAAATATAACGAAGATAATGCATATTTTTCTGATCGTTAAAAACAAATATTACATATTTATATTGCACAAATAATTTAATAAACATTACTAAAGGCACGCATACGAGGGCGGGTTAAACATGTCACGGAAGGAAAAGGAGGTTAAATAATAAACGCTATATTTTAATTTTTCTTTATAAAAAACAATAACATTAAAAATCATTACAAAATTAGTCTTATGTGGAGTCGGGACATTACTTTGGCATACTGCTTAAATTTCATAAGTCCGGTCCAGTTGAACGATGGAATGAAATGACGCAGAAGAACAACACTATTCTCCCACAGGGTTGTTCTTATCTTTTGTATCCGTTGTAACGTCCATCATTTAAAAAAAGATCCAATCACGTCACCATCAGGAAACCGTTTCTTGATAAGTTAGAATTGCAGCATTGCCTCTATATGTCCTCTTGAGTTCTTGCTTCTTGTCTACAGACGGATGGTGACGACTATTATAACGATAACTGTTTTTTTTTTTTCAAAAGGTATTTTAACTACCACTTTTCACTACTGAGGCTACTGAGTGTACCACAGAAATGGGCATACATATGCTCGAAAATTTTTTTTTATAGTTCTGAAGCAGTCGGGTAACCCCATTACAAATTAATTGTAAGTTATTAAATGTTAATCAATATTAACACAGAAGGACAAAATACAACCAAAGCAAACCCTTTAAACTTGGATTCTTAATTAACAAATGTAGGTGTTTTCTTTCCAGCAATAACGAAGAACATCGTTAGCCTTTTATATTTTTAACTTAGGAAACGATTTTTAACCCACCCTCATGAAGACCGACAACAAGTATTATACCTATAACATACATGTTATAATATTTTAATCAGCTTGTGTATTTTGCAAAGTATCTAGCCCTATGGCTTGGGCAAGCAGGACTGACGTCTAATTATTTTTAATAATATTGTATTGCTTTTTATCTGAAATAGCAACACACCATATGTTTTTGTCTCTAATCCTGGACGCAACATTTTATACGTACAACATAACATAACACAAATTATTCCAAATTTTCGGAACATTATAAGTTGTACAAAAATATATTTTTGAAGGCGCTTTTATATTCTACTCCGTAAATTGAGACCTACCAAAATTATATATATATATTACTCACATATTAAATTACAAATAAATCGAACTAGTGGAACATATATCAAAATAAAAAAAAAAACATAATGAGTACAAATTATTAAGATAAATATTAATTAAGAGATTTATCAATCATCCATCCCTATAATCTTATAATATTTCAACATGCTGCATCTAGTATAACAGTGTGGCATAACCGTGTAAAAACACGCCTCACAATGTTTTAAAACATTACATTGTTATTTATTATTTACATTTTGAAGGAGCAATAGAATAAACAAAATATTATGCATAAAAATTATTTTAAGCAAGCTTAAAAATGTTCTGAAAATTCTAAAAAAAAATATATACTAATAACATTAATCTTCTAAATAGCCATGTTCTGTTTAAATTTCATAACGATATTTTTTATGAGAAAATGAACTTTAACATTAAGGGCATAATTCCCTTACTGTATGGGTTAGAGAAAAAAAAGGTGTGTTCAGTTCAGTTCAAAGTTCAGATAAAAAGCAATACAATTGTATCAAAAATTGTTAATTAAAAGCCAATGCAGCTCTCCTAATTCTTATCGGGCTCTTAGAGCCTTTATATAAATTCAAAATAACACAAAAATATATTTAATAACTTTAATAAAGTTATTAAAGTAATCTATTTTTTTTCTGGATGCTAAGAGTATATTTTTATGAAAAAGGAATTATTTTGTTTATTCTAAGAAATAAATAAATACATAATGTGTAAATGACACTCAACTTTAAATTGTTTATGCATTTTTTGGTGCTATTATACAGTGTTTTTGTCATCACCACTTTAAATGAAACCACAGTTTTAACTACTCTATAAGAGCCTAATACAATTAAAAAATATTTTTTTTGCCCAAAAATGAAAGATGTTTTTTAAACAAAATAAATAATAAAATTATCGCCGTAAAATAAAACGCCATTTGTTAAGGACGACGCACGCACACATAACCTATCAGAGGGACACCGCCGCACACGCCTCACTCCGAAATAGTGTTGTAGGTATTGGCGATAAAGTTCAAAGTTGTTTAACCTGTAGTAATATTTTTGTATGCGTAACTGCGTCACACGACATACAGTTATGAATAACCATCGTGATATGAAAAAAAATCCTATGTGTAAGCTGTTGAGGTATATTGATTAATTTCTGTAGGTACGGGTTTGAAATATTTTACCCTATATGCTGTTCCCGTAAAAGGAGGGCGACGCGGAAGCGGAACGGGGTGGAAACTCTGTATACGTTACTGACAATAATTTATATATTTCTAGAAAGTAAACTTTTAAAAATATGCCTTTTTTCAGTAACCTGGACGAATTGATCTTCAATCGAATTGATCGTCAATGAAAATTTATAGTTTTTTTATAAAAGATATTTTTATAAATGAACACAAAGCATGACATACAATACAATGATTTATGTATAGTTTTAAATTTATTTTTTAGCGTATAGAGTATAGCGGCTTTGGCTTTTTTTTATTTTACTTAGCATTGATTAAACTATACATTATTGATATTAATAATTATTATTACTATTAATATAAACATATAAGTAATAATAATAATTAATTCAGTCTATACTCTGCTGTTTACATTTATGGTATTAATCAATAGTGAATTTTGATGGATGTCTATCAAAATGTGCGCGTTTGAATGTAGAGTGTGTGTGTGTGTTCGTTACCGTAGTTGTGTTGCACGAAGACGAACTCCTGCACGAAGTCGTTCAGCAGGTCACACAGCGCCGCGTCCGCCTCCAGCGTGATGCCGCCCGCACCCCCGCCCGCGCCCCCGCCTCCCGGCTGCTCTGCGAAAAAGATGAGCAGGTCGCAGATGCACACGTAGGCCTCCTCGCGCAGCTCCGGCGCACGCCCGCGCGCCACCACCGCGCGACACTGCGTCGCGTACGCTCGCACGCGTTCCTGCAGGGCCGCGGCGTCGCCCCCGCGCTCCTGCAACTCGTGCAACGACCACAGCACCGAATAGAAGCAGGCACGCAGCACGCACACCAGCGCCTCCACCGGCATGCCCATGCCCTCGGCCACGTCCCCCTCCGCCTCACCCGCGTCCGCCACGCAGCGCGGTAGATCCTCGTACAGCGAGTCCCAGATGTGCGTGTCGTTGAGGTTGTGGCACATGTACATGATGGACACCTTGCGTAGCGAGTTGGTGAGGCTGAACAGTTCGTCGGCGTCGGGCGTCTCGCCGCCCTCCAGCAGCGAGCGGTAGTCGTCGACGGCCTCCTTGTAGCGGTTGACGCACATGTCCGTGATGGTAGCGCGCTCCACGTTGCAGCGCGTGTATACGGCGTGCGCATCGCTGCACAGCACCTCCAGCGTGCGCGCGCATGTCTCCAGCACCTCCACCTCCGTTTGCACCTTCACGATCTCGCGGATCTTTTTCAGCAGCAGCGTGAGGTTGCCCTCTTGGCGCTGCGTGGTGTACAGCTCTAGATCAAAGTACTGCGGGATGGCGACCAGGTTGGCCAGCTTCTCGGGGTCAGCGCCGAACTTGTCGAGCAGCGCGGGCAGCGTGACGATGAAGTGCGCCGTCATGCGCGCGCGGTCGTCGCTCACCAGCTTGGCCTGCTCCTTGGACAGCTGCGCGTGCTTGCGGGCGGCGCGGCCCACAGGCGGCTCGCCGGTACTAGCCTGACGCACGCAACACACCATGAGCTCGATGAGGGAGGACTCCTGGCGGTTGTCAAGCGCCTCCTCACCGGGGCCCGCCTCTTCCAGCAGCAGGTCGGTCATGCACTCCCAGTCCTTCATCATGGGGTTGGACTCGATGAGCGAGTCCACGAGGTAAGCTCCGTGCTCGTGCAGCTCGGACTCGATGAAGAATTGCACAAGGTCGCGCACGAGCGGCGTGTTGGGCAGGCGCGCTTTGCCGCGGCGTGAGCGCGCAGGCGTGGCAGGCGCAGGCTCGGCGCGGAACAGGCGCACGTTGAGAAATTCGCCCGCCGCCGCCGCCACGCCGCGCCACGAGGAGTACACCAGCTCGTACACGTTCTCACAGTCCTTGTCCGTGAGCACGTCGGGATGCATCTTGAGGATGGCGATGACGAGGCGCACGGCGTGCACGGCTACGTCCATCTCCTTGTCCAGCGACATGGACACGATGCGGTCCTTGAACTTGGACGTGAACAGCTCCAGCTTACCCTTCAACTCCTCGCACTCGTACAGAGGCTGTAAAGCTTGCAGGCAGCGTAGACGCACCTCGCCCACCTGCAACACCAAAACGAGTATATATTAAGTAAATGTAGGGGACAAAGTATGACAATCTGTTTTTTTTCTTCGTCATTTGTCAGTCAGACATTCGAGTGTGAATATTTGATAATAAAGAAAATGTACAATTGACCTTTTATTGAAATTTCATTCTAAGCATTATACCTATATAGGTAGAGATTAGCAATAAACAATATACTTTAAGAATAAAATTAGTTTGAAGATTAAAAATTGTTTTATTGTTTCCTAGCTTTATACTAATAATTTATAATAAAATGCTACCAAACAGAATGTGTTCCAGGGTATAAAGGGCTAAATTAACATTAATTTCATGTAAACATTCAAATCTATTATATTGAATAGTATCATTCTATCAATATTTCAGTACACTTACTTTATCATGAAGAGTCCATCCTATGTATTTTAGGTAAAGATCATCTAGAAAGTGTGCTGGGAACTTCTCCATCCAAATGCCAATCTCAGACATAGTAATTGATCTTATATCGGGCAATGTATCTCTGAAAAAACATATTGAAAGTCACATTTCCAATAAAATAACAATTAATATTTTCAATTGTTAGAAGCTATCGCAGCAGAACAGTGTCTGACAGTAAACACGATGGTTGTCACTTCGATTCTCACCCTTCGGGTAATTACCCAAATTGCAGTGATCAATTACAGCATATAGTTTAAAGGTAAAAAAACTTCAACTTGTCTATAAAAATTATACATACCTGTATCGATGCACAAACACCGATTTGAACATATAAGATAACATGTTCTTGATTTCCTCCATGTTCTCCTCTAGCTCCTGGCGCTTGGCCACAAGGACCTCGAGGCGTTCACTGGCTCGCTTGTCCCGGGCCTTCAGCCGCTCGGCCTCGTACTGGCGGAGACAGTTGTCGCAGTTCACACTTGTCAGCAAAGCCACGTCTACCAGTGCCGTCATTAGTTTCATTACTGTTGATCATATAAATATTTCATTTTAACTTTTCAAATATATACATGTAATAGAACTAAAGTAGAGCGTCGACCAAATACACTCACGCGGGCGGATAGGGTTTAAAAAAAAGTTTCTTTTTCGAACTTCTTTTTATTAGGCCCACGAAGATTAAACATAGTGTTACGACACTCCATTTTGCACGCACCGCCCAATTGTTCAGAGACATTGCGTATTGTGTGGAGAAACTCAACTCCGCTAGTTTATACAGGCCTCTGCCTACCCTCCTATAGACGAGATACAGTGTGAAGCTCAAACAATACTGACCTGCCAAAGTAGCTGTGTGTCTAAAAGCTCTCACTTGTGAATCAGACAGACCGGTGAGCAAAGAGATTATGTTGTCCATCAGATATTGATCATAGATAATAGAGTACTGGCACATTTTCACTAGGGTTTGAATGAACTCACAGAAGTTGGAGCGAAACTTCTTCCACGTCTGTCCTGTCATTATTAGAGGATATTCTCCACTTTCCTGAAATCATATATTTTGAACCAGCAACATATCGAATATATAATATACGAGTATACACAATAACTAAAATTAGACCACACCTTTACCCACAGTTTTTGCTATCATATTATTAAAAATTTTAATTAAAACTTTCAATGCCAGAAAATAAGTTTTTTTTTATAAACAAAGACATATAGACAAAGGATATACCATATCAATTTATCCCACATGTAGCAGGGTAGGCAGAGGGAACCTAATGTTAAGACACTCTGTTCCCCATCTTTGTTCAAGAAAAGAAAATATTAATAAATAATAATTAATTCCCCCGCGTGGGGATCGAAACCACAATCGTCGCGTTTACAGTATAAGATAAAGTATATATCTAAATTACTTTATCGTACAACATTTTTGTTTATATTTCAAATATTTTAAACATTTTGTTTCAAATTTATAAAAAAAAATTGATCAAGTTTTTTCCACAAATTACTGTAATCCATGCACTTCTCCAAATAAGTACAAATAAATACAAACCTCATCAAACTCTTGAGTCATTTTCTTAATAATGAGTGTGTGGTCCATCTGAGCCATGTCTGGTGTGACCTTGCCACGGCATCCAGACGAATTGATAAAAAATTGCATAAGTTGCACTAGAGCACTCTCTTTGTTACTCTTGTATTCTTCAATCCATATGTCTACTACTTGCTGGAAAGAAAATAATGCCAAAGAATATTGAAAGCAATCAAATACTACAGACTTTTTCCACTAGATGTTGCATTGTTAGTTAAATGAGAATCCTTAGATTATGTAGACCTGTGACCTGATTCATTACACATTCATTATATATGTATATTAGGGTTTGCTTTGCTCACTTGTACTATACAAATAGTTATTCAATATATTTGACATTATTTTCAGTTTTGGAGACGAATTCTAATAATCCATGGATAAAGTGTTGAATAAAAAATTTTTAAGGCTCAATTTCAAATTTTATAAAAATCTAATTTTATAAAGATTTAAAGATTTTCCATACAAACTTTAAACCCATAGGGGTCATCCCTTTTATTACCTCATTTATACATATAATACTTGAGATTTAAATAAAAATGCTAATATTTATTTAAATGAGCTAACTATTTTTTTTTTTTATGGTAAAAGGACAAGGTACAGACCATGTGTAATTGTTTCCTGCAAAACAAATGTTTAAAATTAAAATGCTTCTTCTGTTCTATCTCAATGTGACAATCATATTTAATTATAACTTGTTTGGTAGATTATTCCAATAAATATACCTATTATCTGTATTTAAGTCAAATTTAAGTCAATTATAATGACTTCTAAAATGTTTTTTGACGACATTATCATAATTTATATAAGGAATGTTGATACATGATATTTATAATAATATACATTATTAGGTGCGTAAGTTAATTCTTTATTATACTGTTAGTGAACTTGTGTAAAAGAGGGTAGTGTAGGTGAAAAAGAATATAAAAAAATTTACTACTATATGTGTTAATCTATATGTGTGACTATATGTGTTTATCGGGGGATGCAAGAGTGTCCATCAAAGATCGTATTTATTCTTCATGGAGGAGACAAAGTCTTCAACAATATACATATCATTATAAAGTAGACCTCAACTGTTACCGCCTTCACTGCATGGAAGTACTCCTAGCTTATGTTATTTTAAATTATTAGGTCAGAATAATAACCATTTAATTTAACACTGACCATGTAGAACAACTATTCTGATGCCATTATATTTGTATCTCTTAAGGTTTAGCTGGGCTGTTAGGGTTCTATATGATTTGCTCCAGATCTTTATATTTATTATATGGACAGAAAATGCTTGTTATGTTGATCAACTTTTACTAAGACACTATATTTATATCTCTTAGAGACTAGATGGGTTGCTAGGGTTCCACGTCAGGTACTAGTATACTAGTCCTTCATTTTCGTTATTAGAAATTGTTTGTCATGTTGTTTAATTTTCCCCAAGGCAGTATATTTATATCTCTTATAGTTTTGACAGGCTGTTAAGGTTCATCAGGTATCCAGATTTTCAAAATAAATTTGAATGTGGCCTAGACTTAAATAGCTATACAACCAAAAAGTTTCATCCAAATCCATCCAGTAGTTCCAGAGATCAACGTGTACAAACAGACAATTTTTTTTGTGGGTTTGGGCTCTATTACTGTTCCTAAACCCCCCTCAATTATTATTTTGTAAATATATTCAATGCACATATGCACCATTTTTACTTCTTTATTATATGTATAGATTAAAAGAATACAAAATGAGATTATTTTCTTTTAGGGGTGTCTTTTTTACAATCTGGATAGAGATTTCTATGCTGTGTTAAGTGTCAAGTTGTTTTCTGATATTTTGTTTTTATTACATCCATTTTTTTATATTTTAAAACATGAGTAAACCTGAACCAAATTAAATAAAATTTAAAAAAAATCATAAAAGCTTTAGAAACAGTATTTCGGTTTCCATTTTGTCTCATGCCAAAATGAGTAGATTATAGTTAAATCAGTCTATGCTTTAATTTGTACCTGATTAATAGTAATGGATTTATGACATAATTCCCTGTTTTATATTGCTTTATAATAAAGGTCACTGTAACACTAATGAGAGCTATGTCGGTAACCCGCGTTCGTCTACGGATTTCATCATTACGAATTTTGTCGCGTAGAGAAATACCAAGCATAGCCCTCTCCATTGCTCGCTGAGCCACTTTGAGCCGTCTCGGCAAAAGGAGCGCAGGCCGCCCTCCAACCAGGTGGACCGACGACCTTAAAAAGACAGCGGGAATCCGCTGGATTCAAAGGGCGCAGGACGGACAGAGTGGCGAGAATTAGGGGAGGCCTATGTCCAACAGTGGACGTTGAAAGGCTGATGGATGGATGGTAACACTAATGAGATTTGATTGTATTTAAATCCTAAATTTAGTCTTTAAGTTCTTTTTAAGATAAATAAAAGCAAAAGCATTATATTCATTTCAAAACCTAAATGCAATTTTGTTGATAATAGTGCTTAAACAACTTACATTTATTGCAGTCTTGTTGAAACGCAGTATATTGTAGAGACTATTTTCATCATCCCCAGGTAAGAGTACAGGAGGAGGTGAATAAGCTGGAGGTGGTGCAGCGCCACGACCTCGACCTCGCCCTCTACCACCACGTCCTCGCCTGCGCAGCGGGGGCGGCGGGGGAGACTCAGCCAGACGCCCCACATAACCACCGTCCCCGCCTCTACCTCTACTTCGCGTTATCCGCTTAGTCGGTGCTGGTGAAGGAGATCTGATTTCTTCTTCCTGATGTTCATCCGTAAATTCCCTGGGTGCATCTGCCATGGTAGAATTAACGACGGCGCCCACATTAAATCCAGAATAGTTAACAGTGGATGTTTCGGGTTCATGCACCGATTGTCCTCCATAGTCGGTCATAGGTGTAGCTGGTGTCATAGGATTAACATATTCCGGGGGAGGATCATCCATTCGGATGCGTTTCCCGCCTCGCCGATGCATCTTTATTGTAATGGCCTGATTTTACGATGACAGGCGCCAAATAATTTGCCAGCGTCACGTATAGTAGAAAAACATGAATGATATGAAGCAGTAAATTTTGTAAACTATTATGAACTGATAGAGATATGGTAGTAGATGGACTGGTTCAAACACTAAAACAAACAAAAGAAAGCTATATTAGTGTTATACGAATGAAAATTAATGATTATAATAACACAACCAGAACTATAACTCGATGTCATTATCTACAATCAACTTCAGCAAGATTTTAATAAAAGGACTAACCAAAGCTAATATACAGTTTACATTAATAGGACACTATACTTTAAGAGGCAGGATATCATATAGAGAATAATGTAAACCGTAGAGCCTTCCTCCATACTACACTCACGAATAGAATTATCTTTGACCCTTAAGTTAGTTAGTTGTTGTAATAGCGAGGCCTAGGTGAAGTCAACAAATGCAGTTGTTTTTATATTTTTATGTGACGCATTAACTACAAATATGTGTTACCATTATGTTCTATATTCTTCTCATCATAGTAAAATTCTAATGGTACAAGTAAAATATATGGATCGCAAAACTTTCAAAAATCAATAAATAATCAGGATCAACTTCAACACATACTCAAATCACAAATACGACGCGAAAGCACAGATGACAGAACCGAGAAACCGGCGCGCGCATTCTTCAGGAGCACACTAGCACAGGGCACAGTTAATAATATATAATACAGAATTAAGAATAAGATCAGAAGTCTATGGCAGGGCTTGTTAACGTTACCAATTCAACGTTAATTACCGTAATTCCATATAGATACCTAAGTATCGGTACAATTTGGTAGCGATACTTGGTAACTTAACGGAATAATAACGATATAATAAGGTTAATTTTGCGTTGAATCTTAACGTCAAATTTAATGTTACTTCGAAAGTAGCGATAAAAGTAGCGGTATAAATCATCCTTTTCTTTTGTTACCTTTATACGACGTTACCGTTGTGGCGCAACGGCACAACGGTGTGACTGTAACGCGGCGGTTGTGGATTTGATCCCCACTCGAGGAAGTGAAATATTTATTTACATGTATATTTCCCTTTCTTCGCTCTGATGTCGAGCCAAAGCGCGGCGTTATGTTTTGCCACTCAACACGCAATGCCTCCAGAATTCGGCTGAAACTGGAGAACGGAGTGACTTAACACTAGGTTCCCTCTGCCTACCCTGCTGTGTGCAGGATACAATGTGAAGCTAAAAGAAAAAGAAACAAAGGAAGTTTCACAAAATATTTTTAAAAATGATAATAATTTTATTAAACTTAACCATTTAAGTTTTAAAAAATTCAATGCTTAACGATTGTAAGACCAACGATGTCGAAACAGTCAAAACTCGGAATAGCAAGAGAAAATACGGCCGCTATGGTAATAAAACTAGCTTATGACGATATTATTTTAACGATACCTAATGATACCGTGGATTTCAAGTTAACGCTATTTTTCAAGTATCGATACCGGGCATAACGATACCAACTTTTTAACTTTATTTCAAGCCCTGCTGGTCTAAGGCAAGCTCATACTAATATAATAAAGCGGAATAGTTTATTTGTTTGCTTAAACGCTAAGATCTCTGGATCTACTGGTCCGAATTACTTTATTTTTGTTTTGTATGAAAGCTGTATTCTTCAGAAGTCTTTATTGCATTACGGTGTAATTCTAGTAAGTAAGCCTTAAATCATCGAAATAACAATAATAAGGAACGCTATCGAATAGCTTTAAACGCGTGCGCTGCACATATAGTTGATTATATGTCAGTACATTGTGTGAAAAATATATTGAATTTTATTAGATCTAAAGAAAGCCAGCGACACCCTATCTATCTCTTAAAAATAAGTAACGATAAGGCATTTTGTGACAAAAAATACTTGAACATCGTAAGGTGATATTTCATCGATTTTTATTTCATATGTATATTGAAAGCTTACGAGTGAAAGTTATTTCATCATCAAGGAAATTTAATAAAGAGTTGTAGTAAATAATGTAATTATTGTATTGTACACAATGTACTACATAAGTTGCCATATATCAATACTACTATCTACGTTCAAAGTAAATGGCAACTACTTGCTTATGACGGCATTGAGAATTGAGATTTGAACTGTCAGAATTTTTGATCGAATGAATTTTTGATATAAAGTAGCTTCGTTTTTACAAATAAAATAATAAAATGGCTAAGAAAACGTATGATTTGTTATTCAAACTTCTTCTTATTGGTGACTCCGGTGTCGGCAAAACATGTATATTGTTCAGATTCTCAGATAACCATTTTACAACGACGTTTATTTCAACTATTGGTACGAAACTAAACCATCTTTATATTTTATTTTCGTGCTGACTTATATCGAAATCAGCAATTACCTAACTCATTATTTATTGATTTGGTATTTTTACTAATTCTGCCCCCGTCTTTATTCAATCTGGTAAAAATTGGAGCTCAAAAATTCGGAGAAAATTAGATGTGCTATATGTTAATTCGTTCATAATGTTAATTTTGAAATTCACGCAGGTATAGATTTTAAAATCAAAACAGTGGAACTTCGCGGCAAGAAAATAAAATTACAAATATGGGATACTGCTGGGCAGGAAAGATTCCACACAATCACCACATCATACTACCGTGGTGCAATGGGAATAATGTTAGTTTATGATATAACTAATGAAAAAACTTTTGATGATATTGTAAAATGGTTAAGAAATATAGATGAGGTATGTAATTTTGTATTAAAATTGTCAAGTATTTTTTTGTTTAATGGATGACACTATATTTAAATTGTCTCTTGTAGCATGCTAATGAAGATGTTGAAAAGATGATATTAGGAAACAAGTGTGATATGGAAGAGAAAAGAGTTGTCAGCAAAGAGCGGGGAGAAGCTGTGAGTATTATTTTATTAAACAATTGTTTTGCTTCAAAATATCTGTATAATTCCTTGTTTGTATAGTTCATTTTATGACTGGTCAACACATAACTAGGAAAATGTTAATCATTTAGCAGTAAGCTTACAATTTATAAATCATTGTATAATAATTGTAATGAGATTAATAATAAATCTTAAATTTTTATGTTTTTTGTCATCATACTTTGTTCTGCTTATGTCCAAAGACAGAGAGACAAGGTCTAATTTTCTCGGACTTGAGACACTTATGTTGAGTGTCAAAACTCATAGCCATGCTTTGTCCACCAAATCAGGGAAATGAAAATCAAATTTGCAGTGAATTGCTGTCACTGTGCCGAGGCCTCATATAAAGTTGTGTAGATTAAAAAATACAATAATTAATATGTGAGATCAAGGAGTGTGTATGTGTGATCAAACAATATACAATAATTGAGGACATTTACTGACACAAAACATCAATTGACTCATACTCATTACATGTTGGCTATATTTAACAATTATACACAATTGCTCTACTTTAGTCTCTATGTTACACTTAATTAGGTTTATATTTGTTAAATTTAAATGTTTCCTCTCAACAATAATTTTAATAACTAATAGGAATAAAAGGTCAATTAACTTTTCCTCTTGGACAAATATCAAATTGTGTTTATATTTAATTCTTCTTGCAGTACTTTCTATATTATTTACATTATTAACAAAACATTGTTAAAATGTTGTATTTGATGCATGAGACCGCAAGTAATGTAGCCAACTTTGGACTATCACACACAAAAAAACTGTTAAATTTAACCAGTAGCTCTCCAGATAAGCATGTTTAACCAAAAAAACCAAGTGTTTTAATATTTTAGTAAAGATAAAATGTATGAAAAAATATAGTTGCTTACAAATTTATGATTTTATATTTTTGACATTGGCTCTGGCCTTCAACGTGTTTGTATGATATTCCAGATGCACATATTGTGGCTTTATGCATATCACGTCTGTTAGTAAAGGAACAATGGCTTGATTATGATTATAATATCAATATCTTCTATTTATAGAATGGTGTCATGACTCTTTCTTCCTCTCTGAGTAGGTATGTAACCTACTTGGAGATGAAGAAACGGTGTTGTATGTATTAATTCACAAAAAACTAGACTAATATTATTTTTTAAAATTTTATACAATATTAACATAAGTTTACACTTTTAAAGTGATTCACGTTGAATTCAATTACTTTTTCGCTCCTGTCGCACAAAAAACACATCTTCATTTTCAAAAGTCAGCTTTTAAAATCCAAAACGAAATGAACTTACTAAGTAATATGTTCTAAAACATCTCATTCGGCAATCTACACTTTATTGCATTTAGAAACAGTACATCTTCGAAAATTATAATTTTATTACATTTTATATACTTTGTACCGCGCCGCAAAATATTTATCAACAGTAAAAAATAGAGATAGTAGAAAAGTAGAGTTTGAGGCGGTCGTGGCGCAGCGGCATAAGGATGTGACTGTAACGCGACGGTTGTGGGTTCCATCCTCGAGGAAGTGAAATATTTATTTACGTTTATATTTTCATTTCTTCTGTTTGGTGTCGAGGAGAAACGCGGCGTTGAGTTATGCTACTCAACACGCAATGTCTTCAAAATTCGCAAAAAGTGGAGAATGGAGTGTCTTAACACTAGGTTCCCTCTGCCTACCCCGCTGTGTGCGGGATACAGCGTGAAGCTGAAACAAAAGGTAGACAACAAATTGATATTTGCCGTCTCCTGGTCATAAACCTAAATAGCGTTTATTAGTCGACATTGTTGTTGGAGTTTCTTCGAGTCTATTATTGCAAAATTGTATTTGTTTATTATAATTCTATTACATATATTTCTCTTCTATTTAAATTGTTAAAATTTGCGTGAGAGAGAAATAAATGCAGCAACCGTTGTCAAAAAAAACCCAGCAGAGAACGAAGAGAGAGAGAGAGAGAGATTATAAAAATGAAATTTTCCATAACAGTTTTTCATATTGTAAAATTAATACATATTTTTTTGATTAATAAAAAAATACCCCCCATTAATTGTCACTCTTCATTATATTAAGGAACCATGATGTAATTAATTTTGATTAAATTAAAGATTTCATTAAAATTAAAGATTTCATTAAATCAATAGCCGGGATTAATGCCAGGAAGAAGAAGATGTAATTAATACCTTAGAAGATCGATGTTTGTGAACATTTATATAATTAAAAAGATTAGTAGTTTTAGAATTATTATTTTGAATGAATATTAGTGTTTAGAAAAGAGATTCAGCAAAGACTCAATATCATGACTTCATTATTTCACTCAAAAAACAAGGATGATTTCTTCTTTACATACTTTGTTTTACTTACTGTTTTTCTTTAAAACATAAGGCAGACCGCGCTTTCTATCATCTAGCTAAATGTGTAATATGTACAACTCGCAGATCGCGCACGAGCACGGCATCCGTTTCATGGAGACGTCGGCCAAGTCCAACATCAACATCGACCGCGCCTTCTCGGAGCTGGCGGAGGCCATCCTGGACAAGGCGGCGGGGCGCGAGGCCGACGCCGACCACGCGCGCATCGCCGTGGAGCGCCGGCCCTCGCGCGCGCCGCCCGCCCGCGCCTGCTGCTCCTAGGCGCGCCTCTCCCCGGCGGCCTGTATATAACCCCGAACGATGTAGATATCTTATGTATTGTTTGTTCTACCTTAGAGCTTCACCTCTCTTCTCAAATGTTCTGTAACCTCTGTGTCGTAAGCCATAAGCTTTAGTGGTAATTCGTAATAATAACTCGTGTGCAATAACTGTTGACACACAATGTGTTCGTATATTGTGAAACTTGGAACGAGAGTGGCCCAACTTCATTGAGTCTTGTTGTAGGGTTGCTTAGTAACTCTAACATGATCGGTGAACAAATATCAAAATCGTGCCTCTTTTCTCGATGTGTATTTCTAGTTTATGTACTAATTGCAGCTTGTTCATATTTAAAAATACACTCGTTCATTAGGTCGATAGCTATATACCTATAGATGCAATAATACATCAGTGTACTTACGAGCGTAGGTTTACTAAATTACACTACAAATATTTAAATAGTTTATAAGTAAAGCATTGTACGGTGTATGTGTCTCGTCGGTTTTTATCCGCTTTTATAATAAACGTCGGCATTGTATATTATATTCATAATAAACAACCTATGGAAGATGAGTGTTTTATTTTACCCTAAGTCCAAATATATGATCGGGAAGGCGAAGCCCGAGGCACGATCGTTGGTTCGATTCCCAAAATATGTGGCTTAATACAGCATGAGCTTGTTGCTTTTATATGTGGCGTACGGCGTGATGCTATAAAAAATAAATGATTAGATTTTATAGTAACCTAGTTAATATCTTCTCCTTGCAAACGAGCATATTGTTATTTTCCAGCGTGGGTTATCGCGCCGCGGGGTCACGCGCCACCCGGCGATCCCTCTCAATCCCTCTCGCAGTGCGCGTCCGCGGCTATTCGTAGCGAACGCAGAATACGATACAGTGTTCTATTTACAATGATTTGGAAGTATTGTGGTTTTCTTTTGATTATTTTTACACCATGGACGACTACTCTAGCAGCTAATGATAGTGAGTATAATTTTAAAATATAATAATTCAAGAGAGTATTACAATTTTAATGTGTTTTTTCGCAGCAGGCAGAGGGTTCTAATGGTAAGACCGTTCCCCCTCCCCCCCTCCCATTTTAGAGACATTCCATATAGTGTCTTTGTGCTAGAGCCAGGGCGACTAAATAATTATCTATACTTATATAATAAAATTGTAACTTCTAACTGTCTATATTGTCTATAAGAAAATCTTTTATTGGTATTTATGAACATAATAGAAACCAAAACACTGTTTTTTTTTTCCTTTTCTTTGTTTTACGCTTATCTCAAAAACGGTTTAACTGCACTATTGTATTTAGCAAACTTCCCTTAACATTTAGTATTTGTTTTATTTCAATCGGTTCATAAATAAAAAAGGTATGTCAATATAAGTAATTGTATACGATACTATTGCTACAAAATAAGGCAAGTCGTGGCGCAGGAGCACAAAGTGTAACTGTAAGCGCGATACGTTGCGGGTCCCGTTCCCACTCGAGGAAATGAAATATTAAATAGTGTTGAATCTCGCCACTCAACACGCAATGCCTCTAGATTCTAGAGTCTAGAATATAATAAACTTACTACTGTATTGCACAGCGACGGAGTGCGTGATCGAGCTGCAGTGTGCGGAATGTCTCCCAGAGCACATGCCCCTGGTGACGTCACACCGCGCCGCCGGCGGCCGTGTGCGCGTCCAGCACGCGCACGAGCTGCGCTTGTCCTGCGGCGCCGGCCGCCTGCTCGCCTACCCGCTGCGCGCTGAGCTGAGCGCGCGCTGCGAGGCGGGCCGCTACCGCGCCGCGCACGACCAGCGCCTGCTAACCCTGCTGCAGCTGGGCTGCCAGGAGGACGTGTTCGAGGACGTGCTGCACGCTGCGCCGCACTGTGCGCCGCCACTGCAGGGCCGCGCCTACCACCTGCGCGAGGCCGCCGCCGCCCGCCACATCGCGCAGCTCTGCTACGACGAGGACCGCGGCCGCGCCGCCTTCGCGCGTGTCGCCAGCGCGCCCGGCAACGCGCTGCCCGCCGCCGCGCACCACCACGCCGGCGCGCCGCTGTCGCTGCTTGGCAACCTCAACGCCATGCTGGACTCCAGGACTACCGCCGACGTAGACCGCCACCTGTCCGATGACGTGCGCCTCAACAGGCGCCTGCGCGAGCTGTTGCGGCACGACGAGGTGGCTCTAGCTGGACACACTCTGACCGGCGCGCACCTGCTAGCCGCGGCGTACTTTGAGGACCAGAACGCGCGCGTGGCGGAGTTGCCGTCGAACAAGGTGGCGGCGTGGAGCGCCGTGGCGAGCGGGAACCTGGCGCACGTGCAGCGGGACGTGGCGGGCGTGCTGCGCGCCGCCGCGCCACGCGTGCTGGACGTGTACGCGGGCACGCACGGCGCCGCGGAGGTGCGGGTGGACGATGGACGTCGCGAGCTGGTGTTCGCGGGGCGGTTCCCGGTACCCAAGTACTTCTGGACGATAGTGCGAGAGCGGTCGTCGGGGCGTAGCATGGCGCTGGTGGTACTCAACGACCCACTGGTGGCAGTGAGCGAGATCCGCGAGGCGGTGTTCTGCGAGAGCATGTGCGGTCGCGTGCGGTGGGCGCGGACGCTGCGCCGACACCGCCGCTACGAGGCGCCGGCGCTGGGGCTGGCCTTTTGTTGCAGTGTGCGGGCGCTGGCGGCCAGCGTGCCGGAGGTCCCGCGCGCGCTCGTACCCACGTCCCCCCTTAACGGCACCGACGACGACACACTCCTCACAGACATTTAATGTTTATCTTATTCTAGTAATATATTTTGTTAATACTTTTACGTCTATAATTATGTAATTAAATTCTTAGGTTTCATAAAGAGCTGCTGGAACGTTGTTCTTGCGATGCTCTTATAGGCCATTCAAATTACGTCACATGAATTCATTTTTGACCCCTCCCCAGTCCTAGCCACCTACTTAGTGTGACGTCTCTTATTTTGTTATTTCTCCATGTCACACAAACTCCAAGGTTAAAACTCCTCGTGTCACACTTCGGCGAACCCCTCAACGTATGACATTATTCTTTGTTTTGTTTAGTATAAAAAAAATAAAAAATAAATATATATTTATTTCGGTTTCATTTTCTTTAGCTGTGTGAAGTAATGAGACCAACCTATTAAGTTACTAGTAAAACTAGTACTTGTGTAAGGTGGCCCCGCTCTTCCTTAACACTTCATACATTTGTGGAAATAAATATCTATACAATATCAATATATATCTAAGTTTAAACATAACTTAAACAACAATAAAAAACAAAAATACAAGTAAAATAAAAATACAAGTTAAAATACGGGCAAGACGATTTGTTTGAGGGTGCGGTATGTGGGTGTACATGTGAGAACGCGCGAGTGTGAATGCATGCATGAGTATGTGAGTGTGTGTGCGTGCGAATGTATATGTATGTGTGTGTGTAGGCATAAGAGTGCGTGTTTATATATTAGAATCCATTAAGGCTTCTGTAGCATCGTAATTCAATGATAATAACCAGGCTGTTAACATTTTCTTAAATTGATAAATACTCGTAGACAAAGGATTAACATTAATTTTTTTGTTTATTTTATTATATAAAAATCTAGACCGATTTGTAAATTGGCTATTGCCAAATTTTGTTCTCATGGGAGGAATATATGCAGTCACAATTCTTCTTTGATTGTGTAGTTTAGAGTTACTTGAGAAAGTGGTGACTCTATGCACTTTTACAGTACTTTGGAGTATATATAGCTTTCGAACGGTTAGTAATTCACAGTAGTTGTATATTCTCTCAGTGGAGAATCTAAACGGCTTAAAAAACATGACTTTTAGCAAAGATCTCTGTACTCTTTCTAATTGAAGAAATTTTATTTTTGTTGCACCGCCCCATACGGAGATGCAATATCCCAGTATCGATTGTGCTAAGGCAAGATATATTTGGATTAATAGTTTTTTAGTTGTTACGTGTCTTAATATTTTAAATATCCAAATAAGCTTCCGAATTCTAGAACCAGTGAAGTCTATGTGTGGGTGCCAAGAAAGTCGTTGATCTAGCATAACACCAAGATATTTAGTTATGGATACTCTACTCAGAGTTGACGGAGCACAATCACACAAATTAGAAATATCATACAGACAGTTATGCAACTCTATTTTGAAATCATTTTTTAGTATTTATGCATTAGTATCTTATTATGTGAAGTATAGTGTAGTATAAGTTATGACATTAATGCACTGTTTTATTTTATATTAAATATATTTTAAGAGAAATCCTTTAAAATATGACTCTTTAGACTTATCTATATACATAAAAGTCTTTTATAAATATCAACAAATAAATAAAACAATATCAAAGACATATATTTTATTAAAAAAATTATAGCATTATTTTTTTTTATTCCCTCAATCCTTCTCAGCGATGGCAGTGAGGTGTCTCTCTATTTCACTCTCCGTCAATACTCTAAAAAAAGAAGAGAATACCAATTTGTAAAGTGTTATTCCAGAATTAGAAAAGAAAAACCCCGGAACCGAAGTGGAAATTTGTAAAAATTTTATTACAGAAACATCTTGCTGGCAATAATGAGTTGTAAGAAGCATATAAGAATTTCGACGTAGGCCATGAAAACGTATGGCTTAGTTGGGCAGAGCGCTTAGGTGGTCTCCAAGAGGCGCGGTTTCAAATCCCGCTACGTTCAAATTTAAAAAATTAAATCAGCGTCACGCTGTATTCCGCACACAGCAAGGTAGGCAGAGGGAACTTAGTGTTAAGACACTCGGTTCCCCACTTTCTGCCGAATTCTGGAGGCATTGTGGCACGTAAATAAATATTTCACTTCCTCGAGTGGGGATCGAGCCCACAAATTTTTATGTTTTCTAAAAAGTATTAGAAAATACATTTTCATAACTTGAATGAAAATGATATTAAAACGACGAGACTGTCGTGAGAGAATGTCTTATTGGACGAAGAAATGGTTATCTTTGAATTATTTTCATTTCCTCGCTCTGTTATACAAACTCGCGGCGTTGAGATCCGCCAACCAACATGCAACGTCGACCGACACCTTATTAGCAATAAGTATTTTCCGTCTGCCTGGACCTGCTGTATGCGGGATACAGCGTAAAGCAGCTTTGCATTATTCGAAACAAGAAAATTAAGTAAAATAGTTACCTGAACTTAGGATCGGCTTTAGACGCAACCCCGACTTCAATCTCTGACGCCTTGAAGTCCACAGAAAGCACCTGCGAAAGGCAGGCGACGGCGAGCTGCACCACGTCGTCATGGTTGAGGTCGGCTCTCTTCTTCAGCTTCTTCTCGAGGTAGGCGTTGGCGTCGGTGGCCTTGGAGCCCGCAGCCACCGCCTTATACGAGCAGTAGTAGCCGGACGGGTCCGTCTTGTACACGCTGGGGCCTGATTCACTGTCGTATGCTATTACCATCATGCCTGCGACGAACAATGGTGCAATGTTATGTTTGAAAGTGTAAATGACTATATATATCGGCCCACTGCCCAATGATAGTATCAATGTGGCAAAGCATCTTGATACACTTACTGCATCCAAGTGGGCGCATCTCAGCGTTCTGTGTGTACACTTGCGAAATGTCCGCGATGCGACGGCACAGGATGTGCACAGGGATCTCTGAGCCGTACTTGTATGTCCAGTTGGCCGCCTCGTAGCGAGCCCTTTGCACCTGAGACCTGCTATCCGCTAGAAGTGTATCCATGCATAATGATTAATAACAACCTAAGAATTGAGCAAAGAATCTAACAGTAAATGCGACATTAGTGGGTTTGATTTCCACCCATCCAAATTAAATCTTTTCATTTCCTTGCTTTTTTGGCACAACAAGTTCTAACATTCAACAAGCAGAGTGTGAGGAACTAAGGGTCTTAATACTGTATTCATTCTGCCTACTCTGCAATATCTGGAATACAGTGTGAATATAAAAAAAAATTATAGCAACAGTTGACTGTTATTCAACATTATTTGTTTTTCAAATTCAAATTATTAAGAAAGAAGTAAAATATATAAGTATTCATAGTAGAAAAGAATCAAAAAATTTAAATTGATGTACATCAATTTACAAGAGTATAAAAAACAGTATATTCTTTCATCACTTGTTTCAAAATTATGATGCTTCATTTACTCAGTGGGCTTTCTTTACTTATTTGGAATACCTAGCATGAAACTAAAAGAATAGCATTCATCTTTACCTGATAGATAGTTTTTACCTGACTTCTCATGTATATAATCACAAAAACTGAAAGTATCTCCACATAATGAAAGTGATATTTTTTGGGTCTATAATAAATTGAGTTTGAGTGTAATAAATTGATTTTTATATGAGATTGAGTGGTAAATTAAAGAAATATAGGTCAAAAAATTCATATAAACAATGTTGAGAAAATACATAAGAAATGTTCTTTAGCATGGTGTAACCAAAATAAGTTTTATATTAATTATTTTATAAATAATGTGAATTGTAGGGGTCTTTATTTATTTAAATTATTGCCATATAATAAATAACTGTGTTCAATACACCTATGATGTACTTGAGAAGCTTTTCCTTATTTCCATTTTCCACCTCCGTGTAACAGACCCCTCGAGGCACTTATCTTTTAAAAATTCAAGCTGATTATCCTTATAGATTTCAATTTATGACCTTTTAGTTTTAAACAAAATAAAAGCAAATGATTAACATAAAAAAATGTTAAGGTAAAAGGCATAATTTGATGTTTTTTTCTATGTATATATATTTTATTTCATTATATTATTTATTGCTTTCAAATTTTGATTTAACTTTTTCAATGTTTATGATTAGATTGTATCAATCAATTGGTATTTATCATGGATTTATTGGTATAAAGAACAATACATTGAAGTATAAAATCCAGCAGTTCTTACCAGTCATGCCAGTCATCACGCAACCTATGTGGTCAGTCAGTCGGAACAGATGTGTGACAGAAGCTGGATCCAAGAGGCGGTCGGGGACCTTGCGCTGAGCCGCCACTACTGCCGTGTCGGCGCCTCTTAGAGCTACCGACGTGAGGCCTCCTTGGTTAATAGCTTTTAATGCATATTCTGAAAATATGTATATTCAAACATTACATACTGCCACAATTCGAAAGGTGTACAACTTCACGAAGTATAGAAATAATTAAAGTTTTATGTTATGGTTATTGAATAAATTAACAGTACACTAACCAACTTGATATAATCTGCCTTCAGGAGAGAAAATAGTAATATGTCTATCAAATCCTGCGCTGCTTTCGCGAGCCATTTTAATTAAAGTTGGATAATAATTTATTTAATGTTTTAAAGCACTAAAGCAGAATGTTTGACAGCCACCCAGTGATTGACAGAATCGCTTGCAATTGTTCAATTTTCAACACTCATGGTAAGTCTGTTCTCTATGATGAGTTGACAACATATTATTTTGCTCTAATATGTATAATTAAATCGCCAACTCATAATATCGTATGCCATAATTAATTGGTATGTATAATGGAAGTTATTTATTAAATTAAGAAAAAATATGAAAATGCATTTAAATTTTTTAAATTTGCATTAAAATAATTTGCATTTGCATAAAATTTTAAATAATTTAATAATACTAAATATAAAAAACTAAAAATGCCGTTTTTATATTTTTTAAGTCCTATTTCTTTTTCTAATTCGAGTAAAATGAACTTGTTTCGTTTTGTTCCTTTCTCTTCTTCTGACATTTGCTACCATACTTTACAATATTTATATTTATTGTTTATTACCAGTTAGGAAATTTACCTTTATGTTGTAGCTGGCAATTTTGATTCCTAACGTATATTTTGATTTTCCACAAGTTGACAATCACTGCCGCTTGTTTTGTCAGTAGTCAACTAGTCCGTCAGTTTTCAATTTTCATTTCGCGCTAGTATATGTTCCTTGATTTCGCGTTAGTTGGTCGTGTGAGTGGTTGTGTGAATTAATTTTTATTTGCGTTCAGTTCAATTTTCGTACTTAGCGCATTATTTCTGTATTCGACTGTAATTATTTCATTCTTTCCTCTACAGTTCATTATA
Organism: Heliconius numata; assembly: GCA_016802625.1. Classification (NCBI taxonomy): domain Eukaryota; kingdom Metazoa; phylum Arthropoda; class Insecta; order Lepidoptera; family Nymphalidae; genus Heliconius; species Heliconius numata. The sequence goes on from JAEBDU010000033.1 coordinate 576,796, forward strand.
ATTTTAAGTCAACTATCATAATCTTATTTCATTAAACATGCAAGAAACCGTTACGAACACTAATGAAAGGAAATCTCTCTTTTCTTCATTCCTTGAGGTCCTGGAAGCTCGGGAGAAACAAGCCCAAGCTGATAGACAACTCCAAGAAGAAAAATATCAAAGAAGGACCCAAAGAATTTATGATTTTCATGGTAATAAGTTCACAGAAATAAACAGTCATCATTTAAATTTTTTGAATAGTAACCATATTAAAAAGTAAAATTAAAATATTTTTTTAATATACCAACTGTTTATTATTCGATTTATTTCTTTTTTTAAGCACAAATTTAAAAAAAATGTATAGTATATTTATTTATGCTTATAGTATAAAATATTTCTTTTCAAAATTATAAAATCACACATTTAATTAAAAAGTAGCAGAACATATTTTTACTTTATGTTAGGGAAATTATATATTCTTAGTAAAATTGTCAATATTATTAAATTGAAGATAATCATTTTGTACATAAAGATGTGAATGTGACTGTACTACTTTGATGATAATGATGTCATTAGTAATTATCTGAGTGAAATTAAAACTGAAGTAATACATGAGTAAATCTTTTATTACTTTGAGATGTTACTTTGCTTGCAGCACAGCACTTACACAAAAATGTGAGAACACAACTACTTGTATGGTTTTAAAATAAAATTGTTATTTTATTATTACAGGTTAAACAAGTCACAGAATGTAAGAATTGTATTTTTATTTATTCTGTCAGTAAAGAGATTCTATTTTTTGACTAGATTTTACTTATGAAACATGGTTTAAATTTGTTATACAAAAATTTATTTTCTGTATATTAAATAACACAACTTATCTCATTTTTTAAAGTACACTAAATAAATATATAAGTTTATGCTGAAATATTAGCGAGAAGAATGCAAGAGAGATTTGTAAAGCTGTTGTGGGAGGCTCAAGGAGAATTTAGACTTGGAAGATGTATGAATCAGATCTTTCCATCCACATCATCATGGAAAAATTCTTAGTTATTCCATTAAACAAAAAGTTTTCTGTGCTTTTATAGACTTGGAAAAGGTGTTTGATAGAATTATGAGCCTTGCTGTAAGCTGCACAGTTTCTCTGCAGAGTTCACTCAGCCTGCGTGCGAGTAGGAGTTGTCACTTTGCATGTCACCTTGGTGTGACATCCAATCGGGTGTTGAACAAGAGATGCGCCATGTCAGCTTGGTTGTTCAATTTGTATTTGGATAGCTGTCTGCTAGGAGTGAAACAAAGTGACATGGGAGTAAATTGCCAGCTGTACACGGATGATCCAGTGCTCATTATATCAACCGAATGCGAGTTGCAAGCTTTGGTCACAATTCTGATAGAAGTGTGTGAAAATAATGGTCTAAGGCTGAATGTGAGTAAGACAACAGACCGGTAACAGGGTTAATCGATGGGACGGCGAAACGTCAGCACAGCTGTATATTTAGATGAGTGTTGGTACCGACACTGTTATACCTCAGCGAAACCTAGGGCATTACAGAAGAAGAATCAAAGAAAAATGAATACTGTGGAGATGCTACCTCTTCATAAGATATACAAAGTCAGTTTAGCTGATCGAATCAGCAATGAAAAGATATGAATACACAGAATGGTAGGTATTAGCGAGGATGTCACAGTGAGAATGAGGAAGGACGTTCTTCCAGAACGTGTTCAGCTGGTTTGGGCACGTCGGAAGGATGAGTGATGAAAGAATGGCAAAAAAGATTTATGAAGGAAAAGTGAGCGGTGAGAGGGAGGGGGAGAACTCTGTTGACCTTCGAAAACACAGTATCAAAGATACTGGAGGAGGGTCACGTAAAAAGCATGAGGACCTCCCGGAGAGTATGTATGAAGAAGTTGATGACAGTGGACGAGGCGAAAAAGGTATGCAGAGACCGTGGGTTTTGGCGCTCTGTTCTTTCTCACTACGCCGCTAGGAATACAGCGTAAAGCTAGATTAGATTATAAATATACATATAAGGGTCCGTTATAGTGCAAGGGCACGGCATTTGATCGTAACAGTGGGTTCTATTCCCACATTGATTGGAGTTAATTATTGTCATTTCTTAGTTCTGTAACAATAAAAGACAAAACACAGTGTAGAGTTGCTGCACATCATACAATGTCCCTCTGTGAACCCTGCCATAGTGGAATGTAATACAGCATGAAGGTAAAAAATAAAGCCTTTCAATATCACCACAGATCGTCAACAACGCGAAGCTGTAGAACTTCGCCGATGCCTGGACTACGTATCACAACATGCACATGTTCTTGAATCAGTACTCCGGAACGCATCTACAAGTGGGGGCTCGAGCTCGGGTTCGGATTCTGTCCCGCTGTCAGCGGCACTGGTGCGACAAGCAGCAGCACTGCAGCGTTGCATGGCACAGTGTGTAGATAATGCGTCGAGGATACGACACCTGCTGACTGCTGCTCATCAGCCGCAAATGGATACTATGGTGGCTAAAATGGTGCGTATTGACCTTTGTTTATATATAAGACGAAACGATATTGAGAAACAAGGGTACCCCTTGTTCTGTGGTTGTAAAAATATCTACTAATAAGTACGCCGTCGTGGCGCAGGGGCACAAGTTCGTGAGTGTAACGTGACGGTTGTGGATTCGATCCCCACTGGAAGGAATAAATTATTAGTTATTCATATTTCATTTCTTTGCTCTGGTACCAAAGCAATAGCCCAGCGTTGAGTCAGACACTGACTTGCTTAAATGTTAGGTCTAGGACCCTAAGTAAACTTATCGTAGTATTTATGAAAATACCGAACATATGTAATGAAAAGTTTAATTGTCAATTATAGTAGGTAAATTGATAAGGCTAGCGCCCCCATACTAGTCCAATAGTTCGCGTGACGCAGTTAAACAACTTTGAACTTTATCGCCAATACCTACGACTCTATTTCGGAATGAGGCGTGTGCGGCTGTGTCCCTGCAAATAGGTGTGCGTGCGTCGTCCTTAACAAATGGCGTTTTATTTTTCAACGATAATTTTATTATTTATTTTGTTAAAAAAACTTTTTCATTTTTGGGAAAAATAAAAAAAAATAATTGTATTAGGTTTTTATAGAGTAGTTACAAGTGGTGCTGACAACAACACTCTGTAAATGTCACTGCATATCTTTTAAACTATTTTTTTTAGTGTTACTGTCAAATATGATCTTTATTAAACGTTCATATTTAAATAAGGTGATTACAAAACTATACTAAACTTAAGTCGTAGCTGTGAACCGAAGCTGTGAATACGTAATACATATACAGGGTGGAATAGGCTGCGCTTCTTTTACTGAAACTGCATATAGGGCAAAATATTTCAAACCCAGAATTAAAAAAAATAATCAAGGTACCTCAACGGTTTGGACGTAGGATTTTTTTTTCATTTCACCATTTTTATCCATACCTGTATTTCGTGTCACGCACACATACGTATGCGACGTTGCCGCTTTGACAGGTAAGTGTGTGCGTGCCTATGTTATACTTTGCAAATGGCGTTTTATTTTAAAACGATAATTTTATTATTTATTTTGTTTGAAAAAACAACTTTTTTATTTTTGAGAATTATTTTTTTTCCGAATTATATTAGGCTTTTATAGAGTAGTTAAAACTGTGGTTTCATTTAAAGTGGCGCTGTCAATTCCACCCTGTATAATATGTAATAGGTCGGGGCAAAAGTATTTTAACTAAGTATAATATGTATTGTGTATGTATAATATTGTATATGTATAATACGTTTTGATCGATGACTTGTTGCCATCTTATGGGAAGTGGCATGATCCCATTCCTGTTGAAATTTTGAGGTTTTTGATTAAAAAATCTGACAGGTAATTTTAGCAATGTTCTCTTGCGGTTAGCTTTATGCTTCCTGAAGAGTTCTGCAATGACTGAAACAGGTAGAAATCTGTTGGAGCAGTCTGTTGGTCAGGGCTATACGGAGGATGCATCAATGCATCTGCACTTTCTTAAAGATGGCACTGATTGTTACCTGTCTGTGACAGGGCGTCCAGACTTGAAATGCTTGAACCACATTTGTGAGTCGTGTTAGTAACGCTTTAGGTCCGTCAACCGCACCGCATTTCATTCGCGGCGTTCGTTCGTCGCATTTTAACCTTTTTTGTAATAAAACTTTAAAATATACCAAATTTTTCGTCACATACGTTCATTTTGCTCACTTGAAAACCAATTGAAAAATGGCAGGAACTAGTTTTTTTTATTTATTGCATCTTCAGAATACCTTTAATTGTATAAAACTAATGGTATTAAAGCCGTCTAAAGAGGTTTGATAACTAATAAAAAAGAAGAATTAAAAATGTCAATCCTACACAAGTATTAGTGAGAAGTGTTTAAAGTATTTAGTACTCAGCGATAGTTGCCCCTTTCCTTCTATTAGCATACTCCTATAGATATCTAAATACCTTTACTTGTATATGTTACTTTAAATGTAGACCCGCGTTACAAATAGATTGTACTTTTTTATTTTTGTATTCGGTTAAAAAAAGAAATTTAAATCGTCGCGTCAAAAAATGTTTAGTAAATCACACCACGGATTAATGTAAACCGCGTCCCAAACTATAGAGAAACTACACGGACAAAGCTTTTAAGAGTTTAGCTCGAATACGATTACAGAACAATAAAGAAAGCACCGCATATAATATATAATATTAATGAGTAATGCGACCGATTACCGAGAGAAAGTCACTTCTGACGTCTGTTGTCGTCCTTAATATAGAATAACTGCAGTTATTGTTAAACATTCCCACCATTCAATGTTGTTTGCAATCCTTAACGGCGGCGTCTATACTCGTATGTAGGCCGTCGTAGCGCAGTAGACTAACGCGACGGCTGTGGGTTCGATCCCCACTCGAGGAAGTGAAATATTATCGCTCTGGTGTCGAGGCAAAGCGCGGCGTTGAGTTCTGCCACTTAACATGCAATGCCTCCAGAATTCGGCAGAAAGTGGGGAACGGAATGTCTTAACACTAGGTTCCCTCTTCCTACCTTGCTGTGGGCGGGATTACAGTGTGAAACTGATAACTAAATGTATTCTAGGAGTGTTCGCAACTGTTTATTTTACTTTCTGTTTATTAATTTATAATGTTCATTTAGCAACAGGTTCGTAACGGCCATATTCAAGTCTATATTAATTTAATATACTTATTTAGTGGGGTAAATCAAATTAGATTATTCTCATTTTCTGTACCAAAAGGTAAAATAAAGTTAATTGTTAGACACATATAAATGTGTATACGTAATACTCGTACACATTAAAGACGACAGGCGGAAGTGTACATTGTTTCGCTGATATAATTGGCTTACGGTCGTTGGCTTGGAGGCTGGCGACAATGCTCTATAGCACCTACTTAAGTTGCCGTACAGATTAAAGCTGGCATCAATATACGATGGTACTCTTAAAGGACAACATAAACTTACTTTATACTATACAAAATGTTAATTAAATCACAATTGCCTTACGTTTTACAAAAGCGATTGCTACAATGTAGCCTTTATGAACGCGGCGGGGTTCAACGCGCCGGCAGGGCCAGGCTTTATGACTCAGTGCCGGTCAACCCTCTTCTCTACGGCCTGCCGCCGCTGGTCAGAGTACTAGCTAACTACTCGTATGTACTTAGTGAGTCATGATTTTGACAACATTTGTACCCTTCATTTAGCTAATTAAACCATAACATAACAATTAAACCATAAAATTGTTTGTCCTGGAATTGAAAAATGTCCTTCTTAGTATTAAACTGTCGTTTGACTTAATTGTAATAAATTTCCTAGATTACTTAGATTAGAGCTCGTCCTCCGTGTTGCTCACACGTCTGCACCGACCTATATAATATAGATATTCAACGGTGATAGAACTTCTACAAGGGAATGTCAATAAATTAGATTGTTACGTCGCGATGAGGTACAGTAGACGAACAGAAAAACGTTAGGTTACTGTATGTTATTACGGTATTTATTGACATGTCTGGCGGTCTACCCGCTGCGGCGAGTGTTCCGTTTGGGGGGCGAGCGATAAAATATCATGGCATGGCAATTAGGAAGACGGCAATTACAGCGTTTACACGTGACATGTGTCACTAGCCGCCGTCGCCGCCGCCTCGTGATGACATATGACACATGACACGAGCCGCACTTCATATGAGCTAATTCTTTGCTGCTAATTAATTGACGCTAGAAGTTGACCTAAAAATCATTGATTGTGATGTCAAACATATTTTACGGATATACCGTAAAATTTTCACTTAATGTATCTAATATATCAATACATTTGTATTAATTTAAACAAATTTTTATCATTAGACAATTAAAGGCATGATGTTAAATAAATATGTGAATCAATGGATTTCAAGGTGTTATTTTGTTGGCTGTCAAGACAACATATTCACATGTTAATTTGAAGTTTAAGTATCAGAAACTTATTTGTTTCCTTCATGTCGTTGAACCCTCGGCGACCAAGAGCTGCCAAGAGCTGGCACTCGAGGAGCTGCCAGCACACGACTGGGGGCGAGACGTCTAGACAACATTTTTATACGTATGACGCATCTAAATTAAATTATTTCGAAATGCAGGCGATTTGAGTTAAGCTATTTGCTGGATTCGTCAAGACGTGTATGCAAGCGTCCACCACCTTCACACAATAAAGTAAAATGGCATAAACAACTAAGAATCTAAACAGATATGTAGATCTTAAAGATATATGGCATGTAGGGTATAAAGTTCGTAGTTTGTCTTATCAAGTTATTAACACCTTGACCGACAATGGTGGTTATGGTGGTTATAATTTGACTGGTGACAAACGTTCACATTTTAACGTAAAATGTTAGCATTACCTGTGCTCAATAATTTATAAATAATATTTTATAGCATAGGTAATACGATTCTTTTTATAATAAATTATTATAGTAGGTTATTTTTATATTATTAAAATGCGTCCCAAACTTGAGAACAAGTTGGCTTTTGGGTGTCTTTAAATGTCAAATATTTAAAAATTAAGAAAATATTTTATGGTATTTATGATTCCGTGGATAAAATATGGATCGAATGGGGTGAATAGAAACATTTTTAGATTTTAAATTTGATGTTAACAATGTTCCTAGCTTTAAATAAGAAAAATATCTTAATTTTTGAATAATGTATTTGTATCTTTTCACTTAAAATTTTATAAAATTTTAAAATATAATATAAAAATAATTTCATTGATATCCACAAATTTAAATCATAATAATTATTAACTAACATAGTATAGATATCGTTCAATAATATAACTAACAGTGCTATCAGCGTAATATATAAAATACTCCATCAATCGCTATAAAATAAATAACATTTATTGACATGTTTACATTTTATCTCATGGGTCTGTGAATAAACAGCATCCCAACCATTACTAAGTATATTCAGATAATCTGTTGATAACACGGTCCTCAAGTAGCACGTGGCCGCCGGTGGCCGCGGCGGGTCAGCGACCCCGCAGTGGTGGCATCAATCACTTCGCGCTACTTATTTTGATCGGGTCATTCTAGGGGTCATTTAAAATACAATTAAAACGATTTTGTTTAAGCCTTAATCTTAATAAAAGTACCTATTGTTTGTAACAATAAAATATGACGGTTTGGAGGGTGGTATTTCATACAATATAGGCACGGCATTCAGTGATTCAATATAGATGCACTATAATCCGACTGAAGCGTGTTTGTAGCACATCGTCGCCTCGGTCTGCCAGAGCGCGGTAAAACTACACCGGCACAATTAAATATGAAGCCAATTTTAATATCTCGTGCATGGGATTTGCATATAAACGGAAATTAGCTTTCTAATGTAAGTGTGCGCGGGTGTGGGGTGTGGGGCGGCGGGCGGCGGGCGGCGGGCATTGTTCGCTAATCGCAGAGAAAGCGCAGGACGCACCGCCCTCGCGTCCATCGTGTGACTGCTCGAGATCTCATTTATATAATATTATAGATATTATACATGTACTACGCTGTACAGGTTTTTGTGCCTCAGCGCCTCGACGGCCTCAAAATATATCCTCAAGACTAATACCCTTACAACGGCTCTAAATAATAATTTTGTAAATATATTAATAATTTTTATACAGACTAAGATTCAAAAAGTGATTGTTTAGTATTAGGAAGGAATTGGTGATCTATGCAGAAATGAGAGTCAGTCAGTCAGTCAGTCACATATGGGAGTTTGTTGTCGCCGCCCACACGCCCCACATCTCTGGAACGACTAGTTAATTCTTAGTAGGCTTTAGGTACGCCATCGTATTACTTTGCAAATAGTTTAATATATGTAAGTACAAAAACATTCAGTTTCATTAGTTTGAAAATAAAGTCAGTGATACCCTATATCTATGTTTAATAAATAAATCACAATAACACATTTTGTGACAAAATTATTGAAAATTGCAGTAGGTATATGAAAGTTAAGAGCGAAAGTTATTCCATCATCAAGGAAATTTTATGAAGCTTTGGCTTTTATAGAAGCTTTGGCTTTTATAGCATGTAAATTGAACGTATACTTTTCGTAAAAATAAAATTAAAATAATTCAACGTTCTGTTAACGGCCGCAAGACTGACGCGATTAACGTCACTGTTCCCGACTGACGCAATTCCACTCATTTTATAGTCTTTTTCAGGTGAAAAAGATGATGATGTAGGTACATCTACCCTTTTTTGTCATACTATTGTAGTGTTAAGATTGTTACTTGGCCGCTGTTAACAACATTAGATAAAGGGAAGTGGGTCGCCACTGGACTACTTGCTTATCTGTTCGACGCACCTTTGTTGTGCGCGCGTTCTTATCTTTTACTATAAGTATATGTTTTATTTAAACAACATCGTATAATAGATGTAGGATGTAAAGAAAGACAATTTAGGTGGGTCTCATATTTAAATGAGAGAGTTTTAATTTTTAGGGTTAATTATAATATAAGAAAAGAAAAGTAAAGGTAATATATTTTTTTTTGTTGTCTGCAAGAACCCCCTACAAGTAAAAGCCTCCTCCAAAGGTAGCCAATATTCACGTGATTTGGTGTAGTATTGCCAAATAATATCTTAATATGTGAACAACTTTTGTACCTTAAAATATGCAAGGTGGTCTTATAATGTATAGGTCATTCCATGTTCGTGCTGACTTGCTAAGGTGTGGGCACTTAATTTACAATATGAGACGCGCGTAGAGCCGAGGGTTAATTAAAAGGTCAATACTCTCCACTTCCCGCAAATTGGCATAAATGTACTTGTAGATTTTTTAAAATGCCGACTGTATCATGTATGCCAGTTGCAGTATGTTATGTTCACTTAATTAGAAACACATCCCTAGCAAGGTGGGTTCACTGGTACTTGACCTTGCTCCGACTCTGACCTAATTTTCACCGTTACGTGGCGGCCATGCAACCTGCATCATCAAGTGAAAGTTGTTTGATATTATAGTTCAATAAAGCCTGTAGACATTCTCGATAAATGGACTGAAGAGCACTAAAATATTTTTACAATTAGAACCAGTAATTCCTTAGATTAGTGCGTTCAGCCAAACGTTCTTTTCAACAACTCTTCAGCATTTTAATATTGGTATATAATATATATTTTTCTACTAATATGTTCATCCCTTAGTTAATGTAAAACTAATTGATATCAAAATAATTTATTCCACGCGCGTAATGTCACAATGTAAAAATCAATTGACTCTGTGTTGGTTAGGAGGCGGGTTGCGTTGCGGCTCCATTATGCTAAGTATATGCGTGTTTAGCGGTTATCTCGGGAAAGTTGTTGTTCCCATAAACACACGACGCATCAGTCTAGTATTGCAACTGCACCTGCGTTTCAAAAACTAGATGTTGCCTTTTTGCCTTTTATATTTATTGAATTAGTGCCAGCCGGCGTCGATTTCGTCCATCCGACGTTGAACGACTTTCCTATTAGAATTCTGACACCCGTTTTCATCTCCTTGTCGCCAACACAAAAATAACGTCTCAATTTGGCCAGTAGTGCCTGAAGCCTTACAAGCTCTGCCTCAGTTACAACGTTGATATTCAAGCCGGCTTGTTCGTGACCTATGAATATTTCATTCAGTAGCGTATCTTCATGTTGCGTGTACGTACGAGACTTGTACTCCGGACTTGTTGTTATGAAGCCCTGACTACATGTTTGGGTGGCGCGAAGGATGGATTCATCGGATGTTTAAATTTGATAGGCGTCATCTTTATATTGGTCACACTACGCATACAAACATGTTGTGGAATCATTGGAATCAATATATGAAAGTTACTTTTAAGCATTTCCTAATGTCATCTAAACTATAGTATAAACAAACCGACTTTAAGCATAAAGTAAGAAATAAATTTACTTAACATAAAGCACAAAGTACTTTGATTTTGTTAAACAAAAATAATTAAAGAAACATTTTATCTTTTTGAAGTCGGTACCAAGTAAAACAAACAGGCTTAGTAATTTGATATTGTAGTAGGATTGTTGTCAACAATCCTATCCGCAAAGTAGGTGGGTATTACAACTATGTAGGGCATGTGTGGTCTTCGTCATCAGTTCCACGTCATCAAATTGAGCTTTCCCGTGTGTAACGGGTCATTAAAAAATACCCTTATCCTTGTTAGTGTGCCTAAAAAAATTAAAGAGTTCCCTCGATTTCTCCAGGATCCCATTATCAGATTTTGATATGGTCACTATGGGACTACCTGTGAGATATACCCTTTCGAACATAAAAATAATTTTTCAAATCGATTCAGAAAAAAATTCAAAACGATTCAGAAAAAAATTTTGAAAATCTTCAAAATATACATTGTCATAGCAAAAAGAGTGACAGTCATACGATACGAACGAGAAATAAAGATAAGCTTGTTACACCAACATTTTCGCCTCCAAAAAGTTAATAAATCTTTTATGGGTCTGAGTATACGTGTATATAATAAAATTCCGCAGTGTATTCTTAGTTTGCCACTATAAAAATTTAAAATATCTGTAAAAAAAATCTAACAAGTAAAGCGTATTACACTGTTCAAGAATATTTAGAGGATAAGCATGTATGGAATGGTTATATAGGTTCCTACATTAAACCTTCCGAACCGGTGGTAGCTTTTTGTTCATATGTTCATTCGACGATCCAAAAGTGCTTATAATAATTGCCTATTGGAATAAAGAATATTTTGAATTTGAATCGGTGAGCATACATAAAAAAAAATAAAAAAAGATTCCGACGAATTTAGAACCTCCTCCTTTTTTAAAAATGCATAAAATAAATGATATAGGACAATGAAGAATTAGCAATAACACACGAACATATACCGTAGCGTGAAGGCGGACCATAGTAGACCACATTCACAGATGGTACTGTGTCGTCAAAGTCAGTCCCAGTCCAGTGGGTCCACTAGGCATCGACGCGCTCGTATGAAACTAGATAGTTAGGACATCTGAATATACATCGTTTGATACATGAATTTAATTTGGTCTAATGGTAATGGCCAGGCCTTTCCTCTGCGGTGTCAAGAGAACAAGAGCCCCGAGAGCGGTGTCATTATCATATTACTTTAGTTAGTCACCGTTGCTCCATTTTGCCTAATGACGCGATCAACGTGCCAACAACGGCTCAATTACCAGACTCTTGGATCATGTGCTCATATAAAACCTTATTGTACGAGTATTAGTTGAGCTAAACTAACTAGTCATTCATATTATATATCGTTATGCGAATGTCTTTATATTATTTCTAATAGTGAATTGGCAAAATGTATATATATCCTTGTTGAAGTAGAAGTAGAAACTTGTATAACCTGTTCCAGGAGGCAGAGCTCAGCGCGTGGACGGCGTTCCTGCAGCGCGCCGTGGACGCCACGTACAACACGGAGGTCGTCATAGACAACTTGCATAACCTTGTGGGTAAGATCATCGACCTCTTTATATCTGCCCTCCCGACCTTCCTTCCTCAACTGTCATTGAAGCTCGACCAAGGTCAACCTCGCATTCTTATCTTTTGAAAGATGACGAAGCTATAATTATAGAGATGTATATAATAATATATTTGTTCCTTTTACGGGAACAGCATATAGGATAAAATATTTCAAACCCGTACCTACAGAAATTAATCAAGATACCTCAACAGTTTAGACGTTTATCCACCAGTTTACCAGTAGTTCGTGTGACGCAGTTACGCATACAACAATACTACAACAGGTTAAACAACTTTGAACTTTATCGCCGATACCTACGACTCTATTTCGGAATGAGGCGTGTGCGGCGGTGTCCCTGCGGATAGGTGTATGTGTGCGTGCGTCATCCTTAATAAATTGCGTTTTACTTTGTACTGTACTGTACTGTTCTTTTCAAAACTGTGGTTTTATTTAAAGTGGTACTCACATAAACCCTCTGTATGATCGCCTTATCTATATTGTACGCTGTCTTTTTGTTCTATTTAGGTTCTATCCTCACTCTAGGAATAGGATTTATGAAAAACAAAAATAATCTTCTCGCTCCTATAAGGTGAAGCGAAGTGCTTAGTTTCGACATTCAACACGTAATGTCTAAAAGTTTGGAGGAAACTGGGAATTCGAAATGTCATTGAATTCATCAGACTTGTAGGCTAAGGTTAAGGTAAAATCTGAAAAAACTGAAAAGGGATAAACAATTGACTAAACAAAAATAAAACAGAGCTATCAAAAATATTTTTTATTTCAGTTCCTTATTTTCAAGTAGACGGATTTATAAAGTATTATCTATTACAGCTGAACAAAAGCGCTGCGTACGCGAAGTGTCCTCCAGCTGCGTGTTTGCGTCGCTGTGCGGCGCCCCCTCCCCCTGCCTCGCCTCCCCCGCGGGCTCGCCCCGCGAGGGGGGCGCCGCCGCCGCGTGCAGCACCCCCATAGCGAGGGACTAGCGACTGCCGACTACTGCTACCGCGCGACCGGCCCGCTGCTGCTGCTGCTGCTGCTGACGATACCACTGCCCTGAGATCTCGTATCACATGTTGCTACAATCCGGCCGATCTCTACTGAGCTCTTATACTTATTGTGTAACTATGGTAATATACATGTTCAGAATTTAAGATATTAAAGCTAAAATATAATAGCAGTAAACTATTCAATACCATATTGTGAAAATGTTACTCTCGATATGTCTGTATTCCATGTCTAAAGATGAGGTATTCCATTGTATGTAATTGATAGTTATAGTTTTTTGGCATAAAAATAAATAATGATTAATGCTGCGACTAACTTCGTTAGTACCTATAGTACGCAATACACTATGTACGGTTTATTATATTTTGTAAGTATAATAAACCGGCGCGGCGGGTTCGAATATGTTCTTTATAAGTTATAAATAGTTTACGCTTCACTCGTAAAATTTATTGATGTATTTTATCCATCATAATATATCGAGATTTGCTCTCGAAGGGATCAAATTAAATTGTTATATATTTAGAAAAAAAATTCAAATTTATTTCTAATTTATGATTTTTATTCCTGTAGTGAAAATGCTAATTCAATATTATTGAAAATTTATTAAAATATTAGAGAGTTTGAAATCAGTTTATAAGTGAGATTTTAATGCTTAATAGTAACGGGGGAATGATATTTTGAAATGTTCAACTATTTACCGTGTTCGCATTTAGTGCGCAGGAACAAGAAACTCGTTTTGTATAGTGTATTGTATGTATAGATAGATATGTGGTGAGGGCGAGAGCTGCAACTAGCTGCTGTATATCGTATTAGATTTAATGTTTACTTTAGTTGAGAGCCTGCATCTGCATAACACTGCCTCTTTGTACGTTTATTATATAATAATATTATAGTTAAACATCATTGTAAACTTTGTTTAGTGTATACTACTGGGTAACACGAGGTAGAAGCAACTCTGGGAGTAAACCTTTTGAAGAATTAAAAGTCCTCATTTTGTGTCTAACTTATACTGCCTATTTTACTGCAGCCGCCTGGTGCGTCTGGTGTGAGCACTACTTACATAGTCTTATTGATGTTCTCTTGTACGAGTATAAGTAAATGCTTTGAGTGTGGTTGTGCCTCTGTTTTTGAACTATTTACATTTTTATAAGGTGTTTCTAAGTTAGACGTGCGCTAGACGTGTTCGCTTACTAACCATTAAAAGGCAGTATTGACAGTATGTATGGAATATTATTATAGATTTATTAATAGGAGACTATTATGGGACAGTCGGTTATTTGTACACGAGTTGGTTGTAGGTTCGATCACGAATCGGGAGAAATTATTATATTTAAATTTTGTTACACTGTTTATCTAATTTAACAAAGTTTTTGTTAAATTAGATAAAATGTGAAGAAGAGTGTCTTAACACGGTTCTCTGTCTAAAAAAATATATGTATATATTTAATAGTATGTACTACGTAATATGTATAGTGTATTTGCTGTTCCAGAGTGTTCTATACTATGTTATATGTTATAGAGTTGATATAGCTTATAAGTATCTACGTATTATAAACGATCGTGGCCAAATTTTGTGTAGCATTGAGATGACATGTCGTAACGTAAACTACCTCCGTAACATAAGACAAACACACTGCCGCTTCTTGCTCTATATTTAATATCCATTTGTATGATGTTATTATAAAATTGATAAATTTTTCCTATTAAAAATTAAAGTGTATAAATATGTAACATTTTCCAAAAGACACTACTAGTGTCCTTTTTTGACACTTTAAAAATAATTGAACATAGTGATAGACATAAATATATGATTTTGATGTGTCTCAGTGTCAGAGTAACACTAGAATGTATAAAATAAAGTTGAGTGCGTTTGAGTGCAGTTGCGCGTAGTAACGGCTGCAGCCCAATTTGTATTCTGTTAATCTATTTATACTTCATTTCATAGTGTTAAAAGATTCTATTCAATTATAAGTATTGTTTTATACAAAAGAAGAAAATGGTAAAAGCAGAATCAAAAAATGTTATGGTCTCTTATATTGATTGCCCTTGTGGCCGCTACAGACTGCTGCGGGCGCTGCAGGCGGAGGACATATTGCAGTGTTAGATATTGCAGTCAATCGCTTCGTTCATAGTCTACATTAAGAAAGTTGCGGATGTCTTTAAATAGACTTGTATTACCTACTTGATGGAAGCAACGATGTCTGCTTGTGTATTGCATACAAGCTCCATTCGCAAACTAGTTGTAGCATACTTCTAAAGTGTTATATTTTGTAACAAAATATTACTGGAATACTTACTGCTGCCCCGGCGCCCCGGCGCCCCGTCGCACCGCGGTGTGAATAAATGACATATTATACATATTTAATTGTATATTTTTATTTAAAACCTCACTTAAGCTACATCATTACAATAAACCTCGAATATATAAAGGTATCAGACTCATATTGGCAAGCTTGCAGAGGGCCGTCCACGGCTGCAGGAGGCCCTCGGCACTGCACCGCGGTTTACGTACGTAGTACGTTTACAAATACAAACAAATGCTTAATGGCTTACAATAATTAACTTAGTTAGTTAGGCATATAGAGGCAGTGTATTATATTCATACATACAGATATTAGTATTACATATGCTTGTACTTCGAAGAAACATAATAATACTAATATCGAGCGACACTTGTAAACATAATATAACGCACTAGTCACGACCTTTGCTCACTCAAACGGTATGTTAATGGTAACAGTAACGGAGTTATAGCAGAATACGAGGAAAACATTACTGCGACGTCACTATATATTAGACTTTACAGTAAGTAAGCTAAGTAAATTATACAGTTATACAATATAGGAAGACTTCGTTTCTGTGAGAATACGTAGTACGTGATAAAAGTACTATTTTATTGACTGCTGAAAGTTGAATATCATAATCCACAATCTATTCATGGTGTTTATTAAGACCATTTTAAAATATGTTCTATATACACTGTTACTGAGTATTGTAAATATATTTACTGTAAATTATGAACTCAAAAATAAGTATGCTTACAACTAAAGTGACACAAAGTAATACTGCGGCGCGTGCGCGGCGAGCTCCACTCGTAAATACTTAGATAATATATTTACAGCGCGAGTGGCGCCAGCACGGCGTGCGGCACGAGCACGGTGCGGCCGGTCTAGGGCGCGGGAGGCGCAGGCGGCGCAGGGCGGGGCGCGCGTGGGGGCGCCAGCACGGCGTGCGGTACGGGCACGGTGCGGCCGCCCGCCAGCACGGACACGTGCCCGCGCCGCGCCGCGCCCAGCGCCAGCACGGCGTCGCCCACGCGCAGGCGCACGCCGCCCTCGTCCCAGTCCGCCGCCACCGTGCGCTGCTGCGGGTAGCCCAGCTTCACGCCGTTCGCCACCGTGTAGGCGCGCGACGGCGGCAGCGGCGGCGGACGCTCCTGCAACCGCAACGGAAATTATTATGTTATCCTCCAACGTTCGTCGTTAATGATTCTCCTCGGAACAGTTCTCACCAGATCGAGGCCGAAG
>JAEBDU010000033.1:593676-659034 GCA_016802625.1 Heliconius numata
CCCGCGCCCGACTCGCCGCCCGTCCCGCCCGCTGCGGCGCCCGCGCCAGTCGCGCCGCGCCCCGGCCGCCGCCACAGCGCGCGGTACCGCCCGCTAAACGCGCGGAAACGCATTCGATGAGGATATCCAGTAGCCATTAATTGTACCGTTTCCAAAATTTGCAACGCTCGCACCTGAAATTAACATTGTTACGCTTAAGTTATTTTATTTCATTTACGTTATTTTTATTACGTTATTTACAAACAATCATCAAAGATTTTTATTAATTTATATGGTTATTTTATTCTAGGTGAGAAAAATTTTAACCTGAAAATTGAAATAAGTTAAAATTGTCGTTAATACGGATCACACCGTACAGCGTACCTGCCGGGCGACGGTGGCGCGGTCGAAGAGCAGCGGTGTCTCGTCGGCGTTGGCGCGGAGGCAGCGCACGAAGTGTGGGCGCGCGTGCACCAGCGTGCGCAGCAGGTTGTCGAGGCGCGTGTGGAAGTCCTGCGTGAGCGTGGTGGCCGCCGCGCCGCCTGCCGTGGGCGATGCGCGGAAGTGCGCGCCGCTGGGCCCGCCTGCCGCCGCCAGTGCCTTCAGCTCGGCCCCGAACAGGTGCCGGGCGAACCCGAACTCGCAGCTCCTGGTGTCGAAGGCGGCCAGCAGCTCGTCGGGAACGGCGTCGCGGTTGGCGTCCAGGAAGTCGCTCGCGTCGTACATCACCTCGCCCGCGTAGTGCCGTACGGCGAAGCGGCGCGGGTGCGGCGGCCGTGCCTCCGCCAGCCGCGGGTGGCCTCTGTGCGCGGCCCTAACGCGCGCCACGTATTGCTCGGGCGAAGTGCGCGCGGCGCATTCGGCGTCCAGCGTGGCCAGCAGGCCGGTGCGCAGCGACGACACCAGGTCGATGCACGGCACGTTGTCCACGTACTCCACCTCCAGCGCGCCGCACACGCCCTCCTCGCGACACGACTCCGCCGACGACTTGGAACGGATAACAATTCATCAGCGCACATATTCTGTGATATTATATTTTATTAGTATCTAATAATGTTCAGAATTAATAAATGTCATAGCGTACCTTAAAGACGTGCGTGTTGTAGAAGTGCTGCATAGTCTCAGCACACAGGTTGGCGCACAGGTGCTCGAGGCGGCTGGGTGCGGCGTCCTCGAAGCCGAACATGTCGAGGATGCCCACGAAGCCGTCGGTGACGTGGCGCACGGCATCGTTGAGTGCCGCGCGGCCGCGCGCCCCGCCCGCCCCGCCGCCCGCCGTGGAGGCTCGCCGCGACGCTGCGTCCTGCACCTGCGGCGTGACTAACCGACTCACTGGCCACACGAGCCGGGCCGGCCCGCGGCGCCACGACGGCGATACTCACCGACTCGGTGGAGTCCGAGGACAGCGTGCCCAGCGTGGAGCCCAGGCGCTTGAGCGAGTTGGCGCGGCGCACGATGGTGGCCACGGTGCGGCAGTACAGCGCCTTGGCCAGCGCGTCGCGCGCGGCGGCGGCGGCGGCTGCGCCGGCACGCGCGCGCGTGCTCAGCCCGCGCAGTAGCGCCGCCGCGCCCACACCCAGCAGCGAGCCCGCCGCCACCAGCTCCGCCTGCGTGCATTGGATGACATAAAATAAATGGGTTGAATATTAAGTGTAAGTCGGATCGCCCACATTGGTATTACTACATCACCGAGGTTGTCACCGAATACAAAAATAGTAGATGTTAAATAGCTAACGAACTTTATTTACTTTCAAATAATTTAAACATTATTTCCTATTTTTCAGTTTTCGTTTAAAGGGTCTAGAGTCTAGCCGGATAGACATGGGAATTACTTAAGGATATAGGATTATATTGCTTTTTGTCGGAAATAGCGTCACACCAATTGTTTTGTTTCCAATCCTTACAGTACCCAGGGGAGTCACGAGGATAACAACCATAAGGTTATGGTGTGAAACTTCAGACAAACCCTAACGAGCAAATATAATGTATGACCTCTCCATTGGGCTCGGCGGTGCCCTCGGCGTTGTCGGTGAAGTGCACGTTGCCCAGCAGCAGCACGGCGGCGAGCACGCGGACCACGTCCAGGAAGGGGATGCCGAGGACTCCCAGGCAGCTCTTCCACGCGTGAAAGCGCGCGCCGTCCTCCGCCTCCGGCCGCCGCGGGTTCGACGATGCCAGGTACCTGCAGAATTAAATGAATACATTGTATGTACACAACACTTGTCGACGTCAAACTACAGTATGTTAATTTTGTAATATTTATTTCGTTTATTATTATACTATTGTAATCATTCCTTAAAGATTTGTTTTAAACTATGTGCCATATTAAGAGGAGAAAGCTTTATTTTACATTATGTGTAGTAATTTTATCTTTGAGGATTCTCGGTATTTCATCAATTACTCTTGGGAATCTATGATAGCGGGACTGGAACCCGCGCCTCCTGGAATCCGACCAGGCGCTCTGACCACTAAGCTTCTTATACGCTTGTTTCAACAATTTATGTTGTTAGAGAGATGTCTGTAGGAAGATTTTTAAATTTTGGCTACCCAAGATAATTGCGATAAAGCGGTATTGTGTGTACACTTAGGATAGAAAAGTACTTATTTAGAAAACGTATAATATATACATATTTTATACGCGTATAATAATGTGCGTTGGTGGCGCCACAGCAACGTATGTCACTTTAAAACATAATGTCATGTAGTTAGGTACTTACTTCATAAGCATTGTTATTAACAAATATAAAAGCGATGTGCACTTCCACTATATATAAAGATAATTTTCAAATATGTATTATGAGGGGATTACCGCAAGTCGTTCGCAGTGTACCCGTCGAGGTGCAGCTGCGAGCGCTCGTCCGGCGCCAGGCCCGCCAGCATCTGATAGAAGATGTGGTAGTTGCGCTCGCCCGCCGGCGGCCGCACCACGCGCGTCTGCTCCAGGAAGTAGCAGTGGATCTTGGTGCGGTACAGCGCGCCGTCCGTGACCTGCACCTCGATGAAGTGCCCGATGCGGCTGGAGTGCGCATTGGCGCGCGTGGCCGCCGTGCCCAGCGAGCGCAGCACGGTGAAGGCGGCGGCCAGGTGCTTGAAGGCGTCGGTCTCGGGCCCGCCGCCCGCCACGTCGAAGAGGCGCCGCAGCAGCACCATGGACGCGTGCGTCTTGCCGGAGCCCGAGAGGCCCGACAGCACGATGGCCTGCGGCAGGCCGGTGTCGGCCTGGTGGCGCACGGCGTCGTGCACGAGGCGCGCCAGCTCGGGCCGCTGCGCGCGCGCGGCGCCCGGCGTCAGCGCGTTGTCCGCGTCCGTGTACGCGTTCATCGCTATCAGTATCGGCCCTACGGAAGTCTGCCGAAGTATATTACGTCTACGTCTTACTGAATATCTACCATTTGAAATATTTAAAGATATAGTAAATTTTTGGTATCTGTATATTTATGTTGTTAGTAGATGTTTCCTGCTGCTAGTTCACTTCAATGCGCTTGGTTTGTTGTAATGATAATAAAATAAAACTTTAAAGGACAACAAACAAAAGGCAGTAGTGTAAACACGACTGGTTGTGGGTTCAATCCTATTCGAGGAAATTAAATATTTATTTAAATTTATATTATCATTTTTTCGCTCTGGTCTCGAGGCAACACGCGGCGTTGAGCTCCGCCAATCAACACGCTATGCCTCCAGAATTCGGCGGAAAATGGGGAATGGGAGTCTTAACATTAGGTAAGCTTTGACTACCCTGCTGTGTCAAGGATACAGCGTGAGGTACATCGTGCTTAGCACTTAAGACAGTGAGTGCTTTCACGTACTTGAAATGACATTACTGTTTAAAGAAAATACTTTCGATCGTTTTTGTAATTTAATTATAATGAAAGTAACAGTCGGTGTCGGTGTTTATGTTTGTTAATATTGTTAAATTAAAAACTAATAAAAGCTGTCCACCATTCATTGTATTGTTCTGCAGATTATACAACTGAAAATGAGACGCCGGTCAACATCTTTGGAATAGCTAAGGTATTTGAACTTACATAGTATTTATTGTGATAGAACCTCGCTTGTAGCGCGCGGACCACGGCATCCTCCGTGAGCGGCCCGTGCAGGTGGATGAGGTCGTCCACGTCGCCCCCCGCACCTGCGCCCCCCGCCCCCGCCGCCGCGCCCGTGCTCGCCCCGCGCCATCGTGCTTCTGTTTACAAGTAATCAAAACGAGCTACAACTAATATGAGCGCTTAATGAAGAAGATGGCAACGGTTGTGGTTCTCCGAAAACCGGGTAAATCGGTTTATACGGACCCCAAATCTTATTGCCCCATTGTATTCTTGCCAGTTATGGGGAAGATCCTAGAGAAGCTGTTGATCATATGTATCAGGTGGCATATCCTCCCGTACCGTACCGTCTCAGTACCCGCCAGTATAGTTTTATGGCCCAAAAAGGCACCGAAGACTGTCTCTATGACCTGATGAAGTATATTAACGGCAAGCTTCTGTTGAAGAAGCTTATCGTAATAGTTTCTCTGAACATAGAGGGAGCTTTTGATACCACATGGTGGCCAGCTATTAAAACCAGACTGGTCGAGGAAAGTTGCACCATTAATTTACGAAAAGTAATCGACAGCTTTGTTGCCGTAAGATTTGTCGGGGCGGAATATACCAAGAGAACTACAAAAGGCTGTGTGCTGGACTCGACAGGTGGCCCAACACTCTGGAACCTCATACTCGACCCCTTGCTTCAGGGATTGGAGCGTCGACAAGCTCGCGGGCGAGCAAGCGGCGTTCGCGAACGACGTGGTTCTAGCATTTGACTGGGCTCGGCATTGATTCCTCCAAAGAAATAAAGATCCTCGGGCTCATAATCGACAACAAGCTCACCTTTAAGTTGGAAGCGTTTGGACGTTTTGCAAAGGGGGTTTGCCCAAAAATTTGATTGATTGATTTCTTGATATATGGCGTTTCAAGCGTGCCAGTTGAGCACAATTCATTTCGCCAATGTCACGTTGTATGGAAAACACCCAAAAATTTGTCAGGACCCACCAAACTGTCTACCTGAATGCCTTCGTTGTACTTGCCGGATTACTGCCACTTGATCTCAGGGTGCAGGAGGCAGCCGCCCTCTATGAGATTAAGAGGGGGAAATCCGAAACAGTGCTTGGGGTCAACAGACAGGTCGAGCGGAGAGTTGGGCCTTACGGATTGCAGCATCCGACAGAGGAAATATGATGATGATGCTGATGCTTTATTTAATTGAACACGTGTTTGATGGTTTATTATAATTCAGAATAAAAGACGTTCAGTCGACAAGCTGCGACCGCCCTGAAGATACGTTTTCTGAATTTTTGCGCATTATTCCAGATTTAGAGGTAAGAAAAATTATAAATTGAACAGATTTATCATCTATTCAATTTATAATTTTTCTTATAAATTGCTTGCATAAGCTCACTACAGTGCGGCCACGATTCGTCGACCCTACTGTATGCGGGAGTACCTGGCGGAGGCAGCGGAGGATGATGCGGCTGCAGAGGAGGCGCGGGCGCCGGCGGCGGCAGCGACAGTGGCGCGCGCGGCGGCACCGCCGGTTGAGGGGGGCCCGCCGCGACCCCTGCACCCGCCTGAGGGGGGTGCCCCGCGCCGCCCACGTGCAGGTGGTTGCGGAGGGTGACCAGCTCCGAGCTGAGGCTCAGCAGCCGCCGCTGGAGGGTGACGGCCTCGTTCGAAGACGAGGCATCTGGAATAGTAGGTACTGTTTGATGTTATATGTCCGTTAATTACACGTAGGCCGTTGTGGTGCAGTGGGACGTCAGATCGTGGGTTCGATCAAGTTTATTTTCATTTTCCAGGTTTGGTATAGTTGAGGTCCGCCTTGTAACTCGGAACGTCTGGAGTTGAGGCGGAAAATAGAGAAGGGATTGTCTTAAAGTTACTTTAGTGTCTACTCTGATATACGCAAGATAAGGATAAAGTTGGAAAAAATATAACGCGTTAAAAATGGTTAAAATGAATCATGTTAACACCAAAACACACGGTCGGTGACGGTCACCGTCGCACACCGGTGGGGACGCCTGAAGAGT
Source organism: Heliconius numata (assembly GCA_016802625.1). Lineage (NCBI taxonomy): Eukaryota > Metazoa > Arthropoda > Insecta > Lepidoptera > Nymphalidae > Heliconius > Heliconius numata. The sequence continues at coordinate 599,717 of JAEBDU010000033.1, forward strand.
TGACTATTTCAAAATTCAAAAAAGTTTATTACCGTTTTAAGACTATACTAATATAATTTAAATAACAAGCTTAGAAAGAATACACGTAAAATAAGATGAATACAAAAATTAAACAAGTAAATAAGACTGTAAAAGGAGTGTGAGGCTCACTGAGGCGCGAAAAGGCGCAATTCGTGCATATTATAACTTTAAAAACATAAACTTTTATTCCATTTGTTATTACTACCCGACGAAATACAGTATGAATATAATAACAAAAAACTAATAATAAAGAGGAAACAAGAAAATAGAAAACAACTCATGCTATATTCCAACAAGAAATAAAAATAAAATAAAGAAAAAAAATATTTAACATTCCAACAGGAGACAAAAACCAGAGTTTATATTTATTTAGAGATAAAAGAGTGGACATTGCTTGCTTGTCAAATGTGGCTTAATAAATAAATATAGTGGATTTGGTTAACAAAAAAATTTAATATAAAGGTAAACAATAAATAAATAAACAATCATATTATATATGAAATAAATAAAGAATCTATTATAGTTTAGACAAGCTGTTAGGGTTCCACATCAGGTATTTTCAAAATAAACTGTAGCCTATATGTTGCCTAGACTTAGTAGTTAATTAGCTATATATCAAAAAAAGTTTCATTTATATCCGTCCAGTAAATCCGAAAATTAGCGCGTACAAACAGGCAAACAAACAGACAGTTTTATTATACGAGTATGTATAGATTGTATATAGTTTGATGTCGGATCGGACTTGAAATGAGGATTAGTTGTAAAGTAGGATATCATCAAAATATATCTAATTTTGATTTGAAAAAAAGTGACGTCATATTTCGTATCGACGAACAGCAAAGCGTTTTGTGGCTTTGAATAATAAATAAGTTAAAAAACATATCGTTTCATTGTAATGTAAAAATAAAAAAAAAATGAAGACAAATTTCAATTTTATGTATGTTCCCTATTAAATGTAATATAACGTATAAGATTAAAGTATCATGTTAATTAGAAAACTAAAGATAAATAGAAGTGATCGAAGTTAGGTCCGCGCCGTCTACCCTACCTCGCATCCATCAGAAGTTTACCGCAGTTTGTGGTTATGTATGGTGACGGTACACACTAACAAAGTGTGTAAAATTACTATTTATTTACTCTTTTGGTAAGGATATTGTATAATAGCGGGGCTACTACATCTGCGTGGACTGTCAAACGTAAAGCACTGATGTCGGCGGTAATGAGACTTCTTTCATTCTATTACAAACATTTAAATTCACCTCAAAGGTTTTTCTCTAGAATAGCAATCGAATGACTCCCTTAAAAGGCAAGCGTCGGCGGCGAGGATGCAAGATCTCTAATAGTTTGTTGAATGCACCACCATCATATACCGGTAACGAGCCGCTCGCTTCCCGTCTGAAGTGGGACCCGTCTCTTATATTTTATGCAAATATATTCGCCGTAACGATGTAAATCTCGTGACGGATTTGAAATCTAATTTGCCTACCGTAAAAAATATTTAGGTATTCGAGGTCAAACTCGATACAAACACGTTCGTGGCGGAGTAAGGGTCATCGACCGATACGTCCAAAGCTAAGCGAAGATATGCGCGGGACCAGAGCGGAGAGGACTGACTGGATCTAATGCGCGAGAGGCGCGAGAGGCGCGAGAGGCGTGAGTGGCGCAAGAGGCGCGGGAGGCACGCGCCGCGGGCACCTGCCCCCTGTCACTGGCTCGCTATCTGCGGAATGTTATCATTAGGCGCGGCGATATCGTGCTAGAGTCAAACTGCGCAATAACAATTAAAGGATCTGTAAAATTTTATAATTTCCAGAATATTCAATTAAATATGTAAATGATACGTCCATAATTAATTACTATTTAATCCAAACGAAACTTATAATGATATTTTAATGCTTCCGCTGGTTTGAAGCTGCCGTGTTTACCGACCAGCCGGTCTACCGGCGTGACTCGTATACCTTACTTAACATGAATTTGATGATTTGGTGACTGTTTAGTTATCTTATTTGAAACTTAAAAGTACGTCTTAATGAAGCGAAGTTTTTATTTTTACATATAAATTAAATTATAATAACTTGTATATTTTAGTGCTCGTCGCGTGCGCGTTGAAATCTTTTCCGTTGAATTTATATAGAAAGTAGCGTAGCGCTCGCGTAGACTTCGTACTTTAGTAATATATCTACATATTTAACAAAATCCTGAATGCCTCCCACTTGAGAAGAACTGGAATATGAATGTCACAATATTGGGTTGACACAGACACCTAGATTGTACATAATTGATTGATTTAATATCGCAAATTTAAAATGACGACGCCCTCATTGATTCAGAGTTAGAGTCGGGTACATACTCGCATTACCGCGCTGAAAGCTATGTCTATTCGAACGACAATCTCATGTACAATCTACCACACTGCACGAGCACGAGCGGGGTCCGAGCGGGGCGCAGGCCGGGGCGGCGCGAGCGGGCAAAAACTGCGCGTGCGCCGCAAACCCGTGTAATTGCAGCCACACGCACGCCCGCTAATGTGCTCTACTGATATATACATACCTATATACATGTAGGTACTCGCAAACTGTTTATGATCGTTTTATACGTTCTTATATACATATGTTCCTAAACATGTTGTTTAACCATACCAGTATGTTTAATTAATAATCCTATAACCTACATAATTCGATTCCGTTATATAAATTAGAGAACCAACTAGTCGAGCATTATGTTACAACGAGAATGTGACTCTCGGCATTAATATTCTCGTACCTCGTAACAACCTGTAGAGGCAAGGTGGAATCGAAAGGGCCGAATTTACTTAGATACCTGCCCGCCGCTGACCCCCCCCCCCCCCCCCCGCCCCCCACAGGCACGGGGCGCGGGCCCCGCTGGTGTGGGGGCCCCGCGCCGCGCCGCCGGCCTCCGCCCCCGTCCCGAAAGACTAGCTTTGCGTAGAGCCGCAATTATACTCTCACAACTGTCCTATGTTACACGCTACCTCGTTTAGAAATAGTTATATTAGGTGGTCCATAATATGGTTTAGAAAGTAACCGCCCCGTGCTCTACCTTTGTGCAGAAAACCCGGCTTTGTCTGAGGTAGTATTTACATACAACAAACGTACCTATATTTTAATGTTTATTCTAAATAATACCTAATATGTATAAAAGGAATGCTTCCGGACGACAGAGAGAGAGAACCGGCATACCTATCACTTGTTCGAATCTTCTCGTGACTCAGCATCAAAATGCTGCTGTATACAAAACGAATGGGCAAAAACGTACTTCACAGATGAATGTCGTTTCTATATTGATCATGAATGAGAGCATACGCTAAAGAAATACTTAGGATTCACAAATTGAAATGTGAAATGAATCCCTCGATTTAGGGAACCTATTCAATAGTATTAAAATGACGTTGCCTGGTGGCGCAGTCGCAGCGTTGCAGCCGCGGCCGGAACGCGCGGGCGCACTTGCTCACCTTGTAGCTTCTTCTCCGTTTCCCAGAACTTTTGCAGCTCAGTGAAGTACTTGTCCAAAATGAACACCTTGGAAAGGCCGAGCGTGGCCATGGCGGGCGGCGCGCTCGCATCACACTCGGCGGCCGCGCCGCTGTTTGCCGACGACGGCGACCACTCTCTCACGCGTCACCCCGCGTACTGGCTCGGCGCGGCCCCGGCCCCCGCCCCGCCCCGCCCCACCCCCCCGGGGCCTGCTCACCCCCGCACCCTTCACCTGAAGATTCCTCTGCCACGCGCCCGTAAAGCCTCCGCGCTTAGTCCTACATACACTATTGGATTACAATCCGAATGTGAGGCGCATGTTACTTATGAATAAACATTATATGTGAATAGAGTATCCTGCGAGCGCAGAGGAATGTACCGGTTGTGACAGGTGGCGACGTAGCGACCGCGGGCCGGGGGGCTGGCTTGTCTCTGTAAGCCACTGAGAGTTCCCTCAGCCCTGAAGCTTGGCTGGACTTGACGAACCGATGGAGCTGGTGGTGGCTACATCGCACGCGCCACGTCAGCTAATCTGACAGCGCCGTTAGCGAGAGGAATTGCGAACAGACACGCAAATCGACAATCTCATTCTCTCATAGATCATGTCGATGATAATACTAAAATGTTATGATATGCGGTAACATTTAATCTTAAGCAAAAAAGTCCATGTTATGTAGTTAAATTAAAAGGATCATTTAAATATTTTTACAAACGACTAATTTATTTCATGATATTGAGTTAGGTTCTTGACTTCGAATGTGAAAACTGGTCTTAGCGCAGCTTATGCACAAATATATGAAGTTACTATCGTTGGTACAGGTTGCAGCGCGCTACAGCCAGCCTTACAGGGAAATTACTCACAAATGACATACTTAGGAATAGCCATTTTTACTGTATTTGTCATTTTTTTTATCCGCTTCACGCGGTATCCCGGACACCGCGAGGTAGGCAGAGAGGACCTTGTGTTAAGACACTCCGTTCTCCATTTTGCGCTGCGCCATTTAAATGTTATTTGTTATTAATCACATTTATTTGTTTTCAATCTAAATGATTATGTAGCTTTTATATTTTGAATTGCGTGAGAACTTCAAAATTGTTTACCAGCAATATACTTCTATTTTTATGAAAGGCACTGATTATATCTTCACAAGCGCTGCCATCTAGAGTGCGCACGTCGTACAGCCTCTACGCTACCGCAAGCCCAGAGATTGCCGACACTACCGAGAGGGGTCGCTTGACTGTCGAGGGTTTGTCTTTCTGTCCGGGCTTATCTCCAGAACAGCTGAACTGTTTTATGGGGATTTTACACAGACAAATTTTTATCACAGAATTTCCAAAGGTTATATATGTCCGGGAAAAACCGCGTTTGCCGTGCGCGGATAGATATGAAATAGCTAAACATTTCTCTATATTAAGCACGATAATTTTTGCAAACAAAATCAAATAAAACCCTAAAAAAAATTAAATTACGATTTATGACGTGTAGTAAAACGACTGTAAATATAGATAACCTTACTAATATAACCAACTATTTTTTCCTAAATACACTTTATTAACAATCACGTATCACTTAAAAAGTACACAACAAATTTAAGCAACTTTTAAACAAAAGTGAGAAGTAACTCGGAATGGTTTTAGTTGTTATTTCATTGTAATCACTTTAATCTATCAAAAAATATATGTATTTAAGAAGTTCATATTGAGATAATAGAAATAGACACATGTATCGCTATCTATTGGTACTAAAGTATCTAGATAAGGCATAGAATATACTGTTGAGTTAAACATTAATCATTCTAATACTTAATGTTATATATAGGGTGGGAGTGTTAGCGAACCATTTACGGAAACAGCAGATTGGGTAAAATATTTCAAACCCTGTATGGGTAAAAAAATTAATCAAGATGCCTCAACAGTTTGGACGCAGGTTTTTTTATTATTTCACGATTTTTCTCCATACCTGTATTTCGTGTGACATACACATACACATACTACTACAAAAATACTACTAAGCGTTGCCAACTTCTACTTTTCATTCATCAAAACATAACCGAACGAGAAAGAACGATATGTCGTGTTCCTTTTCACGTAATTACCTATTTCTTATAATAAATCTAAACAACGTTCAAAGCCTTTATTAAACTTGTTAAATAAAATCTTACTTTAAGGCAATTTATTATAAATATTTAGAAAGTACTAATAAATTATTTAGAAACTACAGACAAAATATTCTTACTGTGTTATTATATATAGAGATAATGCATGGTTATTGAACTACGATAGCTCATCATAGGACATCGTCCTTTAAATCATTATCCGGCAGTTATTTTCCAGGTAACAATGTCTTACAGTTTAAAGAAAAAAATAAGGTTTAATTTGATTTATGATTCATTAAAAAACCGTGAGTGCAAATTATTAACATTAAGTGACCTGTTAAACCAGGCAACTTCGGACTTGCGACAGACTGATGCATCTGGCAACCATTTTTTTTCAAATGGTGTGCGATTCACATAAAACACATATGAGTGCAATTGTCTCCAAAAACGCGTTACAAAAAAGTTTAATTAAAAGTGATCGCGGCAGGATTCTTCTAGGCAAACCTAGTGTACTCTATTATACTAATCATGAATTATTCTTAAATATAAGTTTCATTAAAAAACAGCTGCAGATTTAAGCAATGGGATTTTAGGCCATAATGGAGTCATCGTCACGGTAAAGGGAATAGGTATACTTAACCAGAACTAAGAGTTTCTGTGTGTATATACCAGACCGCTGCCGCCCGCGTCGCTGGCTCCGTCGCCGCCGGCCACCACTCTCTCCGCTCTCTTCACCCACCGCTGTTGGTCTAAAACATGCGTTAAATATTATTAAAGACGGAGTGGATGCACGCAGCTTCGCCTGCTTATTTGTACCCTTAGAGGGTGAATTAAAATAAACATGTTCTTTATGAAGACATTTGATTATTCCATATACTTAGTATATATTTTGTTATTATATGACATCAATATATATCATCTATATATATAAAATCGAAAGGTCACCCACTCATCACGAAATCTCAGAAACTACAAGTGCTAGGAATCTCAAATTTTGCATAGACGTCACTAGGACGTAGTCATGGAGACAGAAATTAATAATAACATAGTTCACGCGGGTGAAACCGCGAGCGGGCCGCTAGTATATGTATATAATTATGTGTTAGTATATAATATTACTTTATATATTGTACTATTTTATAAATATTTGTGTGCATAAGCTTAATGTACGAATGTTTATTTGCACCATCCACTATATATTTTTAATCTTATATCTCCTAATCTCAAGGTAGTCTGGAAGAAATCGCTAATTAGCGATAAGACCGCCTTCGTACTTCACACTATGTTATGTGTATATAAGTACTAGATGTACTTTGTTTTCTTTCTGGTTGTGGTGTACAATAAAGTATATATAAATAAATAAATAAATAAACCACGACACATGTGTTCAATGAAATAATTTTAAGAGTTTAAGTTTCAAATATTATAAAAATCAGTGGCGATTTACAGATTTTTCCATATAAACTTTCAATTTTCGCCTTATTTGCACCGAAAGGGTGTAAATTCTATAAAACCACGAAATACGTGTTCGTATTTTTAAGAATCTGAATTTCAAATTTTATAAAATCGGTGGCGATTAAAAAAAAAATCCATACAAATTTTCAACCCCTCTTTCACCATTGGTTAAAATTTTTCAAAATCCCTTCTTAGTCGATGACCAGATTACGAAAGTAAACATCTGTCCAAATGTCACGTTTCTACGCACAGTGGCTACGGCTGTGGGAACATGATGTATACCTGTGCGCCTGCCGGGGGCGGTACGTGCAGAAGAAGTCAGGACGCGCGCGGTGTGCCCGCAGCAGCGCGGCCAGCGGGGCCGGCGCCGGCGCCCCGCGGCCTGCGCCTTCGTAGGTCTGGTCCGGCAGCAGCATGCCGCCCGCATGGCGCTCCAGTGCCCATGTGTTATAGTCGCGTTGTGTAACTCATCCTTTCCATCACCTATTAATTTATTACAATATGTTTTCAAAATAAAACACTGATCACTGATATCTACATGTATCGCCGACTTGCAATATGCGCCTGCCGCAACTAAAGATGTCAGAGCAGTTAGAGCGGTAGGTGATGTACTTGCTTTACTTACTTACTTCACGCTTTATCCCTAGCGGGATAGTCTGAGAGAACGGAGCGACAAACGCTACGGTCTTCACATACCTCTTTCGACCTTTCTCCAGTAACTTTGATACTGTTTTTGAAGGTCAACCGAGGTCTCCCCCTGCCTCTCTTACAACTCACTTTTCCATCATAAATCGTTTTTGCCATTCTTTCATCACTGATTGGTTCGCCGTACCCACGACGACGTTCCAATGTACTTACATGATATCTACAAATATATATAAATGTTATTATTCCACTCTTTGAAATAAAAACTCAAATTGGGTTTCTGCAATAAACACAGTTTATTTAAAATTTTATTGCTATTTTAAAGATACAGAGGTAAATTAGAATTAGAATTAGAACAGAGATTAATTTAATAGATGACAGTAGTGAAGTACATTTGGACATATGGGTCATACTCATATGAGTGTTATGTTACAATAGCTATAATAAATAAAAGAAAATAGAAGGATTTTTCATTCTAAATTTAACAATGCCTACCTCCTTATAATAAGTGGATGTGTAGACTACACATCAAAATTTAAAAAATAATGTATAGAAAAAAATTCAAATTCCATCATTTGTCCTCTTCTGTGGGCTGTTCAGATTCGTAATTCATAGTTTCAAAAATTTGTAATTTAAGTTATTACGCCCGTGTCATCGAAATCACACATATTTTCAGCCTAGAATATACTTGAGTTAGTTAACAAGGTGTTACACGTATTTGACTCTTTTCTGTGATCCAAAAAATCTGCATTTAAAAAAATTCTACTAAAGTTACCTTTGGTAATATTAGACAGTTATAATTTGCTTACACCCATTACGTAAGACGGATGTGTATTTTTATATTCCAATTAAAAGAATCGTGTATTTTGTTCATTTTGTAAAAGATCAGTCTAGTCTGTGTCTGTGTCTGTGTGAGTCTTTCCTATTTTTAGTGTATTTTGGTAAGTATGTGCTACTTATATTTGTAATTATATAGGCACAATGGCTTTAAAGGAGTATTTTTGAAATCTCACTTGCCATTTCTCTATCCTTGAAAACTAAAGACCATTGCTGATTTTCGATTGGAAAATCTTTTCTGTTGACATATTTTCCGTTACTCTAGATGTGCACAGGAAAGATGTATGTCCACATAAAATACTATTAATAACAAAAATATATGTTGTAATGTCAAAATTTTTTTTTGTTTATTTGTTTATGCTTGTGCTTGTAAAACTAAACTAACAGCTTTTTTGCTATTTTATAACGACCAAAATAAAATCAATAGGATTGACTCCGTTTGCCTAAATAGAAAAGATTGTGTGACGTGTTTAAGACTTAGGTCGGGACACATTCCATCAAATAAATTCGCATTTCTTATGAAAAAAACTAATTCTCCTAATTGTTGTACATGCAACACCATAGATGACGTACATCATGTTACGATGGAATGCGTCCAGAATGAGCCTCTGAGACGTCGTTAATCTGCAGAGATTTCTACAATGATATAGGAGCATGTAACAGTGCTTTAGCACTACCAGACTCTGTGTTAGGAAAAAAATGATTGTATATACTTAGTGCAGAATAAAAATAATTGATTGTAACTAACATTAATTAGAATGTAAACCAAACAGGGCGGCACGGTCGTTGTCACGACAAAGCTCTTAAATAAAAAGAAAGAAAAATGAAAGATAGAGATTTGTGGAGCAATATATACTTAATCTGTATTTTAACTTTTCGGAATCAAAATGTATACGGGAAAAAGTACGTTTGCAGTTTGCGAGCAGTTACGGCTTACTAGACAGATGTGAAATAACTAAACATTTTTCTATTAAATACGAAAATAAAATTAATTCCCAAAATACATAATTTAATTATATGAAATTTGAAAAAAAAAAGTTATTTATTAGTACACTTCATACAAAATAAGTGTAATAAATGTACCTGCATAAGTTTGCGGGCATATTACCGTATTATAAGGCATTTCCTAATCACAATCCTAAAATTCGTACAGAACTCGGTGGACACCGTCCGACTCGCACTTGATCGGTTTTTTTTAAATGCACTTATATTCGTTTTCGTACAAACATTCGTATATTTCAAGGGCGTAGGCGCACGGGGGCCTCTAGTTCTGTAATATGGCTTCTCGGAAATATTTTATATGTCGTTTTTAATATAAAATAATATAATCGAAGTGAAAAGATGCGTGTATGAGCAACACAAACATTAAGCACTTAGGTACTGGTGAATATGAACACCTCTTCACCAGGTGTGCGGTACCTGGTGGTGGACACGGACACTGTGACTGGAGCTCATGTTTACTGCAGTGTGACTGGGACACTTTTGGTAATGTTTGCTAATAGCTTATGATATTACCAGCGAAATTTACACAAAATAGTTTAACAAGAAAAACTTATTTAAAAATATCTTTATTACTAACCTGTTCCCTCTCAGGATTCCTATTGATCTGACACCACCTCAGCGTGAGCAGCGGCACCGGGCTCACACGCGCGACGTGCGCGAGGACATGCGAGCATTCATTACGGCCGGTGAGTCGACAGAAACGCGCCCAAATCGTTTGTAACGATACGAGCGACGACCCGCACTCGATGAAGAGTCGCTGGTCGCGCGTTCACCAAAATAAGCGGGTGCCGCGAGCCCCGACCGGCCCCGGCGCCCCGGCGCGGGGAGCGCGAGCTTTTTGTGAGGAGTCAGCGCCGCATTGCGTGTCCCGGGCTGCCGCCTGCCGCCTGCCGCCTGCAGTCTGCAGTCTGCAGTCTGTAGCGGAGCGCGGACGAACTCACCGCCTCTACTCACTTCTGTCACTAAGTTACGGGAAAAATATGTTTATTGTTTTTACGTTGTATCATATACAGATTAATATATAAAGAGGACACCAACGTTTATGTCCACTGCTCGTCGGAATTAATTGTACACTTATAAATGAACTAGATCATATGACATAGATAAACACAAGTGCGGACATAAGTTGTTGACTAGTACCGGACGCGCGGAGTGCACTGCGGACACTGCCGAGAGCCGGAGAGAGCGTCCGCGGACGACCCGCCACCACCACCGCCACCACCGCCACGTGCACGCCCGAGCCTGCACCCTGCAGGAGGAGGAGGAGGCCTGATTGTTGTAACAAGTGGCTCTGCTATGGAATTTCTATTATGGAACTTAGGTACTATATTTTTTTTCCATATTTTATTTCCTTAATTTTTTTAATATTGTATAAATCTTTTATTAATGAGATAGTTATAACATTCCAAGGTACAATTTTTAAATTGTAGTGGTAATGGTATCATGCAGAGAGTGAGAGTAGTGTCTTGCGCCGGTCAGGACGCGTGCGTGAGAACGGCTGCTCGCACTCGTTCTATATAGTATTTGATATCGTCAACGGTCTACGTTGTTTAGCTCCGTCTCGAACAGAGGCCGCGTGTCTCTTGTGCTGTGTGTGTCGGTCCGCAGTGCTGACGTATCTCCGGAACAAATTACATTTAGTGTTAAAGCTGCTGTTTCTAAGTTGCCGTCAATACACCATTACATTGGTATCGACGCGACTTTACATGTACTTAAGCTACAGATTTGGAAGTAAATGTTGTCGCATATAACAGTAAGTACCGCCTGACCGGGACCGAAGCCCGGGGCTCGAGCATGTCTGTCCCACACACGATCAACTTCTCAATAAAGACATTTATTTTTTGTTGAACATTCCGCTACGTCTCCGTAACCGGAGTGCTCCCGGCTCTTGCAGACATCGGTGTGCCCTATATGACTCGAGTTCTAGTTCATTCGCTTTCTATATTTGCGTATATTAACAAGACAAGTTTGTTTATGAATCGGAAATATAAGCTTATCCAACATACATTACATACTCGCCGGTGGACTCATTTAATTGAAATTTAATTTATTATCGGATTGAATTCAACATAAACTCACGTATTGAAGCGTAACCCGAGTAAACGTACAGTGGTCGGTGGTCGGTGGTCGGTGATTCATATGTGTGACATAACCACAAACCGCGGTGAGTGCGGCTCCTTCGAGCCGGCGAGCCCGCGGTGGGATGGAGGGGGGTGGGGGTCGGGTTGGCAGGATACAGCATGCACCTAAATAAAAGTATGTGTGATCATCGAATGACAATGGCACTGTGCCGAGCCGAGCTGTCTCATGAGAATGAGAACTAAGACACCAGAGACGAGATAACTTTCTTATTTCCATGAATGAGCGAATATTCTCACAATTTAATAATTCTGTTTAAGCCATTATAAAAGTAAAGTAAAAGTTTATTGCACACCAAATAATTATATATATGTATTATATTTTATATAGGCGGCCTTATTGCTAAGCCAGCAATCTCTCCCAGGCAACCTGTGGATAGAGGAGAGCATTAATTAAATTAGGAGGGGTGTACTAAATAAATCTGACTACTAAATAAAATATATAAATGCGCAAATATATACACATATACATACATACATTTATACATACACATACATACATAGATACATACATACAAACACCTACATACACATATACATATATAATAAGATTTTGTGGGAACAGTAAACGTATTAATTAAATTAAATTTGTCAGCTATACTTAAGATTCTCAAAGTGTCAAATAATATTCCTTCAGCGATTTTTTTAAAGGTCATTAAAGTTCGACATTGCCTTATTTCAACGGGTAAAGAGTTCCACAAGCGAACAGATTTAACAGAAAAGGCCATTATATTGAAATGTTACGAGACGATGTGATAATGATAAGATTGTATGGTGATTAAGTCGTGATATAAAAATATGGGAGATGGGGAAAAATATACTTAAGGCAGAATAAAACAAAAATATAAAAATAATAGATTTTTAATCACAGAGCACTTGCGCTGGTTTCGTTATAAATAAATTAGGACAACAACCACACACAGGAACTAACTACTTACACCTACTTACGGACTACGGCCGACCGGCCCCCCCAAACCCCCCCCTCCCCCTTTGCCCAATTTGTCCCACTGTTAATTAACGTTTTATATACAGAAAATTATGTTATAATAAGAAATTTTACAATCGCTAGTATTAGTATTTTAATACAAAATTGCAAATTGTCATCGAACCCATCTCATATAATTTTATATACAAGTTTATATAAATGCACTAATTGTTGATTTTTTTTATATTTGGTATATAAAAATATCACTAAGACAGATGTGTTCTTTTCAAATACTACAAAATGTAGATTACTGGTTACTACCACGACAAATCACTCTGGAGACCGGCGAGTGGAGCGTGAGCGCCTTGGAATGTATCAAATCACACGTCTATAGAGAAGAAAGTGCGCCTACGCATCGGGCGCGCGCGCCTGCAGCGCCGACAGGTGCTCCGCGATAGCGGCGGCGGCGGCGCCGGCCAGGATGGAGCGGTGCGTGCCGGGTAGGCGCCGCACGGCCAGTGCGCCCGCGCACATCGCGCCCAGCCCGTAGTCGTCGGCCAGCGCCACGTAGTTGTCGCTGGCCCTGAACAGTGTGACGGGCGCGAGCAGCTGGCCCGCGGGCCTGTACGCGTCCACCGCGACCAGCTTGCGATAGAAGGCGGCGGCGGCGGCGGCCAGCGCCGCGCGCGCATGCTGCGTGGCGCCCGCTGCTAGCGCCGTGGCCCGCTCCACGCGCTGCTCCCAGCTGGCTAGGCGCTCCAACTCGGCCGACAGCTTGCCCGCGTCCACGTCCTTGAACAGCTGCACGAAGTAAGCCAGCGCGTCCGCCTCGTCGCTCTGCGCGGTGCGCGCGGCACGCTTCTTTTTGCCACGCATGGTGTGCGTAGCCAAGTAGGCGGGCGAGCCGTCCACGAGCACGAGGCGCACCTCGCAGCCGGCGCGCTCCAGTTGCAGCGCCATTTCGAAAGCCACGCCGGCGCCGAAGGAATAGCCCAGCAGCGTGTAGGGCGCTCGCGGCTGCAGCGCGCGCATGTGTGTAACGTAGAAGCGCGCCAGTGCGGGCATGTCGCTGAGCGGCGCGGCAGCCGTGCACTGCAGGCCGTACACGGGCGCGCGCACGCCGGCCGCCAACCCGCGCAGCACGTCCACCACTCCCTCGATAGGGTGCACCATGAACACGGGCGGCGTGTCGTCAGCCGCGGGCGCGCTCGGCAGCTTCACCACTACCTGCTTGGGCACAAGCTCTCCAAGCGTGGCGAACTGCACCAGCTCGGCGCCCGCCTCCACCTCCGCCTCCGCGCCCGCAACCGCTGACACGCCCGCATCCGCCGCGCCTTCGCCGTCGCCGCCGAGAGCGCGCAGCTTGGCGAAGGTCAGGGCGCGTATCTCCTGCACGCCGAGGACCACGTCGTAGCCGCGTTCCAGGGTCTGCTTGATCTCTGCTCCCATCAACGAATCCATTCCCAACTCGGCCAAGTTGGCAGAGTCCGATACTTTGCTAGGATCCTTAATACCTGCATAAACAATAACATTTTATATTAATAATTTATTAAAATTGGGGCCAAGCACACATTTTAAATTAAACTATTCTAACCGGATTCATCGTGTATATTTTGGTCTCCGAAAATAGTTTTTGATAAACCTCACATGACAATCTGCCAGGTTATTAAAATACATTCAAATATAAATAGAGGTCATGGTAGACTCATACCCATGTATGGTGATTGACATTTAGAAATCAACATACATTTAGTTCATTAAGTTCCAATTTTAATGTACGGTGTAGATCTTTACATAAGGGAAATCAAAAACGTCGTATTATTATTTAATTTGACGTCAACACGAAAGTCTCGCTATACCCGGCATGACCAAGTAGTTTTTATTCAAAAAAGATCTCTCCTCACTTATGATCCTCCGATTAACTTGAAAGTTGGTACACACATCCCAATCCAACAACTATATTTTTTATTGTCGTTGGACATATTACAAAAAAATATTTATGAAAGTTATTTAATTTTTTTAATTACATATTAAGCATATAATTTTTAATTCTATTTAATACCTCAGTAATTATAAATGAAATCAAGATGTGTTTTTCTACTTTATAAGATTATTACACTCCATTCTCCACATACCAGCTATTTTTCCAGTGCTGTGCCTTTATCAGAGTGAGGAAATTAAAATAATAATTGTGAATCGAATCCACGAACAGTTTACTCACCGAGGATGTTGGCGACGGCGTGCAAGAGGTCCTGCTGCGAAGCGCCAGAGGCCTGGCGCTTGTCGGCCAGCACCATGGAGCCCACCACAGCGTGCGGCCGCGCCAGCAGCGCGCCCAGCGCTTCCATGCACGAAGCGACGCGCTGCGGCAGTGTGCCGCCCACCACGGCCTCGTCGCCGGCCGCCATTGTGTCCACTACCATGCCCACCTCGCCGATGGCGCCCCACTGCACAGCCAGCCCCGGCAGCCCGTCCGCCTGGCGCTGCTCCGCCACGCGCTCCATGGCAGAGTTGGCGAGCCCGTAGTTGCTCTGGCCGGGGTTGCCGCGCCCGCACGACACCGACGAGAAGGCCACGAAGTAGTCCAGCTCGGGCGCCAGCTCGCGCGACGCCGCGTCCAGCGCCTTGGTGCCGTCCACCTTGGGACGCGCAACGGCGCGGAAGTCGTCACGCGTGAGGTTCTCGAGGAAGGCGTCGCGCAGCACGGCGGCCAGGTTGAACACGCCGCCCACGGGCGCCAGCGCGGCCGCCTCGCGCAGCAGGGCGCGGGCGCCCGCGCCCGTTGTGGCATCGGCCGTGGACACTAACACGCGCACGCCATGTGCGCGCCATCGCCGCACGCACCACGCCTGGTAGCCAGTGCGCACGCCGCTGCGCGAGTTGAACACCAGGCACGTGGCGCCACGCACCACCAGCCACTGCGCCAGCTCCAACCCAAACCCGCCCAGTCCGCCGACGAGCACGTAGCTCTTGCCGGGGTGGAAGTACGTTCGCGGGATGGCAGACACAAGCTTGGTGGCGGCGTCCTCCTCGCGCACGCGCAACAGCACCTTACCAATGTGTTTGCCAGTCGCCATGTACCTGCACAAATATAATATTTTAATAATTTTGAATAAAACATAATTTCTTTGAAAAACCATAAGAAATATATTCTTGTCTCATATTTTTAAACATATTTATTTGAACAACAATGTTCGAACGGTTAAAGGTTGAGGTTGATACCTGAAAGCCTGCTCGAGCTGCTGGTCGGTGTAGACAGTGGCGGGCAGGGGGCGCACGGCGCCGCTGGCGATGCCTTCCGACACGCAGCGCACCACGGCGCGCTTGTCCTCGTCGTCGCCGGCCGCGTCGAACAGCGCGTCCAGCAGGATGCCGTGGAAGGTGGTGTTTTTGAGGAACACGGCCATGCCCAGTGCCGTGTTGTTGGACATGTCCAGCTTGCCTATTTCCAGGAAGCGGCCACCGGGCGCCAGGCAGCGCACGGAGGCCAGCAGCTTATCGGCGGCCAGTGAGTTGAGCACGAGGTCGACGCCGCGGCCGCGCGTGCGGCGCAGCACGAGCTGTTCAAAGGAGGCGTCGCGCGAGTTGCCGATGTTCTCGTCGGGCAGCGCGGGGAAGCGCGCACGCAGGAAGGCGCGCTTGTCGGGCGTGCCCACGGTGGCGTACACGGCGCAGCCGGCGTGCAGCGCGATGGCGATGGCGGCCTGCCCCACGCCGCCCGTGCCAGCGTGCACTAGCACGGCCTCGCCGCGCCGCATGCGGCCGCGCACTGCCAACGCGTAGTAGGCGGTGGCGTAGGCCACGGGCACGGTGGCGGCCTCCTCCAGGCTCCAGGCAGCCGGCACCTCCCACAGGAAGCCGCGGTCGGCCAGCACGGTGGTGGCGAGCCCCTTGGCGGCCACCATGCCCATCACGCGCTTGCCGCCTGAGTCGCGCCCGCTGAACTCCAATCCCAGGATACAGTCCTACCGTTCAATACAATATGTCACTCGACTTATAGCCCGCAAATTGAGGAAATTGATTTTTTTAAGCTTCACGCTGTATCCCATATAGTTACCAGAACGATAAAATGAAAATATGAAATGATTCATTTCCCCGAGCGGAATAAAAATAATCGACTTTTAAAACAAGGAGGTTCTCAATTAAATATTTGATATTCGATTCATTTAATTATTTTGAATTCGATTTCGATATTGGATTATTCGATTCGACTTGGGTATGTTTTGTAATATGCAATCATTACAGTTATTTTACAAACAATATTAAATATCCTTATCCAAATCAATAACATAACATTTAAGGCGGTTTCTGAACGAGTAAATTAAAATAGTAGTAATTAGTTAACAGTGAAATTACGTACCTGTCCTGCGAGGTTACCGGGGAGCGCGTCGGGTGGCAGCTTGCCCGTCGCCAGCATGATGTCACGGAAGTTGAGCGGCGCATAGTGCACGCGGCACAGCTCTCCCCGCGCGGCCTCGTTGGCCCCTCCTGCCGCGCGAGCCTCCGCGAATCGCAGCTCGCTCTCGATCCAGCGCAGCGACGACAGGTCCCCGCGCGTCAGCGTGTTCACGTATGCGTGCTCCACCTGCAGCTGCGCCTCGCCCGCCTCAGCCAGCACCAGGTGTCGGTATGAGCCCCACACGCCCGCGCGCAACACGTTCACGGCCAGGTCGCGCGCTGCCTGCGCCGCATATCCGGGCGCGTCCGGGTCAAACTGCTCGCGCGCGCCTGGCACGTGAAACACACGAAGCGCGCGCCCACCTGCCTCGCCGCGCAGGCACGCGCCTAGCCCCAGCACACCAGCTGCAGGCGCGCTCGACCAAGCGTACACGCGCAGGGGCTCCCTCTCCGCGCGTTTCAGCGCCTCGCGCAGTTCGTCTACCCACGCGTAGGCGCCGTCGTCCGCCACCTCCACGATCACGCGCGCTTCTGGCAGCGCAGGCGTGCGTCGCGCCAGCACGTACTCGCAATTGGCGGCCACCTGGCGCGACACAGGGATGAGGCCGGCCACCTGCAACGCGCGCCGCGCCTCTCTCGCCTCCAGCGTGCCGTGCGGCTCTTCAAGCAGCATCATGCCGGCGTCGCCCAGCGCGGCCGCCAGGTGCGCCAGCACTCCGGGCCCGTGCCGCGACAGCACGTCGGCCGCGATCACCAGATGGCAGTCGGAGTCGGGCGCTGCGTTGCGGGCATCCTTGTTCGTTATCTTTAAAAAGTTATACATACTATTAATTTTTTTATTTTCTTAAATTAACAATTATAAAACACATACATATACTCCGCCAAACCATTTAAATGGTTTACCGACGGACAAAGCTCTCTTTTACACATTTCAACTTAAATATAATGGTTAAAAACAAGGTTTAAACTTATAAGCTAAATTATACGGTACTTATATAAAACATTTTCTATTTAACAAACATTATAGATTAATTTTGTTAAAAGTGGGTAAGCAAAAATATTT
This sequence comes from Heliconius numata, assembly GCA_016802625.1. Lineage (NCBI taxonomy): Eukaryota > Metazoa > Arthropoda > Insecta > Lepidoptera > Nymphalidae > Heliconius > Heliconius numata. The sequence continues at coordinate 617,791 of JAEBDU010000033.1, forward strand.
GTTATAATATTCGTTGTTGATGCCGAGTTACGAGTATAATGTGCGTTATTGCGGCAAGGCTATTATTATAAGTTTTATAACATTTAATTTTTAAGTTCTTTTTATTTTTTTTTATTATGTATAAGTTTTTATTAAGTACTAGTAGGCCCGGACGCGGCTACGCCCGCGAAAATATAAGCCTAAATAATTAAAATAAGTTAAAAAATAATAATAAGTGGAGATTTATTATTAGAAAAACTATCTGAGTAACCGAAATGAACAAACAAAAGAAGTAAAAGTACTTAACTAAAGGAAATTCTTAATATTAGAAAAAGTACCTAAAGTTTGCCGTGCGCGCGTACTAAACATTTTTCTATATTAAATAATTATTAATTTTTGCGAACAATGTTAAATAAAATCCCAAATGATTAAAATTATGATATTTTAAGTGTATAGCAACGGTATAGATAACCGAACAGATAAATTAATTATAAGTTTACAAAATCATTTGGAATCAGTGACATCTTAATTATTTATTAGAATGTTTTACAGTAAACTATAATTTCCATCAAGATGAAATGCTAAAAGTGACTATTATATTTATTTTCATAAGGATGAATATCAAATTATAGAAATCATCTAATTTTTGTTAATGTTTACAAATCTATATAGGCGCCCCATGTATGTATTAAGCAAACTCATTTTGGGTGACGTTTTCTTAAAACAACAAACTTTGCAAGCCGTTGCTTAGCAACGCGGAGCGACGGTTGTTATTAAGATGGCGGAATAAATTGCATGTCAAAATAATTATTTTAATATTTTGGTATATATCGAAAATATTACATATATGAGAAAAAAATGTATCCTATGTTCATCCCGAGACCCTCAAGTATCTCTATATCAGTATTTTATCACAATTAAATTAGCGGTTTGGCCCTGATTGCGTAAAAGACAGACAGACAGACAGAGTTACTTTCGAATTTATAATATAGGTATGGATTTTAATAATTTTACTCTATACAACATATTTTTTTATTAAGTTATAGATTTTTTGCGACATACACATATACATATTCAGAACGGTAATTTAAACTCTTTTGGCATTAGTATATTTTTTAGTTTACATTTCACAATATTTAACGGTTTTGCAGTATCTTTTATTTCTGATGGCAAAGAGTTAAGTATTTTTGGAACTGTCCATTCTTTTGTACGTTTGCCATAAAAATTATTTACTTTAGGTATTTTATATAGAGGATTGTTTATATTTCTACGTGTCATATACTCACAATTAATTTTGTTTCTAAATTCTGTACCTCCAAATTCTGATAAGAATATGCCTAATATTAATTTCTTTTCTATTGGAAGAAGTTTACATTTTTCAAACAGAAAGTCATTATCTATTTTCTCTTTGTCAAAATTTTTATTAATAAGAATTTTTTAGAAATCTTCTTCGTAGATCTTTTATTTTGTTTATATAAGTGTTAAATGTAAGACCGTAACATTCAAGTCCATATGACAACACAGATTCTGCTAGACTATCTATACTAATATAATAAAGCGGAAGAGTTTGTTTGTTTGTTTGTTTGTTTGAACGCTAAGATCTCTGGATCTACTGGTCCGATTTACATTGTTTTTGTTTTGTATGAAAGCTACATTCTTCAGAAGTGCTATAGGCTTCTATATAACGTTACATTACACATATAAACTAATATATTTTAAAGTACTTTCTAATTTGACATGCAATTTATTCTGCCATGTTAATAACCGTCGCGTCGCTACGCAACCGCTACCGCGACATTTTGATATTCAACCTTATGAAAATAAATGTAACAGTCACTTTTAACATTTTATCTAGATTGAAATTATAGTTTACTGTATAACATTCTAATAAATAATTAAGGAGATGTCACTGATTCGAAATGACCTAGCCTTCGGGCGGCGTAGTATGAGTATGACCGACGCAAAAATATTCTTATAGTTCAAGCAGGCGTAGCCGCGTCCGGGTCCACTAGTGATATAATATATAAAGAACGTATTTAGGAGTAGAACTTCGTAATTTTTTAAAGTTACTCAATATAATTCTTAATTTATTACAAACACTAGATACTTGAGTTTTCCAATTAAAACAATCATCCAAAAATATGCCTAAATATTTATGTTTTGTCAATTTCTACGTAATTACAATTACAAACTTGATTTTTATGTAGACATAAGAGTTATATATAGATCATAAGAGTGTCCTTTTACTTTTATATTTCGATTAATTTTGTTTTGTCGGTATTAAATATAGTTCCATTATCGTGTGACCATTTCGTAATGTTATCAAAATCTGTTTGTATATTTGTTTGAATTGTGTGTTGATCATTGGCTGCATATAGAATACATGTATCATCAGCGAACATATAAGTTTACTAAGTAAATAAAAAAACTTTAATTACTTTACTAAGTAAGTATAGTTAAGTGTATATAAAAGTAAGTAACTTACTTATGACATCTTTTTATGACTGACACTAAGCTATTTACGTGGATAATGTAGCACATTGGACCCGTTACAGATCCCTGAGCAACTCCATATTTCATATTTTTTTGGTTACTATAATTACTATTTACTTTTACACTAAAAGCTCTATTTGTCAAATAATTCCTGAACCAATCCAACATAAATCCACGTATCCCACTCTCTTCAAGTGATTTTAGAAGAGTAACGTGATCTAAAGTGTCAAACGCCTTTTTAAAATCTATAAATAAAACTGCTACAAGCATTTTTTTATTCAAATAGTTATTTACATCGTTCGTAAATTTTGATAATAACTGTGTGGTATTTTTCCCTCCTTGAAATCCGTACTGTGCTGAATTAATAACATTAAATGTCTTTAATAAGGGAGATATTTCTGTTAACTATAGTTTTTTCTACTATTTTATTTGTTGAAGACAAAATTGCAATTGGTCTATAGTTGTTGAATGATTTTTTTTCACCCCCCTTAAACAGTGGTCTGACAATAGAAGTTTTTAACAAATCAGGATATATTTGATTTTTAATTGTGAGATTTATAAAATGAGCTATTATTGGACTGATTTTAGTTTGTATGGACTTGATATCAATTAACCTTATATTATCTACTCCAGGAGATTTTTTTACTTTTAAGCTGCCTATGACTTTACCAACATCGCTTGAAGTCACCTTTTTATATCTAAAAGAAACATTTTGTGAATTTACATACATATCTCTATCTAAGAAGTTATTATTGCACAAATGCTTTATATTATCTACTTCTTCACTAAAAGCTTTAGCAAATTTTTCGCAAATTCTCCTATCATCTATATCTTTCATGTTACTCAAAATGACGCTATCTATGGATTTCTTGTTTCTCCCCAGTAACTTATTCATATGTTCCCACATTTTTGCTGCATTACGACGTAGATCTAATAATTTATTTTTTTCATATTTGTTTTTTGCTTTATGTATTGCTTTATTAGTACTGTTTCTCCATCTATTATACTGTTTTCGGTACACATAGTTACTCGGGTTACTTTTCCATTTATTAAACAATGTGTCATTGTGCTCCATCATGTCTCTTAGATTTTGCGTTATCCACGGACAAGCTTCTCTTTTAAAATGTTCACTAGTGGAGATCATGATTGTATTATTTTCATAAATTTTGTTAAATTTTATGACCAATTTAGAATATAAGTTAAGCGGACATGTTTCTTTTAAAAGGTCATCCCAATTTTCTTCTTTTAATTGTTTTTGTATATTATTATTTTGGTATATTTTTTTTGTTATCTTGGAACTTTCCTTAGTGCATTCCATTTCAATAAAAGTACCAATGAGGTAGTGATCAGCTAGCTTGTGGTCTATTATAGCAGAGCTATAATTTTTTTTGCTTTTTATATATATATGATCTAAACACGATTGTGTCAGACATTCATTTCTAAATTCCTCTCTTGTAATTCCATGTAGAAAATCCTGATTCAGTTAAAATGTTTTCGTATAATGTTACATTATTGTTTGATTGTTGTAATAGATTTATGTTAACATCTCCAATTATTAAAGCTTCGTCAGTTGGTTTTAGTTTTTGCAAAAAATGTTTTAACTCCGTTATAAATAAGGATATTGAACAATTAGGTGGTCTGTACAGCACAAGTTAATTCTTCCTTAGCTACTTTTATATTTCCTACTAAATATTCAGAAGCCATAAAGTGTTCATTTTCTTCCTTAAATATTAAATATTTTTTTAAGTATATTGCTATACCTCCACCTTCTCTAGTTTTTCTGGTTTTGTATATTAAATTGTAACCATCTATTGTATATAAAGCCATCTGATCACTCGGAACATTAATTTCTGATAAAGTTATGATACCAATTTCTACTTTGCAGTCATTCACCAATAGTAACAATTCTGGAAAATATTTATTGATAGACCTTATATTTAAATGTATCACAGACAACTTATTGCCAGTATTATTATTACTGAACCAGCTTTTTAAAGAATTATATCTACAATTAGTTTCGTCTTCAACTATATCTTCAAATGACGCCATTTTTATTATTGTTAATGTGGAATTAATTATTATGTTAAATACTTACAGTTATATAGGTGAATGATTAGGCGTTGTAAAAATATCAGGAGCTGTATTTCTCTTCAAAAACAAATTTTCTACATCTGTTATATGATATAGGGGTATAATTTTACTACTATCATTTTCACGACAGAAAATGCGGCCACGTTTCGACCAGACAAATTTAAAGTTTGGTTTTATTTTTGTTTGGCGAACCAAATTAGTTCCTTATTATAGTTTGTCAAGTGTTCGTTTATATAAATTGGATTATCTGAGCCGTTTCTACGGATATCAGAATTTTTCCTAATACATCTTCTTTTTGTATACCATTCCTCCTTCGCAGATTGTGTGCGGAATCTGATTATTAAATTTTTGATTCTTTGTGCTATCTTTTGTTGACTTTTTTACTTTAGATACACGCCAAGCTCGTTCTACGTCGTTAGGATTTGCTTCTATTTTCTCGGCTATAGCTTTCACTATTGCGAAGGTATTTTTATTTTCCTCGCTTTCTACACCTACTACTTCTTAATTTTGATTCTTATCTTCTTGGTCAAATCTTTGTATTTTCATATCTAAAGCAGCATTTATAATTTCAAGATGTTTACATTTATTATTTAGGTCTTCTATCTTCTTCTCGTTAGTTCTTATGATTTTATTCATTTCTTGATGCATTTATATCAATTCATCGTACTTAGCGGCATAAAATTCTGTATTGGATTTAATTTCAAACACAATAGCCATTTTTGTATTCAGTTCAAATAAAAGTTTTTCAATTGTGGTATTGTTTGGATCCAGATCAATAATTTTTTTTTCTGCTGTTCTAACTCTTTGTTCCCCAATTGTACTAACTGTTGCCAATTTTCCCTTCGGTTCTTTTTTTTTATCTTCGGGTGTCGTGCATTCTGCACATGTTCCTGTGTTTATACTTTCTATGTAGTCTTTTAAGCAGGCTTTAGTACGGTGATAATAATCTCCACACTTTCCTTTACATTGAAAATAATCTTCAATTTTCTTGGTAGAAATAAATAAATTACATTTTTTGCACTTAACTGGCATTTTGGTGAAAGGCACATGAACTTTAAAATAATAAAACTTGTTTTACGTACGACACGACTGCACACGCCGAGAGCTAGCGTGCAATTAAAGTTATACACTTAATGAATGTTTACAAAACGAATGACATGATAATACAGACCTTGATGCCGAGAGGCTGCAGGACGGCGGCGTAGGGGGCGGTCTGCGCTCCGGCCGCCAGGACCGCCTCCACGCGCACCTGCGGCTCGCCCTCCAGCACGGCCAGCGAGAGTGGCGACAGCAGCGCCTCGGGCGCGCGTTCGAGCGCTACTTCCACCACCTTGAGGCGCAGCGAGCCCGCGTTCTCCAGCACCAGTTGCAGGGAGACGGTGAGCGCGTCGCGCTTCGAGCGCGAGGTGTCCTCGGTGCCGACAGCGGCGTTGTCGTAGGGGAGGAACACGTATTTCTCGAGCTTGGGCGCGGGCTGCGGGTTGGCGCGGCGCGGCGCAAGGTTGGTCTTGACGCCGCGGAACTCGACACCGCCGGCGGTGGTGACATCGACGTCGCGGCGCACACGCACGGGCAGAGAGGCGGGGTCGCCGGCGCGCGCCGCCAATGCGGCCGCGTGCGCCGCGGGGTCGATGAGCGCGCGCTGCAGGCGCGTGGGCACGTACAGCTCACGCGTGTCGGTGCCGATGATGCCGAACTGAAGCATGGTGTCCATGAACGATATCCAGTTGTCTTCCCAGAGGAGCGTACCGGAGGTGCCGAGCGCGTCGGCGTCGCGGATGCCGCGGAATACGCCGGAGTAGTTGTATCCGCGCAGGCGCAGCTCCTTGTACACGTCGTCGGCCTGCAGAGGCAGCAGGTCGGGGTGATGGGGGCGCTGGTCTTGCTCGTCGCCGGAGGGTAGACGCTCGGCGACGGGGTCGCGTGCGAGTCGCACGGTGCCGCACACGGCCACGGCGCCGCCCTCGCACACCTCGAACTCGCCGGAGCCCTCCAGGATGTTAATGAGGAAGCGCACGGGTGCGTCGCGGGACATGATAGTAGCGCGCTTAAACTGGACATTTTCGAGAACTACGGGAGTTTCTTCTGGCTTTTTGTTATGTAACTTTGCAAGCGTTTTCCACACGAGAGTCTAGAATATAAAAAATAAATAAGTAAAGTTATAATTAAGGCTATAATATAATATTTTATTGTTATAAACATCAGCCGTTTCAGCCCGTATCCCCACTTTCCGCCAAAATCTCAAGGCATTGCGTGTTGAATGGGAAAAATCAACGTACGAGTACTCAAGATAAAAAAAAAAGTTACAAAAATTGAAATAAATTAAATCTAGCGTGGTAGAACTTAACGTCGGGGCTATTGGCTTGATATCAGAGCGAAGAAATGGAAATTTTAAGAAATAATAATTCATTCCTCCGAGTGGGGATCGAACCCACAACCATCGCTACATCGCGTTATAGTCACACCCTTATGCCCCTGCGCCACGACGGCCTCTTTCGAGTGGGAATCAGGTGCAAATTGGACTCGCTTGAACACTTACAATATATCCGGTAGCGGGAAAGAGTATCCGGCCATCGATGTTGTGTCCGGCGACGAAGGCGTCCTCGTTTTTGGAGAGATCGTACTCGACGACGTTCTCTCCGGAGCGCGCGGCGCCGTAGTGCGCCACACTCCACTCCACGCCGTGGTCCCAGCGCACGCGCGACGCCAGCGCCGGCGTGCCGCGCGACACGGGGAAGCGCGGCGCCGGATACAGCGCGCCCGGCTGCGGCTGCGCGCCCGCTGCGTGCAGGCGGCCCAGCGCCGCCAGCAGGTGGACGCACGCGTCGGGCGCGTCGCGGCGCACGAGTGGCACGTGCGCGGCGCCGGGCGCCGGTCGCGCGCGCTTTAGCACCGCCTGCAGCAGCGCGTGCGGCGCTACCTCCACCATCACGGCCCGCTCCGGGATCTCCAGCACGGCATCAGCGAACCGCACTGGCGAGAGCAGATTGTTCACGTGGTACGCGGCATCGCTGAGCTTAGCTGGAAAGTGTGGACGTTTTTATTTTATCGTTTTATTTTTATTTGATCTTGAAACCTTTTAAGTCTCACTGCACAACAACGACCTCTAGGCTTTTATTAAAAAAAGCAATATTAATCCGCTCAGTAATTTCAAAGTGATATTTAAATTTAACGCGATCGACGGATCAACTGTTGTCTGTGTAGAGGACCTCACTCAGTACCTATCCATTTCATCACCATGTATGTTCGTCGATTTTCAGTGGTGCGGCAGATATTTCAGAATTTGTAATTTTTACAATAAAACGACTTAACACACCGAGGTCGGAGTTCCACTGGTCCTTGGGCAGCGAGGAGGAGATCCAGCGCGAGGAGCGTGGCTTGGGCTCGGGGATGACGCGCTCCAGCGAGCGACGCAGCAGCGGCGCGGCCGCCGCTATGTACTTGCTGTGGAACGCCACGCCCGAGCTGTTGACGCGGCGCGCGAACACGCCCTCCGCCGTCAGCGTCGCCACGAACTTCTCCACCGACTCCACCGGACCTGATATCTGCGACACGCATTCATCACACCACTGATTAAAGTGTTTATTATATATATTGATTAGACAAGCCAACATAACATAGAAAAAATACTAATGATTAAAAAAAGTACAAAAGTTTTAAAATGTGTCACATCATACATCACACTTACAGGCTAGCTCAATATGATTATAAATAAAAACAGGTATTCTAAAACTTAAAATCCTACACCTACATTAAAAACAATAAAAAAAAATTAAACCAAGTACCTTCTAAAATAACAATAATTATTATTCAATAATTTATACTACTTTATATATGACAATAGGGAAAGTGTTTTATATAATTTTAACATTTCCTTATATCTTTTATTTCCGTTTATCCCATTATCTTTATAATTTAGATTAAAAAAATATATTTTAAATAAGATTAAAAAAAAGAAGATTGCACCTGTCTCAAAGCAATTTAAACTCAATTTTATAATTCAGGGGATTTTCATATTTTTTAAAACGTAACCTGTATGCATTTTTTTCGGCTAATCTTTTGATTAAGTTTGTAGAAAACCACATAGGATATAAATTATTTTTCCTTCTTATCTTTTTTGGAACGCAAGCTACAATCACGTGACGTATTCTTATATCTAACTTGCATAATGTCATAGAAGCAAAAAAGATGAGAGTCACAAATGAAGATGAATGTAGAATATTAGGATGTCTCCTTCTTTAATTATATATTACTAAATAACTTATTATGTATATTACTAAGCGAGTGCCTCACCGTGACGCTGTCGGCGGCGTTGTGGCAGGCGGGCACAACGTCGGGCGGGCAGCGCGCCACGCACTGCTCCCACGAGAGCCCCACGGCCGCCATGGCGCCGCGCGGCAGGCCCGCGTCCACGATGCTGCGCCCGCGCCAGTATGCCGCCAGCACGGCCTGCTCCGCCGTGAGCGTGTCGTCCGCGTACGCGCACCCGATCTCGCCCACGGAGTGGCCCACGATGCCGTCGGGGCGCACGCCGACCGCGCGCAGTACGTCCACCAGCGCCACCTGCACGGCGGCGATGGACACGAAGGACACCACCACGTCGTCGAAGGCGGCGTCCGGCGCATCGGCCAGCGCGTGCAGTAGGTCCACGCCGTGCGGCTGCAGCGCGGCGGCGGAGCGCTGCACGCTGGCAGCGAAGGCGGGCAGGCGCAGCAGCGTGCGCGCCATGCCCGCCCACTGCGACCCCATGCCCGAGAACACAAACCACACCGGCCGCGGCGGCCCGCTCTCCACCTCCTATGAATTAAATATTTGTCGAATATTTCAAATGTTCTTTTTTCTGGTATCATATTATGGTATATGTTTGTTTCCAACAAACGTCTCACCGTGATCTCCTCTATGGGCGGGTCGGCGAGCAGGCGGAACCCGCGAAAGCCGTGGCCGGGGATGTTCTGCGCATGCACGGCGTCCAGCAGTGCGTGCAGCTCGGCGTCGGCGGGGTGCTCGGACGCCAGCGCCAGCAGCTCGGCAGCCGCCGCCTCCGTGCGGCCCGAAGCCAGCACGAGACGCGGCGCGGCATAGGCGGCGGGCGGCGGGCGCGCGCCCCGCTCCGACTCTAGGATCACGTGCGCGTTGGCGCCGCCGAACCCGAACGAGTTGACAGCCACGAGCCCGCCCTCCCACGGAGTGTTGCGGTCCACCACGCGGATGCGCCCGTCGCTGAGCGCCGGGATCTCCTTGTTGGGCTCCTTGTAGTGCAGGTTGGCGGGGATCACGCCGCGCTCCATGGCCACCACCACCTTGGCGATAGAACACAGCCCGGACGCGGGCTCCGAGTGCCCCATGTTAGACTTCACCGACCCGAGCAGCAGAGGCGTCTTGCGATCCTTGCAAAAGAACTCTGCGATCGCGTTTACTTCTTGAGGGTCTCCGACCTGGAAACATTTACATCTTTATAAGGAAAAAATACAGAAACGGAATATTGATGCAGCTTTTAATTCACTTCTTAATGCTATTTTATGACCAAGACTGTTTATAAGGATAATATATGTCGTGCCCGCATCACAAGCGTAGTTTTCATAAGTAAGCCAAATGAAAGTCAAAGTACCTTTTAATACTAAATACAAAACGATATGAGAAAAGAAAAATCATTTTACAACAAACACAGAGACTCCTCGATCTTTGTGAAAATCGATAATAATAATAAACATTCGTTTTCAAGAAAGAATATACAGAAAATACCTTAGTGCCCGTTCCGTGGGCTTCGACGTAGACCACGTCCTGTGGCCTGAGGCCTGCCTCGGCGAAGGTCTCCTCGGCGAGGCGGCGCTGCACGTCACCGGACGGGAAGGTAATGCCCTGCTCCTTGGCGCCGTCCGTGTTCATGCGCGCGCCGCGCACGGTGGCGTAAACGCGCCGCGCGGCCCCGCGCCGCTGCAGCAGCACGGCCACGGCCGCCTCCGAGCGCACATAGCCACGCCCGCCCGCGTCGAAGGCGGCGCAGCGCCCCTCTGGCGACAGCATGCTGAGGCGGTGGAAATTGAGTGAGTTGGCGGGCTTGAGGCACAGGTTGGCGCCCGCCACCACGGCCGCGTCACACTGGCCTGCGCGCAGCGCTGCCGCCGCCTGCGCCAGCGCGAACATGGAGCTGGAGCAGGCCGTGTCCAGTGCGTACGAGGGGCCCTTCAGGTCGAACGTGTACGAGATGCGGTTGGCGAACATGGCGCGGCAACAGCCCGTCAGCGCGTAGCCGTTGATCTTGTCGGGGTCGGCGGTCCACAGCTCCTCGGTCTCGGAGTTGGAGACGCCCACGAACACGCCAGTGCGCGAGCCACGCAGCTCAGCGGGATTAAGGCCCGCGTCCACGATTACTTCGTGCGTGAGCTCCAGCAGCAGCCGCAGCTGTGGGTCCATGAGGTTGGCTTGCTTCGCGTGCACGCCGAAGAACGTGGCGTCGAAATGTGCCAGGTCTTTGAGCTTGCCATTACGTTCGGGCAGCCCGTGCAATCCTGCCACATATCAATGATAATATGTTCAGAAATATGCGTTTTAAATAAAGTTTTGTTAATCTATATATATAAAATCGAAAGGTCACCCACTCATCACCAAATCTCAGAAAGTACAAGTGCTAGGAATCTCAAATTTTGTATAGGAGTTATTTATAGGACGAAGGTGCTCGCTAAGACAGGAATTTGTATTATTCAACTTCTAAGGGGTTGTTTTTGGGGTTGAAAGTTTGTACGAAACTTCGTTCTTACAAATGCTAGGAGTCTCAAAATTTGCATGGACGTCACTTATAGGACGTAGGTACTCATGGAGACAGAAATTAATAATAAAGTAGTTCACGCAGGCGAAGCCGCGGGCGGGCCGCTAGTATTCGTATAAACGTGTATATTTCGTTATAATCGTCCCTGCAGGGGTAACGAGCTTCTCCTCCGTGGCGGGCGACAAGTAAAGCAGTCGGTCACTAGTAGCGAGTACAGCGGGACACGTGACGTGACACGGGATCGATAGCCGCGGCCGACACGCGCGCGCCCTTCGCTGTCGCGCCACTTGTTTTAATAAATACTAACATGAATATTGAGTATATTACACGTCATGATTAATAGCAATTTCAAATTTCAATATTAAGATTAAATAAATAACAAAAAAAAGAAATAATGGGAGAAGCTTCTAAATTAAAAGCCTAACATTGCACTGTATGAAGGCCCGACATTGTCCTAAAACTATAACTAATTTTTGATGTCAGAGTTATCCTATTGTTTCACCATTGATTAAAAACTTTACTGTCGTCTAACAGTCCCCGATCTCTGCCCGTTGTATTAGTTCTGAAGGCGCTGATGTTGTATGATGGGTTGGGATTACACTGATGGCAACCCTAGATAGGTACCAATTAATTACCAATACTGCTTGGATTGACTGTTTTCCCCCCATACTCGTGGGACTAGTATGGATATTGAAAAAAGAAAAAACACAAAGAATTACGATAACGAAGGAGTTTTAGAGTCCGCTTCGGATTCCGGAGTTGTGCGTCGCACATGGCGAAAGCGAAAGCCTGTAATAGGTGGAGACGATACAGGGTCGGAAACTGAGCCAGCTCATGTTTCCAAGTGCCATACTGCGAGGAGAGGTAGGCCTCGGAGAGCACTTGGCGCTTGACTGACATGAACACGTAGAGAACAGCGGCAGAAGGAGGTAAATTTAGAGAGGATCACAGCATGACAGGTGTGCCCAGACGACGGACGCGGAAAGTGTTTTGGCGGTAGAAGATAGGAGAGATACTTCTATGTATTAAGCTAAAGAATGTTTGTATGGATTTTTTTTTAAATCGGCACTGATTTTTATAAAATGTGACATTTAGACTCTTAAAAATATTTCATCGAACACGTGTTTCATGGCTTTTTAGAATTCACCCCTAAGGGTCCAAATAGCAGGCGAAGATCGCGTCCGCTAGTACTTACATAAAATTAATGTAATAACCTAAGCTTTTCTCGAGTTCATTTAAATAGATAGGTAGGTAGGCAGGATGCTGTAGGTACTTGAAATACGTAAATTTTAGGTCATCAACAACAAGTACCGTCCGGCTACTCAAGGCCGTCGTGGCGCAGCGGCACAAGGGTGTGACTGTAACGCGACGGTTGTGGGTTCGATCCCCACTCGAGGAAATGAATTTCATTTCATTTGTTTGCTCTGGTGTCGAGGCAAAGAGCTGCGTTGAGTTCCGCCACCCAACACGCAATACCTCCAAAAATTCGGCGGAAAGTGGGGAACGGAGTGTTTTAACACTAGGTTCCCTCTGCCTACCCTGCTGTGTGCGGGATACAGCGTGAAGCTGATTTATTTTTATCAACAAGTAGGTATTGGTTCATATATGTTTTTGGATAAAAAATAACCAAAATGAATGACTGAATGAAGTTTATCAAATTTCTAAAAATAAAATATAATCATGTAGAGCTATGCGATGACCACACTTGTATCTGGTGCACACACTATTCCTGTGCTCGCGAGAAGAACGCGAGCGACGTCGGTTTTGTTATTTTTCAAATGAGTAATGAGGACAATTACTTATGTAATTGTTTATTGTTTGCCCACTCATATCCTCAAGGAAAATTAAATAAGGATAGAGAATTGGATTAACTTGGTTTCCCAACACCCAAGACGCGAGATGCGACAGACGCGTAGGGCGTAGGCACCGGGCAGCGGGCAGTAGGCACCCATCTATTTGTATGTGACTCGGTTAAATAGTTATAAAATGAAAGATCCAGATATTTATATTTAACTGTTTTGATCAAAGAAATAATTATTTACTTTTATGAAAGTACGCAACATAACGAACAAGCTACATTTCTTGTATAATAAATTGACCTTTTCAGGTCGTACGAATCTTCTCTTATCAGATATCAGCATGATTCTAGCCTAGTCTACCCGCTGAGACGGACATGCATATATGTACCTACACTCGAATCGAGACCGAAGTTGAAATTAAATCGAATAAGAGAAGCCCTCACCGTGCAGCGAACATTGGCTGGCGGTCGCGCGACCCGAGCTGAATTACACTACAATACACGAGCCGCTATTGTGCCTCAATTTTAGTCAAATTAGTGGGTTAACTCACCAGGCGTCCAGCGACGGTCATCGGCCGTGACGAGGTCCACGCCGTCGAATAGCTGCTGCGCGAACTCATCAATGTTGTCGGACTCGGGCAGGCGGCCCGACAGCCCTGTCAGCACCACGTCGTCCGCGTCGCCCGCGCGGCTCCCGTTCATCACGGCACTCGGCATCTTGCTCCTTCGTAGTTTTCACCGTATACAATATCTGGTATCTGCAAGCAAACAGCCTTGTCAGCTCCGAGCGGTGCCGGTGGTGGGTTACGAGTGCGTGTGCTTCCGAGAGGCGGAGGTGAGCGACGACAAGCCGCTCGCGAGGAGGTGCACACGTCAAGTGAGGCTGCGGCCGCGCGACGTGCGGTTAAAAGGGCGCGATAGCGGGGTCGCGACCCGTCCACGTTTCCATGAGACCCTGAGCGTCTTATCACTTAGCAAGGACGACCAAGGTCGACCTCTCCGGCTCTCTCGCGTCACTCTTCCATATCGTCATTTGGCAACTCAGCAGTTTGCGACGCGGGAAAGATTAAGGAGAAACATTTCCATCGTGAAATTTTTATTATACCATTGACCGATTCGACCTTCGCGAGATATCTGCGACGACAGACGGTCTTTTGACCTCTCGATCGACTGCGCGTATCGTAACTTCTAAACGAGCATAACATGAGTAAATAAAAGTAATTATAGTAAAGACTGTCCGCGGGCCACTGCTTCCTCCACCGGCCGCCGGTGCTCGACGGTGCTCGACGCGGCCGCCCGTTGTATTCAACAACTGGACACTATTATGCCTCAAGGAACCTCAATATTATGCCTCAATATTATGCCTCAAAGGGACGATGGAACTATATTTTCAATTTACGAGACATTGCGCGTTAGATGTTTTATATTTCAATTACAATATCAATATAATGACATACAAATATTAATTAGATATAAAGATAATTAGTTTAATAAATTCCACTTACGTAACAAAAACAGTCTGTAACATAACTTATTTGTTTGATTTATTATTATTTTTTTTATTAGGAAATATACAGCGCTTACAATACTTAAAGCTAATACCTACATATCTACATTACATTAACCAATAACGTTTCCACTTATACGAGTGGAGTATGAGTGGAATGAACACGAAGAAGAGCTTTATACATACACTAGCGGCTCGCCTGCGGCTTCGCCCGCTTGAACTACATGATTATTCTTTTAATAAACAGAGTTGATTGACAGTCAAATGTGTTGATGTGTGTTCAGAAACAGCCTTAAATGTTGAATTATTAATTTGTGTAAGGATTTATTATTTTATTTGTAAAATAACTGTAATGATTGTATGTTACAAAAAATACCCAAATAGAATCGAATAATCCAATATCGACATCGAATCCAAAATAAGGAATCGAATACCGAATCGAAAATATTTAATTGAAAATCTCCTTCTTGTTTTGAAAGCCGGTTAAAAATACACATTTATCACAAACTAATATATTATAAAATTTGCATGCAAACTCATGACTTGAGTTCATTCAAACCGACTTTAATGAAATAAATGTTAGATGTTAACTTGAGTTAAAACAAAGCAACAGGTGGTACTTTCGAAGATAAACGTGACGTACATACGGACAGACAACCAAGGAATTTTAAAAAAATACTTTCTATTATTTTTTAGGTGTCTATCCATTTCTATCCACTTCAATCAAAAATTCTAAATGTACAGACAAAATTTTTATTATTTTATTATATAAGAGATAAAAAATGAACAAAACAAAAACAAACTAAGTATATAAAGGAGATGAAAAGTTGCTCAATTACGAATTAAATTAATCTTAATGGTAATAATCATTAAAACTATGTACACAAGAAAAGGTTAAGATTTTCGTTTCGGCTAAATTTTGTTAATAATTTTACGTGACAATTGTTATAGACTTGATTCGACGGAATCGACACTGCGACCGCGAGCCCGCATTAGCGCTTACTTTACTCTAGTTATTTACTCCTCAGTGACAGGTGACAGGACGACTGCAGGTGGAGTGGAGTGGAAGTTTATAATTGATAGAAATAAACGTAATTAGTCTCTAGATGTAGTTCCTCAACTCAACATCCTACTGAGACCGCAAATGGTAAACAAAGTATAATACCCGTAGGTAGGTACGTGCGCTGTTCACTTTCCTTGTTTACTTACCGCAATGGCAGCCAGCAAGACAGATGAGGTAAAATAGACAACACCACGACGATGTCAGCAATGCTTGGGAAATCCAATAACAATAAGGCAAATACTAAATGTAGGTATTCTGTATTATTATTGGTAAAATAGCGACGAGCAGACCAGCAATCAACAAAAACATATTACATATGGACAAATGAGCACACAACAGGCTAGAGGCAGAGGGAACCTGGTGTTAAGACACTCCGTTCCCTACTCAGTGTCTAGCGCCACGCCGCCGACGCATGCTTCTTCGTGCGCACATTTCCTTATTTAAATATATTATATCGTTTTTGGACATTTTCTTAAAATCTATTTACTGTATTCATTTAAAATATAACTGACATAAAATGTATGCAGAAACGAATTTTATACATACGTTTATTGTATTATATTTTTATATAAAATATCTTTGCTGTACCTATATGTGGTATAATATTTATTTATATGTTAGTCGTAAGTAAAAGTTGTAGGAGAAACCGAAGGACCTACAGGGTCCTTTAACAATGTAATGTAGATGTTATATTTGCAGTTACAGTATATCCTCACGAGGCGATTCATAAATACGGGCTTTTTAAACAAAGTCAATGCAATAATCTCACAATAAGGAAGCATAACACAAAAATATTATTCAGTTGTTGTAATAGGTACTTATTATAATTACCATAATATTAAATTCAATTTTACTAACAATTTACTATATTTTTTATTTGACTTATAATTTGAATATTCAAAATATGAGTTTTGTACGATTCAGAAGTACGAGCACAGAGGCGACTGGAGTACGTGACGTGGAAACCTAGCAGCCCATCTAATCTCTAAGAAAAGGAGGTTGCGGGTTCGACTCCTCTCGGTCGTGGCGTGAGCCGCAATGTACTTGATACTTTAACAAAAAGGCAAAACGATACAATATAAACATTGCCGAGTGCAAGGATTATGTAGCTTATCTAAATATTTCAAATAATATGTACGTGCATAATTATTTAATATATGATACTTATCATTTTCTTATTAGCATAGCATAATGGTTAAATAAATTAAACAGTTTCATATAAAACTGTAAGTAATGTATTTTTTTATAATCCTTATTTTTTATAACTAGTTATCGCGACGTCTTCATTGTATTCGCAGACTTCTCTGTCTAGATATTAAAATATTTTTGAATGTAATAACATATCTTGTGGTATTATAATGACAATCTGAGATATTTACTATCTTAATTTATTGTTGTAGTATTACCTACACACATTGTCCTCCGATATGTCCAGGTGTGGACACGAGCGAGGCGCGTGACGTCACCACCACCACCAGTGGTGAGGCACCAGTGTCGCATCGCACCACCGCACCACCTTGCTTGGTGTGCGGTAAACCTCACTACTACTTTGTAAAATACTCCAAATGTCATAAATATCTACTGTTATTTACAATATGTCTATAGTATGTACGTAGTGGTGGTGGCAGTACCACTAGTGTCGCGCCCGTATCAGCTGATCGATAGTTACACTTCTGTAACTGCAGCAAGCCAACGTTACTACTTTTGTTCATGTTATCAAATTAACTAGTAATGCAAGCAAAAGCCTTTTTTCAAGTGCACTTAATAATAAGTATATGCCTTAATAATAAGGCACTTGAAAAAAAGCTATGAATAATAATAAATGTAAATGTTGTCTCGTTTGTTTAATGACAACGGATTAACGCGCATTGCGTCAAAGCTCTATTCTCTCTGTCGTAAATGCCGCCTGGGGCATAGGCACCTATACAGGTGTCTCATGGGTACTGGGGTTTTGGTAATTCATTGAATTCTAATAAGAGTTGATAGTTGTGTCACAAAGTTTGTGTGTACTTACTTATAATAGAAGTAATGCACAATTGCACAAAGCGCGAATGAAGGGCCTTGGTCCGCGATCGGGCAGGTCGCGTCGGTGCCGCTCCACCACTCCTCAGGTACTCCGGGGCTCGTGGGTATCGACCGGCAGTCGATATTCGGTGCGAACTCGGAGGCGAGCGCGAGGCGATGACACGCGCGTATCTCGACGCCCGGCGCGATCGCGACTGTGACTCAGAGGACGGCTCCTTGCGCGAATACCTAGCGGGGGGGGGCGCGCGGCGCGCGGCGGGGGCGCGTTGCCATGGTGCGAGATCAGGCCACGTGCATGCGGCCAATGGGGGCCGCGCGCGCCCGCGTCCCCCCCCGCCACCGCCCCCCGCCCCGCACGCGCCTCACGGCGCGAGCACGCGCCCGCCACGCCGCCCAGCGGGGACCCACTACCAGCACCTCCAAACTCAAAGCTACGACCCATACTGGCGAAACGTGTTTTGTTTTCGTAAACAGAAATTCATGATAAAACGAGTAATAATATTCGAGATGAATGAATGAAATGAATAATGAATCTGTACTGTCTGATGCGACCGTGCGTGGTGGGTGGTGGTGGGTGGTGGTGGGTCGCGCCGTTACCGTGACGTACCATATTAAATAACACATATGTCAGTAAAGCTGGCGTAATATAGAGCCATGTTCAATAAACAAATTTTATTTGAGACATGGATAATATTTAGATATAAGCTACCTATAAATACCACATCTCAAAAATACGTAAAACCACGAAGCACATTTGTTAAATTAAAAGCATCAGAATTGAAAGAAATCAGCTTTACGCTGTCCCGCAGACAGCAGACATTGCGTATCGAGTGAACATATCATCGCTAACCTGCTGTCCTGCTGTCCTGCTGTCCTGCTGTCCTGCTGTCCTGTCCGTGCGTGCGACTCCGCGCGCGCTCTCCGTGTTATTGGGCGGCCTCGCGTGTTGCGTGCCTGTACTATAGAGAAGTAATCTGTTAATTGTTTCATATAATTATACAGCTATACAGCGGTACAGTGTAAAATCTTCATCTCTCGAGATAAAATCTTTTGCTTTCGGACAGGATTTCTTCGATATCCTTTTCAGTAAGAGGTACCTGTCAATAACCCGGTAGCAATTGGTTCCGTAGTCCATGCCTACTTTACGTAATGCAATGACAGCAATTCGATTCTCTTTATCACCCCGCTCCATTTTAATATTACAAAATATTTCACAATATTGGCGCGAAAATAAGAAAACACCATTAACAATTGTATAAAATTACAGATTTTAAGTTCAAAAATAATATTTAGTTTTTTTTATCGTAATATAACTTATGGCCAGACTAAGTATAAATACAACTTCATAAAAACAATATCTGTGTTGTTCTTGTTACGCAAAAGAAGGGTAATGAAATACTTTTTAACCGACTTCCGTAAGGAGGAGGTCTTGTTAATGTTTGTTACTCTAACTTTTGATCCATTGCTGACTGAATGTTAACCGCGAGTAAGTCACATAGGTATGTAGATCTTAAATTTGCATGAAGTACCTAAGTACTTATGTGCGCGACAAAGGATACACTACGTGTTATATGTTTGGTTCTGATTATGGGATCCGGTTGAACTTGCTTTTTATTTGGTATAAATAATGTTATTATAGGAATGAATCAACCATTTTTAATATTATGGCCATCGTAGGGTAGTTGGGCATGATTATGAGCCTATCAGGCTCCCGTAGTGGCAACTTGTAGCGGGTTTACATACGATAAAAAAAGATTAGGTGAGACTTTATTTTTAACTGATTCTCTATAGATTAATAGTAATGTCGAGCATAAACATTATCATTATGAAATGATATTAGAGACATTACACATAACATATTATTCCCTATTTTATTAAACACCAGGTGTGTCCGCAGTTGACGACGATAATACCCACTAAGTATACTTATACAATGTAAATTCCATGTAGCGTCACTCCGTTTAAGGACAAACACCCTGAAGTGTCGAAATAATTCAGCTTTGGTTAGTTTAGCACTTTAGTGTGTTTCCCAGTAGTCACTTTGTACAATCCATCTTCATTAATAGTTTATGTTGAGAATATTTTAATGGTTATTGCAGGGAATCAGTCTGAATTTCAAATTTTATAAAAATCGGGGGCGATTTAAAAAAAAAATCCGTACAAACTTTCAACCCCTATTTCACCCCTTTAGGGTTAAAATTTTTCAATTTCACGTTTCTACGATCAGCGGTTACGGCTATGCTTGCGTCTTACCTCAGTCAGTGATGACAAGTCCTTTTATATATATAGAAGACTAGTGGACCCGGACGCGGCTACGCCTGCTTGAACTATAAGAATATTTATTAAATATTATATAATATATTTATTTTTATAAGGATGAATATCAAAATATCATTTTGGGTGACGTTTTCTTAAAACTACAAAGAAACTTTGCAAACCGTTGCTTAGGCAACGACGGTTGTTATAAAAATTCCATGTCAAATTAAAAAGTATTTTAATTTATCCGTATATATGTGTAATGTAATATTATATAGCCTATAGCACTTCTGAAGAATGCAGCTTTCATACAAAACAAAAACATAATAAATCGGACCAGTAGATCCAGAGATCTTAGCGTTCAAACAAACAAACAAACAAACAAACTCTTCCGCTTTATTATATTAGTATAGAAGTATAGATTGCGGCCCGCGCTCACGTCTTCGCCCCTTAAATCGGTTAAGCCGTTTCTGAAATTACCAATAAAAATTGAAACGTTTTCCAAAATGGATAAAGGTCACCAAATTACGTTTCCTAAAATATTAGTAACTAAATCCAATTTTCTTATTATTGCATGCCATACAAATATATAGACTCCTTTACAATTCACTTCAAACTAAAATTCATAGGTTGGTATATTGTCACGAAATAGATGTAAAAATACCAATATTTTAGTGACGTGTTTTAATCTGGTAATTATTCTGGGCTAAAAAAGCTAACAATCGCTAGAAAATTTTTTGAATACCAAATAATATACTGGGGTAAATTAAAAAAAATATATTTTTGCTTTCTATTATTCTTTTTAAGTGTCTCTCTGTCCATGTCAGTCAAAAATAGTAAATGTACAGACAAAATATTATATAGTATACTGTTTCATTTAGAGATAAGAATGTTGGTCGTTTTTCAAAAGGTATAAGAATTTAAAAAATGTCTAAAATATGGTTTCTTGGCATGCATTGTGACAATTATTGGTACTATTGGTGGTGGTGGTGGAGTATCTACTTATTACCAGAGTGTATTCGATCCCCACTCGAGGAGATGAAATGTTTATTTACATTTATATTTTCATTCTTCGCTCTTAATTAATTTAATAAATTTTATTTTATTTAGTTTTCATAGTAAAAACTATATATATATATATAACTCGGATAAGCGTTGCCTGGGCTTGCTGTTCTGTGGTCTGTGATCGTCTGTGATACCGTCCAAACCTTTTCCGACTTAGGGGCTGGTCCAGGACTTATAAGGATAGTGCTCGAGTCCGGGCTCTCGCAGGCCATATAATCGGTCTTTGACACATTGCCAATATGCATTTCATTCATGGAGAATGGTTATGTAATACTAATGCTGCAGCTAGAATGTATCGGAAAAGATACCAAAACGTTGAAAGTCATCCCGATTATCGTGTATTTAGATTTTTCTCTCTTCAACAAAGAAGTAATCTAGCAAGTATCGTACCATTTCGGAATCCAGATTAAATGCGCCAACTTTTAAAGTTACTTGCAAAAACAGTGTAGTACATTTTTTTTATAGCACAGTCGGTTAAAGTTGGGTGTACTAAATATTTTGAATTTAATGTTTGGCAAAAACAAGGCATTTTATTGAAAACCGATGCAGGTATGTTCCAATCTTAAACTGTAATTCACAGAAGGGTTACTCATGATTACATTACAGAAAAAAAAAATGAAAAAAGAGTAATATTTGTAGTTTTAGGACTTGAAAAATCATCACAGGGTGTCGGTTTTTCCGATATTTTTTTAAATCAATATAATATGAAAAATACATGACACAGATTTTTTTTTATATTTTTCTCATAACTGTCACGGCTTGGTCTATCACCTGTTTTCGTTTTATCGTTGCTTCCTGGGACACCCTGTATATATATAAGTATATGTATAATCGTATTATGTCAATGACTCTCAAGCAATATAGCTTTTTTTACATTTACAAAATTATAAAAACATTTTTTATTTAATTTTGCCATTGTTAAAAGATATAAGTAATACATTTAAGTAAATAGTTTGTAAGTTTACTATAAGAAGAAGTCTATAGGTAGTTCTATTACTAACACATCCAACATCCGCCTGCTATTACTACCCCAAAGTTATTTCATTTAAAAAATTAAGACATTGTCAAAGACTGCTGAAAACTGAAACGAAAAATACACATATATATACCAAATATACCTAATATTTGTTATATTGCAGTATTCTTATGGAAACAAATATCTTGCAAGTTATTATTCACGTTAAATTAACTTACGTAAACAGAATATTTACGCTTCAATAAAATATGAGTTTTCCCTAATTAGGTTTCACATTATAATATGTTGGACACAAAGATGTATGTGTAAACATTAGCATTCATTATTTTGTCTCGCAATTAAGTAACCTATTGACGTAATATGTTCACATACGTTCAATGGTAACTACTGCTTCAACTTCAACAAATTGAGTTCAATTCAAATACAATCAATTTGAGAAACATCAAAATAGATGAGAAGACAAGATAATCATTTTTTAAAATTTCTTTGTTTTGTGGGTTTCTGTTGGTAACCGTTAAAGTGTTCTCTAAGGGCAAAAAGAGATTTGAGATGCTCGCAAGATACTAATTAAGTGTGAGTTACGAATCAGTGCATCAATCAATCTGTTAAATTCCTTTACGTAATATTCGCGGAAAATAGGCAGTAATACATTATATTATTTAATGTACAAGTAATTTCTAAATACTAAATTAAACATGATATTCAAATGTTCATTATGGTGAACTATGTAGTTAAATTGGGAGTAGGGGAAGCCAGGGTAATGAGAGCGGTCGGGCAATGAGAGCTATGCAGGTCCATTCGCGCAATCGTGAGCACACAGCTGTTTCCGTCAACCAGCGACAAACTTTGCCTGACGTGCCATTTGTTTAGTCACGGGGGACGATTGTGTTTTTCGCTACACGCTAAAAAAAATTGCTATTTTCCTTATACTTAGTACTTTAAAGAAGAGACGTAATTAGCTAAATAGTTTTATACCTGTTGATGATTATAATAACAAAGATCTCATTTAAAGTACGATTTGTTATTTTTATATTTAAGAATAGTTTAATAGGCTCTCATTAGCCGCACTTGTCGGGTAATGGTATAATCTATCAAGGTATGAGTTCCTAATAGAAAATTACAAAAGTTTTGAGAAATATGATTTCTATCAACATTTTCCCTTAGTAGGCTCTCATTACCCTGTTCTCCCCTAATTACCTCAAACAACACTTAGTATTTTTCTATGCTTACTTAGTTAATTTACAGTTTAGTAAAAATAGAGAGATAATATAAGTAAGTATACATATATGTAGGTGACACGGGCGACCGGGCAGCGGGCAGCGGGAGCGGGCAGCGGGCAGCGGGCGGCGCGCAGCGGACACGCGCGCGCGTCACGAGGGCGCCGGGATGCTGCAGAACAGAGATCGCTGAACTCGACTTCGACGTGACCTCGGTAACATTCAGCATTGGAACATTTCATTATCACGGGCGACATCGTGATTGTAGTAATTACTTACTTTTACAAAGTAAACATTCTGATACGTTCGATTTTATTTTTAAAGTTATTAAATCATTTATGGGACATGGTATGCCTACATTTATGGTATATCTATACTTATAATAAAATCGTAAGAGGGTCGGTGTCTGTACTTGGAAGATATTTAAAATAAATGTTATTGGGAACCTTTAATAACGTAATGGAACCCAAAATAATGATTTTTAAAACTTTTGTCTTTTTGTTTGTACGTTGGTTTTTGCTAATCTCAGAATCGGCTTAACCGATTTGGATGCGGTTTTCACTATTGGATTTTTCTTAAATACACTTAAATAAATATTTCTATATTTCACCAAAAAAAATACAAACTTAACTAAATTTCAACCGGAAGTTTCAACTATCCTTGAAGTGTATTCTTTCAAATAAAAAAAGAATCATCGAAATCGGTCGCGACATTAAGTTATTCGTTCATTTGTCGCGCACATATCGAATGCAAATTTAAGACATATTATGTGATTTTCTCATAACTAGCTTTCAAATAAAAAAAAACATCATCAAAATCGGTTCACCCAGTCAAAACATAACAAATAAATAAAAACACTAACAAATAAAGCTCAATATTCTACAACAGTATGCTATTAGACCGAGATTAGCCCCCAGACCTACGTCATTTTAGCAAAGCTGAAATTTTGAGGATTAATAGTCTAATATATAGTTAAGATTACTCATACTCTCTAATTTGAAAGTGGGGACCTTTCGGAGATAGCGCCAAGTTAAGGTTACGTGAGCCTTTACTTCTGCCAGACGTCCTAATGGTTGTTCAAAATTGGGGCAAATGCCGTTAAACTAGCTAGCTTTAATTTTAAATATATTACTTACGGACTAATTCATGATCCCTCATAAGCACCCCGACCAGTCCGATGTCTTAATCATCTTCCCAGACAGAGATATACCGTTATTTTGCGCTACCTCTGAAACGTCCCCACTTTCGAGTTAGTGAGTAGGCACACTGTCTTAACTACATATTAGACTGATAGTTTTAAAAATTTCAGCTTTGCTAAATTGACGTAGGTCTAGCAGTTCTGGGATCTTGGGCTATATGTATTAGGAAGATTTTTTTTTATTTTCTTCTATTATATTTATAGTAAATGTATAATATCTATTAAATGACATGCAGGATAACTGCTAGTAACCTAAGTAGGTAAAATAATTAAATTGTACCACGGACATTGAAAAGAGCAACTGTTGAGATTGCCGGCTCTTCTTAGCAGAACTGTCTTCCGAGCCAGAGTCGGGTGGTAGCGACATGTTTATCAACGATTAAATAGTACTTATAATAGTCCATTCGAATAAAGAATATTTTCATTAGATTTGTCGACAAATAGAAATGCAGGCATCTACTACCTATGTATGTGAATACAATATACTTGCCAGTGAGCAGTGATTGCCTCATTGAATTTAATTATTAATTGATAGTAAAGACTTAGTAGAACAATAGCTGAAATAAAAACTAAGTTGTTAAAAAATGAATAAAACATGTACTAGATTATGTATTGTTTGCAAATAGCGGAAGATCGTACTCACGCAATAAATGTTTCGAATAGGGTTAGTAAAGCTATGGCTACATAATAAGAAATTAATGTTTTACTTTTTTTTAAGGTTCCGTATCTCAAAAGGTGAAAACGGAGCCCTTATGACTTTGTTGTCCGTCTGTTATTTTTTGTGGGGGTGCGTCGTTCTTAACAAACGGCGTTTTATTTTACAACAATAAGTTTATTATTTATTTTGTTTGAAAAAATTAAAACTTTTTTTTTTGGGGAAGTAGTTAAAACTGTGTTAGGTAGTTCAGAAGAAGACTTAGAAAGGCACTGATAGAGGCGGAGGGCGACACTTTCGTTTTAGTCTATTTACAGATTAGTAGTTTTCGATGAACGACCTTTTCTATGTAATACAATTGTAATCCAAGGTCTCTCGAGTAGTTCTTTGCATACGTTAGCGGCGTAAGGGTAGGGCGCAGTTCAGCTCTAATCAAGTTCCTGTTGGACGAGGTTCTTGCTTTAAATGTCTCCAAGCAATTTGATTTCTGATCACGTTGTGAAATATTTACTAGAAACATAAACTATTATAAGTTCATCGAGGGAAGATTAGTCAACTAATGAGCACATAGGTATGAAGTATTAAAAGTAAAGTCTGTTCATATTCCTATATTTAAAGATTTAATAAAATTATACTTTTAAAGTAACTCATCAATGCGTGTAAATCATGTTTCCTGGTGACCTTCGTCAGGCGTGTCGTCGGTGAAGTCGAGCAGCAGCTTCCCCCGCGCACCTCCTGCCGCCGCGCGTTTGTACGCCGCCGCGCCCGATCGCCACCCGTACGCGCGCTCCACGTTCACCGCCAGCTGCAACACAGCGCCCGTCAGCACTCTGTGCGCCCAGCGGACCGCACGCCCGCCCGCGCTCCCGCACCTACCTGCCCGTGCTCTGCCAGCCGCCGCAGCAGCTCGATGTCTGCGGCGCACGGGGCGAAGTACGCCCAGCGCACGTGTCCGCCCGAATTGCGCGCTGCCGCGCTTTGCGCCGCCAGCGCCGCCGCCGCCCACAGGGCGCCGCCCGCCAATCCGAGCGCGTCCGTCTCGCGCAGCAGCGGCGAGCTAAGCGTCACGTAGCGGGCGAACCGCCAACGCCGCGCGCCCGCCGCCGCACCTCCCAGCCCCGCGCAGTCCAGCACCGCCGCGTACGGCCCGCTCTCCAACAGAAGGCGCTCGTAATCGGCCGCGTGGCGGTCGAGCGCGGCCGCTGCGCCGAGCGCCGTGGCGCGTCCGCACAGCTCGCCGGCGCAGCCCACCACTACGTGCGCGCCGCGCTGCACCAGCAGCTGCAGCGCCGCCTGTCCCACGCCACCCAGCCCTAGCAGCAGCACGCGCGCGCCCCGTGCTGATCCAGCGCCAGCGCGCAGCCCCGCCGCACGCAGCGCCGCACACGCCGTCAGCGCCGCGTACAACGCGCCGCCCGCCTGCAGGTCGCTGAGCGCGTGCGGCGCCGGGCCCAACTGCCGAGCGTCAACGGTGTACGTTATAGACGGTCTACAGGACGGAGGTCCACGGACCCTAGCGGATCATAGTTACCCAGCGGTCCTTGACAAGCACGTACTGCGCGTGCGCGCCGGCGCGGTGAGGCGGTACCACGCCCCACACGCGCTGTCCGCGCCGCAGCCGCGAGTTCGCGCCCGCCGCCTCCACCTCGCCCACGAAGTCCCTCCCTACCACGAGAGGGAACTCTACGTCTGACCCCTCAAGTTTTCGTAAGGCATTTAGAATCCGAGCTCCATATCCACCTACGAAATTAGTAAGTTTATAAAGATATCCAAACATAACAGCTTATCTAACCTCCATGGCAGGAAAATAAATGCAAGTTACCGATCATGGCAACGTCCAGGGGGTTGAGCGAAGCGGCGCGCACGCGCACAAGCACGTCGTCGGGCGCGCGCAGGGCGGGCACGCGCGCGCTCTCTAGGCGCAGCTCACCAGCGCCGTACGCATGAACCCGCCACGCCTGCATGCGCGCACCCACCACCACTCCTCCCCGCAATCCAGACATTACTAGAAAAGTTCAACATATGGATAATTACATACTTATTTCTTATGTATAGAAAATATTGCTATCGTAGCTGCTTATGTCACGTGATATAATAATAAGATAGGTAAAGTGCTTGACAGCCTTTTGTCTGGTGGCAACAAGGTGCGTACTTTTAACGGTTGGGTTATACTTATGCCGCTTCTTGCCTATACTTTTGACATTCTAAGATGGACACAGACTGAATTAGACATACCGAATGCACTAGTGTCCGACCGAGACAAAGTTTTCAGCTGAAACTGAACTGAAAGGAAAGATTTCGTGGAAACTGGTTTTGTAGTGTACAATTATAAAAGAAGTTATCAGGGCTAGGAACTCTTTTTCTTCCTGGCATTAATCCCGGCCTTTGCCATAGTCCTACCCAACCTACTTCACTTTGCACAGTCTTCATTTTTTATTTTTATTTTGTTTGTAAAAGTTTCACCAGCTGTTGTTACAATGATACTTATAATACTAACACATGCAATAAAAAAAGGAACTTAATTGTACAACTATATAAACACACATAATTGTTTTACTAAAATTTAATGTTTATTAAAATAAATGTTAGCGTCCTCGTTGGATAGACAATGGGCTCTCATGTCGTGCACCACGGCATCCAACCAGCGCTTCCTTGGGCGTCCGGGAGGTCTCACACCAAGGACTGATATAGCAAGGCACTTGCATCCGACGTAGTTCTTAGGCTGGTAACGCGACTAAGGCGACGCTCTTGGACCTTATCCGCTACATCTCCAAGATTA
Organism: Heliconius numata; assembly: GCA_016802625.1. Taxonomy (NCBI): domain Eukaryota; kingdom Metazoa; phylum Arthropoda; class Insecta; order Lepidoptera; family Nymphalidae; genus Heliconius; species Heliconius numata. The sequence goes on from JAEBDU010000033.1 coordinate 645,659, forward strand.
CCTCGAATGAATGCGTTACATATACAGTCAGATCGCGTTACGCCACACATCCTCTTCGGCATCTTCATTTGTGAGACGTTAAGACGTTAAGCCACACCAGTGACCTCCCGCCATTTAACCCAGGCAGAGCTTATATAGCCCATCGATCACGATATCTATAGCCGGTATAGACAGCATATTAATTATTTTGTGAAAATATGTCATATCTTAATCACTCATACTGAGTATGTAAAAGAGCAAATCAAAACAAAGAAAAAGATACTTTAATAAAAAATAAACAATGCCACTGTTGGTGGTCCACATAGCAATGAAGGGCACTTGGGCTGGTGGCAGCTTAATGGGTGTATATAATGCAGTAATAAAAAAAAGTAAAAGTCTCTTTGATAGAGATTTTGATGTCAATTACTTCTGCTTGTATATTTTTTATAACTTATGTGTATTTAATTAAATTTATTAAACATTTTTTAGGCATCATTATCATCATCCCTTCACAGAGCCATTAGAATAGAACCATCCTTCACCATTAAAACACAAAGCCTTCACCATTAGAATAGAAGCAAGACAAAAGTTATGGTATTTAAAGAGAGAAAATGCAATGAATGAAATGGTCCTTCCAATAAGCATATTTAGCAAAGATGGAAGAAATGAAATGAAAGTGGTAAGGTGTATTGTTCTCTGGAATAGAAGTAAATGCCTCTTAGCCAAGAGTTTGAAAATGTGATTAATGACTTTGCTAGTCAAAAGCAGGTAACGTCCATTATAAAATCTTTGTAATAATTTTTACCAAAATCTAATGTTATAACTTATATATAGTTATTATAGTTTTGAAGCAATAAAAAATTGTATATCTACTCTACCAAGTTCTGAAATCTGAAATTATTTTGACCATTTTAAAGGGACTCAATTCCTAAGCTGCACCAGAATTAAAAATATTAATAGAATTAAAAATATATGTTTGTTTGTCAATTAAGCCCTTACTTACTGAAAATGAGACTGGTAGTGGGTTCGATCCCCACTCGAGGAAATAAAATGTTTAATATTTTTATATCTTCGCTCTGGTGTCGTGTTCCGCCACTCAACACGCAATGCTTCCAGTTATTTCAGATTGTTTATTAGCATTCTTATTTAGTTGTAAAATATTTTAAATAACATTAACTTCCCTAACCTGCATAATGATAATTTATATCTATTATTAAATAATCATTTAGAATGGACAGTATTATTTAGTAGACTCTTACCTTTCGTTCACTATATACAATAATAATAACAAATATTTAGATCTATGTACACTATTTATTTGACAAAATTAAAATGTTATTTATTGTTGAAAATTGACATTTGAATGTTGTCATTTTTTTTCTACTTTCTTCATGACGAGCTAAGCGACCGCCGACCACAGATTAGAAAACAACTGATTAGTATTTTATTATGGTAAGGCGTAAGGTGTAGTTTTCAAAAGCATAATATGGTGATCATAAATAGTACCATTAGTAACTTACTTTAAAATGAATGTTAATATATTTATTCCAATTAAAATATATTTTACTTTAAAACAATTAACTAATTATAAGGATAATATAAAAATGTCGAATGTAAAGTCCACATTCTCAAGAGGAGCCCCCTAGCTCTCGGCACATAATTAAATGCTGTTTAAATTATTTGAGAAAATTAAAAATGACAAAAAAAGTAAAAGAAAAATTATTACTATTACAGACGTTGGATTAAGTTATAAAAGACTGTTTTTAATAATCTTTGGTTTATTATGAATAACTTTGTTGTACTGGTAAGTACTACAACAAGTAGTACAACATAGCTTTCATTTTTTTCGTCGAATTTTCTTTTTAGGAGTGTGGTTACGTTTTTTAAAGATAACTTTAATTTTTCTCGACGTCTGATGGTGCATTCTTTTTTTTGGTATAATTGACACTTTAATACTTCCGTTTTTTTGAAAAATAGTGTATTGCGATAATCCCGAAGAAATTTGTTACGACCGACCTAATTTCCATACTATTCAGAAACATTGATACGTCCCGGTGGCATGTTTTGTGACACCGGGATATATACGTAAAAACGAGACAGTCTCGTTTAAAACGTCTGGACGTCTGATCACGTTACGCATAAGTATACCATGTATGCATGTATCCTGCACGAAGCAGGGTAGGTAGAGACAGATTAGTATTAGGACGCTTTCCACCTTTCGCTGTATTTCGGAGTCATTGTGTAGTGAGTGCTGGAACTCAACACTGCACTTTACCTAGACAACAGAGCAAAGAACTGAAAATATTAGGTATTTGATTTTCTTGAGTGGGAATCGAACCTATAATCTGCCGCGCTTACATTCACACGCTTGTGCTTCTGTGTCACAACTGACCTGTGAGGCGAATGAGTTGTCATTACCCTACCAATAGTATAGTGATATTTTCTAACTTTTGATGATATTATGATCATGAGGTACATAATACCTAAAAGTGATTCAGATAATATTTACAACCTTAATCCGGCATGTCGAAACATTAACAGCCCTAGCATTTACTACCCACAACATTTACTATCGTCCTAAATCTTATATTTTTGGCTTTTATGATTTTTTTTCAGTATTAAGTTCAATTCTTAGTTTAAGGTGAAGAGAGCGTGCCAGTTGAACACTATTATCACTATATTATATTTACATATAAGTATATTATATTCCTTATATAATAATAACTTCGCCAATGTCACGTTGTTTTTTTTGTATTATAATATTGCTTGAAACTGTATTAATCGGACATAGCATTAAATGCGACTTGTCGAATAATAACGGTTGCCTTAGACCCACATCTTAAGCAAGATCTACCCCCTGGCTGACATAGCGCCTCCTTAGGTTGGCCGTGAGGTGGCATGTTCTGTGGAAAAATTCGCGTCAGGCAAAGATCCTCGGCATATGCTCTATAACTACACTGCACCTTGTGCCCGCTTGGAAAGTCGCCATATACGCTCTGAAGTGTCAGACAACCTGCCACAGTGGCGCCAGCCCACAAGCCATGGCACACTTACTCTCCCAGTCTCCTCACTCCTCCTCCAATGTCGGTTAATAAGTGTTGACACGAAGCTTGAATCTGTCAAATACAAATGACAATTGAATTTCAAATGACAAAGTGTCAATTTTCAATTTCATTAAATGAAATCATTTGTGTATGCGAACATAAGCAAAGCAAATAACAATTTTATGTAATATTCTAATATTTTTTGAATGAATTCTTATGTCAAAAGTATGAAATTAGTAAGGAAATATTTATTTCAAAACAGATCACGATTAAAGGATTGTTATCGCAGTATATCTTCTGGGATATATAAAGCTCAAGAAAGAAACTTGCAGGTTAGTAATTTTTTTCTGGCACACAGTTTTTGTAAATATATATGTACCTACTAATGGGTTCGAAGGATGTGAATAATAACGCTACCAATACCAAGAAGGAACAAAGTGAAGTATGGCCAAGGAGAGTTGTGACGGGATTGCAGCCTACAGGAGCTCTTCACGTTGGTAACTACTTCGCTGCCGTGCGCCGCTGCGTGCGACTTCAGGACCAAGGGGATGACCTCATGATGTTTGTAGCCGACCTTCATGCTTACACAACCCCACAAGTATACTTTACAACAAAATTAATTATTTCTAAAACATGTGTGACAATTTTTAAAGTGATATATTGATATCTCTGTTTAGGATCCTGCTCAAATACAAGACAACACTTTAGATTTAGTAGCTTATTTATTGGCAAGTGGACTGGACCCTGACAAGAGTGTACTATTTGTACAGTCAGCCATACCAAGACATGCAGAACTGTGTTGGCTGCTGGCTTGCCTCGCCACACATGCTCGTCTGGCTCATTTGCCACAATATAAGGAAAAGTCCGCTAAAATGAAGGAAGTTCCTATTGGATTACTGCTTTATCCAGTACTCCAGGTATTTTCAACACTTTCTTTTAGTGCTACACTCTCAATTACAGTTTATTCTGCACTGAAGGTTAAGCATAGAGAACCCAGTTGTGAGACACCCCATTTTCCATGGTCTGGTCATGGGCCAAATTTAAGATAATATCTGTAGCGTGGTGTATCTCAACTTCTCATGCTATATTTTTATAGTGGCATACCATTAACATTCCATTTATAGTAAGATGCTCTTCCATTGTAGCATAAATATATTACCAGTTTTTAATAAATATGACCTTATTTTCATATCCAGAAAGTTAATTTTTTTTATAATCACACTTTGCCTTGCATACCAGGGTAGCTTAAGGGTGGAACTGCAGCACTGAGCATTAAGTTATGTTGCAAAACTTAATGCTTCTGTTTGTTATCACTGAGCAGAGAAGTAAAAACAATTAAAATTTAATCATAACCCCTGTAAAATTCTAATACTACTAATATAATATTAATGGTCAAATAAATTATTAACTGTATGGTTGATCCCAATGTAACAACTACAAGTAAAATAAATATTTAGTACCTGCTTTCAATAGATGGTGTTGGATCAAATTAAATTGTGTTATTGTTCGATATATTTAAAAAATGGTCTTGCTCTGAGGTACTTTGTTTTATTCGTGTATTTTATACCTGAATTGTACACCTTAAAGTGGACTACAAATCAAATGGTCCTTTTACCCCATCCAGGCTGCAGATGTGTTGGTGTATAGAGGTACACATGTGCCTGTTGGGATAGATCAGCTACAACATCTTCAGGTGGCCTCACAACTTGTGAAAACTTTCCACCACCGGTTTGGTCGACTCTTTCCAACTCCGAAACCTATATTACCAGGTTCAATATTTATAGTAGTTCATATATTTAAATTAAGTTTTATGTACATTATTATTTGTTTTTTGTTAATCTGCTACTATATAATAATTTATTTATTATATTTAAAATTGGCAAACTTTGTAGAGTTAACTTTGTATAATCTTTACAAAATATTAATTTAAGAATAGCATGTTGAGCCCTTTCTACTCTCAATAATAGTATCTTATTGGCTCCCCCCCAAACAATGATACCATAACTTATTAAAGAATTACAAAGCGCAAAGTAAATACTTTGCAGTAATTGAAAATCACACATGTATCATAGATACTTACTGTCTATCGTTTAATTGAATCAATTTTTATGTTTTTACAAATAATAGAGGACGGCAGCGATCGCGTGCGGAGTTTGCGTGATCCAACAAAAAAGATGTCAAAGTCTGATACCGATCCAAAATCGCGGATTTTACTGAGCGACTCCGACGATGACATCACATTAAAGATTCGAAAAGCTGTTACGGATTTCACCCCACAGGTCTGTATTTTATTATAAACCGTGAATTCCATATATAGTCATTTGATTTAACGAAATTCGTACCTACTCTCTATTTAACATTGCATATGTATTGATATATACGTATCAATACATATGCAATGTTGATATGTACTATATAAAAAACAATATTTTTTTGTGAAACATGTATAACATAATCAATGACTTAAACGCGAGCTCAGGTCTGTCTGTATTTAGAAGCTTATTTATTTATTTGCATTTTGTATTTTACCTTCTCGCCAATATTTTTTGGCACGTTGAGAGTTCAGACGCGTGCCGGCCGAGCACGCAGCCACACAGCAGTTTTATTTCCATCATCTGAACATTGCAAATAGGTCCAAATTACATAATTTGTATTCATCTACATTTGTAAATCACTTAATTGTGTTAGTTATCTACACTTACCACAGCAATTACAATGTATGTACATATGATCTCTTGCGACGTAACAAACGCAACGCAGGTTTTGGCTTCTGAAGAATGCAGCTTTCATACAAAACAAAAAGAAAGTAAATCGGATCGGTAGATCCACAGATCTTAGCGTTTAAAGAAACAAACTCTTCTGCTTTATTATATTAGTATAGATTATTTATTGTACGTTTTAAATACAGAAATTCAGAAGTATTTTGATGAACTACTTATATATTAGATATAATAATATTAAAGTACTAGCGGCCCGCCCGCGGCTTCGCCTGCGTGAACTACGTTATTATTAATTTCTGTCTCCATGAGTGCCTACGTCCTATAAGTGACGACCATGCAAAATTTGAGACTCCTAGCATTTGTAGTAACGAAGTTTCATACAAACTTTCAACCCCAAAAACAACCCCTTAGAAGTCGAATATTGCAAATTCCCGTCTTAGCGAGCACCTACGTCCTATAAATAACTCGTATGCAAGATTTGAGATTCCTAGCACTTGTAGTTTCTGTGATTTCGTGATGAGTGAGTGACCTTTCGATTTTATATATATATATATAGATAGATAAGCTAACAATTTTGTAAAATAAAACTTATTGCTAACCCTTTATTACGCTCATATATTGTCGCTCTTAGCTCGATCTCTTTTTTGATATTGAGTTTGAAATATTTCATCCTCCAATCCGTGAAGATTTTATTATAAATATTAATTATGCCATATTTGAACAAACTAATTTTCATGTCTCTCATTTGTTCGGCTTCCCGCCACGGCTCACAATTTTTTTTACTCTATTTGACAAACATTCCATAACGCCGTAAATGCACAGTTCTGTATTTGGATAGCCCAAAAGAAAGTATAAAAAAAAATTAAGATAATATTTTTTATAGGTGACCTTTGATCCGGAGATGCGGCCCGGTGTTTCCAATCTCATCACGCTGCACTGTCTGGCGGCGGACATGTTGCCCGAGGAGGCGGTGCAGGAGGCGGAAGGCCTCAGCACGGCGCAATACAAGCGCGTGGTGGCGGCGGCGTTGTGCGCCGCTCTGGGCCCGCTGCGGGAGCGCGCGCGCCGCCTGCGCCAGCGTCCTGCCCTGCTGCGCGACGTGCTGCGCCACGGCGCCGCCGTCGCAAGAGCGCGCGCCGACCGCGTGCACGACGAGGTGTGCGCGCGCCTGCGCCTCGCGCACGCCGCTCCGGTCCACGTTCAACATCGACATACTATTACAAGAATGTAAAAATATTAATTACATGTCTGTATATATTGTATACTAGCCGACCTGGGCGGCTTCAGCCGCTTGTACTATATTAATAAATGTATTTATGAAATTATTTTCAATGAACAAACATTGAAAACAATTTCATATTTTCAGGTGAATTCTAAAAACTACATTAGTAGGATATATGGTATCGCGAAGTTTTTGGAATGGATATGATATGTTCTTTAACATTTTTTTGTTCCATCTTCAACAGTCTTTGCAGCGCATGTCTATTTTTTACATATTTTTTAACCAACTTCTGTAAGAAAAGGAGGTTGTCAATTCGACTGTATTTTTTTTTAAATTGTAGTAGGAATCTCTAATTGTTTCTAGAAATAAATATCTCCTATGTTACTCAGTGATATTATAGCATTCTCATGGTGAAAGAATTTTAAAATCGGTTCAGTAGTTTTTACGTTTATCCACTACAAACATACACACAAATCTTTCCTCTTTATATAATAGTATAGATATACAATACATACAAACTGGCACGTTTTGACTTTCGTCCGTGTATGATGTACATATATTATGTACGCAACTGTAGGCAAATGCCGGTTCGACTCATACCCATTTTCTCAGGCACGTGTTATACGTTACACAACTTATATTAGGCGAATATATATTTGTATATAGTAATGATGGATTTGTAAATAAAACAACATTAGTTATGATAAGTAATTATTCGCCGGTGGCGGTCTACAGCCGGTGGTGGTGGTGCTGCATTGCGAGCGCGTGGTCGGGCGGGGGCGGGGGCGGGGGTGGCGCGGTGCGCTCGCGCAGCAGCGCCACGAGATCGCGCAGCAGCTCCACAGCCTGCGAAACGGCCTCGGCCTGCTTCTCGGCGGCGAGGGCGCTGCGCATGGCGGCCTCGGCCAGCAGCTCCTCGGTGGCTAGGCGCGCGCCCTCACCTACGCCGCCCCCGCCCCCGCCGGCCCCTGAGCCCTCCGAGTACATGTCCTCCTCCAGCGCCGGCTTGCGCTCCTCGTCAGAGTGGCTGCACCCACCTGCACCCACTGCAAAAATTGTATGAGAAAATGGTAGCACTGCCTATTCAAAACAATTCTGATCTCTATATATAATACTAGTGGACCCGGACGCGGCTACGCCTGCTTGAACTATAAGAATATTTTCACGTCGGTCATACTCATACTATGCCGCCCGAAGGCTAGGTCATTTCGAATCAGTGACATCTGCTTAATTATTTTTTAGAATGTTATACAGTAAACTATAATTTCAATCTGGATAAAATGCTAAAAGTGACTATTATATTTATTTTCATAAGGATGAATATCCAAATGTCGCGGTAACGGTTGCGTAGCGACGCGACGGTTGTTATTAACATGGCAGAATAAATTGCATGTCAAATTAGAAAGTACTTTAAAATATATTAGTTTATATGTATAATGTAATGTTATATAGCCTATAGCACTTCAGAAGAATGCAGCTTTCATGCAAAACAAAAACAATGTAAATCGGACCAGTAGATCCAGAGATCTTAGCGTTCAAACAAACAAACAAACAAACTCTTCCGCTTTATTATATTAGTATAGAAAACAGTAAAAATATTTTATCTGTACATTTAATATTTTTGATTGAAATAGATAGAGGGGCACTTAAAAAAAATAATAGAAAACATTTTTTTTTTTAATTTCTTGTCTATCTGTATGTATGTATGGTCACGCTAATCTCTGAAAGTACTGAACCGATTTACGTAAAACTTTCACCAATTTTTTTTGTTTCAACCCAGCTTAACATCTAAAGTTTGTTTCATCAAAATTGGTTGATTAAAAAAAGTTGGTCATTTGAATGAATTCAAGGCATGAGTTTGCCTGCAAATATAAAGCAATCCATATCCATACTTATACTTATAATAAATCTGTATTTGTTTGTAATAAATCTGTATTTTTACCGACGTTTATGACAAAGAGGAGGTTCTCAATTAAACATTTTCGATTCAATATTCGATTATTTATTTTAGATTCCATTTCGATATTGAATTACTCGATTCGATTTTTTACAAAGAATATTATAAATTCTTACTTAAAATTAAATTATTTATTGACATCAACATATTTGACCATCAATTCTGTTTACTAAATGAATAATCATGTAGTTCAAGCGGGCGAAGCCGCGGGGGGGCCGCTATTTCTTTAATATGAACTATATTGAAATAAAAGTTATTTTTAAAATAGACAAGGATTCCAACTGGACTATCTTAACAACAGAGGTTCTGGAAGAATAATGATAGTATTAAGGAATCCACAATATGTAAACTGTTATTTATCATTATTGGCAAACATCAAGTAACAATGATGACTGTTATGATATGCAAAAATATGTTTTATTAAAAGACTGGTCAAATGCGAGTTCGACTCGCATACCAAGGGTTTCAAGTACAAAATTATCAAGTACAAATAACCAAATTTAAATTACAGTACAAATAACCAAAATTATCAAGTACCAAGTTCAACATACAATGTATGCAATTGTTACAAGTTGATGTATGAATTTATCTACTATTATAAGTTTATAATGATTTCTTTCTATGAAATATCTATGAAATTTCACTTTTTTGCATATGTTATTTGTACTGCAAGTTCTCACTTCTTGCCAAATAGGTTTTTTAATATGACATGCAACAAGAACAATGTATAAACATATATCTTTTTATTTTGTTCACTTAGAAGCTAGATTTTTTTGTGCTCCAAGGGACCATAGACTTGAATATTTTATATTAATTACAGAATGTTACACCTATGAAATCTTGAGGTAAATGCTCTTAACAGACGGTTCTGTTTTTACATGTTGAGGTATGGGACCCTAAAAATACTATAACTTATTTGTTCACTACAGAAATCAACATATTTAGAATGTCAACTTATGATCATTATATTTAATAAATATAAAATTACTGTTATTTATTTTTAATCCCAATCCATTATGTTGGAACTACAATATTTATTTGATTAACACAGCCCTATAGGCCACTCTCCATATAAGTATATACACTACTTATTACTAATTACAATTGTAAATGGAAAAACACTATAATCATCACAGTCCACAGAGATATTTATGAACAATAGATTTCAAGGAATATTTATACAAGGGAAGAAACATTACAAAATGGTTTATGTAACCATGTTGTTAAATAAAGTTCATTCCATTGACTATTATTATTGTTACTAGATTTAGTATTAAAATATATATGTATAAATTTGCCCATTATTGTGTTGCAGCAACATTGATATTTTCATTTTTATCTAACAGTATACTCACTTTAAAAGCAATAAACTAAGATTTTTTTAATTTTATCTTTTCAGCTATATTAACTCAATAGTTTCCAATAAGTTTAATTATTACTTACATTCAGTTGTCTTGTTGTTAAATAAGTTCTGAATGCGCTCTTCAAAACTAGATAGATCGCCCAAAGCTCCTCCAGCTGCAGACTTTTTTCGTGCTTTATATTTCAGATCTGCCCACAACTGGAAACATGAAAGTAATTCATTTAGGTTATAGTTCTTACGTTAATTTTAACATGTTTTTTGTCTTTCAGTATATTTACCCGGCACCATTTATCGGGCGACTTGCGTGCTCCTCCGGAATCGTCTGCCGCCGCGTTGAGCCGTTCAGCTAAGAGTCTCCACAATTTGCACGCGCTGAATCTCGAATATATTGATTGTTTTCCAGCAGCGAAGTCGCGGTGCTCTTCCATAAAAGACAACAAAGTATTTAGTTGTTCCGAGCTCACTCTGCATCTAGTCAAAACGCCGCTCATCTCTACAATTCATGCCTCGTCAATCTCCGCTATTGAACTATCACAAATATCAATTATTAGGCAACGACTATTTCATTGTAAAATAGTAAAATAGGTTGTCTAAAAAAATAATTAAAAAGTATTGACATAAATAAATGCAGTTTTATTTTGATTTTAATGGTAAATACTAAATGTCAAAATATCGAGTCGTGTCATCTTGAATGTTGACAGCTGACAGATGCCTGACAGTCACAACCGACTCCCGAATAGTGTTGTACCGTTGTTTACGTGCAAGGATAGTACCGTACCGTATTATACGTACAGTATCCCGCACACCAGTGTAGGCAGATGGAACCTGGAAGTGTTAAGACATTTCGTTCCCCACTTTCTGCCGAATACTGGAGGTATTGCGCGTGTTTTTATAAAGTAAATTATATATATACGACTACCTAAATCGTAACTGTAGAAAATATTCAAAGATAGGTACAGATATTTTCCTACGTGTAGTAGTTTATACTTTATAATGTTGGCTCTAATTTACTGTTTCTCCTGATTTTTTAGTATTTGAATTATCGATAAAATATTTATTATTTGCTTATTAGTTTCCATAGTAACTTTGTGATGTCTTAGACTTTTCAATGTATGACAACTTTAATTTTATTTTTGAGTATCACAACTCTCTGAAATAGATGTACTTATGTCCATGATATACAAAGAAAGTACGTAATTTTAACCGTAGAAGTTACATACAGCATATCTTAAGTATAGTGAAAGTATGTTGCATATAGAGTAACTTACAATTATTTAAAAATTTTGTCCCAGTAAACTGGAGAAATGAATCGTTATGTGGTTTTACAACAACTAGGCGATGGCACGTACGGATCAGTCGCATTGGCGCAGCGACGAGACACCGGGGAGAAGGTCGCTATAAAACGAATGAAAAGAAAATATTATTCCTGGGATGAAGCTATGAACCTTCGCGAGGTCAAATCTCTTAAAAAGCTAAACCACGCTAATATTGTTAAATTACGTGAAGTTATTCGTGAAAATGATACATTATATTTTGTTTTTGAATATATGCGAGGCAATCTTTACCAGTTAATACGTGACGCCGAGCGACCGTTTCCAGAGCCGGTCCTCCGCAATATTTTATACCAAGTACTCCAAGGTCTCGCGCACATGCACCGTCACGGGTTCTTCCACCGCGATCTCAAGCCGGAGAACTTGCTTTGCGCAGGTCCTGAGCTAGTAAAGATAGCGGACCTGGGCCTGGCTCGCGAGGTGCGATCGCGGCCACCTTACACTGACTACGTGTCCACGAGGTGGTACCGCGCACCGGAGGTCCTGCTCCACGATACTCACTACGGGGCCCCCATCGACCTGTGGGCGCTCGGCTGCATCATGGCGGAGCTGTACACCGGCCGGCCGCTGTTCCCCGGCAACTCGGAGATCGACCAGCTTTACAAGATCAGCGCGGTGCTGGGCACGCCGTCGCGCGACCACTGGCCGGACGGGCACGCGCTGGCGGACGCGCTGCGCTTCCGTTTCCCGGCGTGCGCGGGCGTACCGCTGGCGCGCGCGCTGCCGGCCGCATCGCCCTCCGCGCTGGCGCTGCTGGCCGCGCTGCTGCGCTACCCGCCGCGCGACCGGCCCTCCGCTCCACAGGCGCTCAGGTGCCGCTACACGCTAGTCCAGAAGATCGCTCATAAGCGTATTATATTTTTATTACCTTTTTATGAACCATCAATTTAAAAATTATATAGGTAAATTAATCTTTCAGGTTTCCATATTTTGCCGTCGGAGCGGCACTCGTTGTCCCTCCTACGGTACCGAGGCCGAGACGGTGAGTGTATTGAATCAGCGTGATTGCACAGAGATATTTTACTTGATTATAGGTACTGTTAATGTACCTATTGTCTGTGGTAAAGGAGCGGCGTTCGCGTAGAGCTTGAAAACGCAGCACCTCCAACAATAGCTGCTGCAGCGCCGGCCCCGGCCTTGCCAATTGCCGCCGCCACTCCGATGCGTGATCGTTTCGCAGACATATTAGGGTATTTTTTTTCTATAAATATCTTACAAATAGTACAAATTGAGGCCGTGGCCGGGGGATTGAAACCGTGACGGTTGTGGTGGCACTCGGGAACGAAATATTCCATATTTTCATTTTCCCTGCTCTGGTAACGACTAACGAGGCAAAACAGGGCGTTGAGCTCCGCCACTCAACACCTCTAAAATTCTTCGTCTTATTGTAAAACGGTGGTTTTTTATCATTATAAGTTCGCAGGTTCCCTCTGAATAGCCTGCTATGTGCGGGATGCAGCGTGAAGCTAAAAAAATATAAATTGAATACATTTTTGATAAATATTTTTAATAATTAATTTGGTAAATATTTTAAACATTTTTAGTGTTGTTCTACATCTACACTAAGGATAGCATACTATTTAAGAAAACGTAAGAAACATTAACGTAGCGGGATTCCATCCCAGTCCAGGCCCGGGATGGAAGGACTTTTTAATATATTTAGTGAAACATGTCCGCACGCAGGGGCGAGGTGGTGCACTCGGCGCGGAGATCGCGGGCGGGCGGCGGCGCGCGCGGGCGCAGCGTGCTGGCGCCCCTGC